>CM019700.1:21251624-21576624 GCA_009760885.1 Achatina immaculata
TATTTACATCTTATATCCTTCCCGTGCCGTTAAACATCACATAGGGCCCGCATGGTAGTTCGCCAAGATGTCCTGTCTTCGGTGAGTCTTTCAATCTCATCAAGTGATGTTATGACCACTGAATTGGCTTCTCTTAACAATGTCCTCTTTAGAATTTCACGTGGTCGACCTCTTTTACTTTGGCCTGTTGTGTTCCATTTGATAGCTTGTTTGGGGATTCTCTGATTGTTTCTTCTGATCACATGACCCACATATGTCCAACTTCTTTTTCTGATCAACCTGCTATTGCTGTTGCTCTATTACTACTATAAATGAAAGTTGTTCACGTCTTACTTTCCAGTTTTAACAAAGGTAACATCAGACTATTACTGAAAAGTCTACGTTTCATTTTGTTGAACTACGGAGTAATCTCTCAACTCTTTTGTTCTACATTTTCAAACTAGCATGGGCGTGGCTAACACAGGAGTTTATGGGCTATTAAATCTGACCTCGCGTAGATTTCTTCTTTGTCCAGACACTGGATTGTCATCTGGCATATGGTGTCCACATATGATTTCCGTATACAAAAGCTGTGCTGTACATGGTTCAGAGACTTCGTAGTCCCCCTAGTAGTTTTCATTCCATTAAGATTTTTGGTACCTCAAAAAACAAAACAAAAAAGTCGGAACTGCTTTGAATTACCTGATGGTAATCAGTGAGTAAGAGTTCTCTCCCGTCTCGGTTCTTGATTAATTTATTGAAAAACCTTAGTTTTTTTTTTTTTTTTGGTCTTTTTATGGCTTAGCTACATTGGACGTGTGGTCACTCAGGCGAGATGTGGCCCCCATTGGCTCACCGTCCATTTCGGTCCTGTGTTAGGTCAAGCGAGACCGTGGACTACCCTCTGCTAATATTGTTCGGGTGCTTTGGATGTTTTTAAATGATCAGAGTTTATAAATGTTGCATGTTTGGCCTGCCAGGTGGTAGAAGTTTGGAAATGGTAAACTTAAGGACAAAACAAAAATGTAAATTCCTGTTGCCAAACTCGCAAAGAGCAGTGTTCGATTAACTATCATTTGCGAAGGGTTATTTCGTGTAACGTTCTTTATATACATATTCAGTAACTATTTCGTTTGTTTGCATAATTTGTTTGACGGAGAAAAGGTCAGATAAAGGTAAAGGTCATTGTTTTCTTTCTTTTTCCGACTTGTACAGGGTTCGAATGATAATACCTTCCCCTCCCCCCCCCCCAGCAGTGATGATATGTCAACAATAAAAACACGCTGCCGCTTCCGTGAACCTCTTCGTTAGTAGATCTTCGTGCTTCTTCGTGCTTCTTCATGCTTCTTCATGCTTCTTTGTGCTTCTTCACGCTTCTTTATGCTTCTTCATGCTTCTTCACGCTTCTTCATGCTTCTTCACGCTTCTTCATGCTTCTTCACGCTTCTTCATGCTTCTTCACGCTTCTTCATGCTTCTTCATGCTTCTTCACGCTTCGTCATGCTTCTTCATGTTTCTTCATGTTTCTTCACGCTTCGTCATGCTTCTTCACGCTTCTTCATGCTTCTTCACGCTTCGTCATGCTTCTTCATGTTTCTTCATGCTTCTTCACGCTTCGTCATGCTTCTTCATGCTTCTTCATGCTTCTTTGTGCTTCTTCATGCTTCTTCATGCTTCTACATGCTTCTTCATGCTTCTTCACGCTTCGTCATGCTTCTTCACGCTTCTTCATGCTTCTTCACGCTTCTTCACGCTTCTTCATGCTTCTTCATGCTTCTTTGTGCTTCTTCGTGCTTTATTTTTTTTTCTTGGACCACGCTTTCGCCTCTTTTTTTTTATCACCTCCTCCATCTTCATCACCGCCCCCCTTTCCCATCACTCCTCCCTAATTTCATCAACCCGCCCCCTTTTAACCACAGCCCCTATTCTCATCAACACCCATTATTCCAATTACAAGACCTATTCCCATCACTGTCCCTATTCCCATCACCGTCCCTATTCCAATCACAGCTCCTATTCCAATCGCCCGCCCCTATTTCCTTCACCCGTAAGCTGTTACTGGATGCCAAGGCTGATGTAGCTAATTGTTGTTTATTTACTTGTTCTTTACCAACATTCTGTAACTTTTCCATTTTCTTTGCTTTTAATCATTTCTGTTTCCATGGATTCTTCTACATCGTCTTTAGAGAGTATACCTCTATAGGATATGTTTTTGGGGGTCTAGAGAACGTGAATGCTGACTAGACCAAGCCCCTGGGAGGGGGGAGGCGTGAATGCTGACTAGACCAAGCCCCTGGGGGGGGGGGGGGAGGCGTGAATGCTGGCTAGGCCAGGCCCCTGGGAGGGGGGAGGCGTGAATGCTGACTAGACCAAGCCCCTGGGGGGGGGGGGGAGGCGTGAATGCTGACTAGGCCAGGCCCCTGGGAGGGGGGAGGCGTGAATGCTGACTAGACCAAGCCCCTGGGGGGGGGAGGCGTGAATGCTGACTAGACCAAGCCCCTGGGGGGGGGAGGCGTGAATGCTGACTAGGCCAGGCCCCTGGGAGGGGGGAGGCGTGAATGCTGACTAGACCAAGCCCCTGGGGGGGGGAGGCGTGAATGCTGACTAGGCCAGGCCCCGGGGGGAGGGGGGAGGCGTGAATGCTGACTAGGCCAGGCCCCGGGGGGAGGGGCGGCGTGAATGCTGAGTAGGCCAGGCCCGGGGGGGGGGCGTGAATGCTGACTAGGCCAGGCCCGGGGGGAGGGGCGGCGTGAATGCCGAGTAGGCCAGGCCCCGGGGGGGAGCCGTGAATGCTGACTAGGCCAGGCCCGGGGGGGAGCCGTGAATGCTGACTAGGCCAAGCCCGGGGGGGAGCCGTGAATGCTGACTAGGCCAGGCCCGGGGGGGAGCCGTGAATGCTGACTAGGCCAGGCCCGGGGGGGAGCCGTGAATGCTGACTAGGCCAGGCCCGGGGGGGAGCCGTGAATGCTGACTAGGCCAAGCCCGGGGGGGAGCCGTGAATGCTGACTAGGCCAGGCCCGGGGGGGAGCCGTGAATGCTGACTAGGCCCCGGGGGGGAGCCGTGAATGCTGACTAGGCCAGGCCCGGGGGGGAGCCGTGAATGCTGACTAGGCCAAGCCCGGGGGGGAGCCGTGAATGCTGACTAGGCCAGGCCCGGGGGGAGCCGTGAATGCTGACTAGGCCAGGCCCGGGGGGGAGCCGTGAATGCTGACTAGGCCAGGCCCGGGGGGGAGCCGTGAATGCTGACTAGGCCAAGCCCCGGGGGGGAGCCGTGAATGCTGACTAGGCCAGGCCCGGGGGGGAGCCGTGAATGCTGACTAGGCCCCGGGGGGGAGCCGTGAATGCTGACTAGGCCAGGCCCGGGGGGGAGCCGTGAATGCTGACTAGGCCAGGCCCAGGGGGGAGCCGTGAATGCTGACTAAGCCAAGCCCGGGGGGGAGCCGTGAATGCTGACTAGGCCAGGCCCGGGGGGAGCCGTGAA
Source organism: Achatina immaculata (assembly GCA_009760885.1). Lineage (NCBI taxonomy): Eukaryota > Metazoa > Mollusca > Gastropoda > Stylommatophora > Achatinidae > Lissachatina > Lissachatina immaculata. Next base: position 21,255,085 of record CM019700.1, read on the forward strand.
TGCTGACTAGGCCAGGCCCGGGGGGGAGCCGTGAATGCTGACTAGGCCAAGCCCCGGGGGGGGGGAGGCGTGAATGCTGACTAGGCCAGGCCCGGGGGGGGAGCCGTGAATGCTGACTAGGCCAAGCCCGGGGGGGGGGGAGCCGTGAATGCTGACTAGGCCAGGCCCGGGGTGGAGCCGTGAGTGCTGACTAGGCCAGGCCCGGGGGGGGGAGCCGTGAATGCTGACTAGGCCAAGCCCCGGGGGGGGGGGAGCCGTGAATGCTGACTAGGCCAGGCCCGGGGGGAGCCGTGAATGCTGACTAGGCCAGGCCCGGGGGGGAGCCGTGAATGCTGACTAGGCCAAGCCCCGGGGGGGGGAGGCGTGAATGCTGACTGGGCCAGGCCCGGGGGGGAGCCGTGAATGCTGACTAGGCCAAGCCCCGGGGGGGGAGGCGTGAATGCTGACTAGGCCAAGCCCGGGGGGGGAGCCGTGAATGCTGACTAGGCCAAGCCCCGGGGGGGGGGGAGCCGTGAATGCTGACTAGGCCAAGCCCCGGGGGGGGGGAGCCGTGAATGCTGACTAGGCCAAGCCCCGGGGGGGGGGGGGCGTGAATGCTGACTAGGCCAAGCCCCGGGGGGGGGGGGAGCCGTGAATGCTGACTAGGCCAAGCCCCGGGGGGGGGGAGCCGTGAATGCTGACTAGGCCAAGCCCCGGGGGGGGGGAGCCGTGAATGCTGACTAGGCCAAGCCCCGGGGGGGGGGGAGCCGTGAATGCTGACTAGGCCAAGCCCCGGGGGGGGGGGGAGCCGTGAATGCTGACTAGGCCAAGCCCCGGGGGGGGGAGCCGTGAATGCTGACTAGGCCAAGCCCCGGGGGGGGAGGCGTGAATGCTGACTAGGCCAAGCCCCGGGGGGGGGAGCCGTGAATGCTGACTAGGCCAAGCCCCGGGGGGGGGGAGCCGTGAATGCTGACTAGGCCAAGCCCCGGGGGGGGGGGGAGCCGTGAATGCTGACTAGGCCAAGCCCCGGGGGGGGAGCCGTGAATGCTGACTAGGCCAAGCCCCGGGGGGGGGGAGGCGTGAATGCTGACTAGGCCAAGCCCCGGGGGGGGGGAGGCGTGAATGCTGACTAGGCCAAGCCCCGGGGGGGGAGCCGTGAATGCTGACTAGGCCAAGCCCCGGGGGGGGGGGAGGCGTGAATGCTGACTAGGCCAGGCCCGGGGGGGGGAGCCGTGAATGCTGACTAGGCCAAGCCCCGGGGGGGGAGCCGTGAATGCTGACTAGGCCAAGCCCCGGGGGGGGGAGCCGTGAATGCTGACTAGGCCAAGCCCCGGGGGGGGGGGCGGCGTGAATGCTGACTAGGCCATGCCCCGGTGGGAGGAGTGAATGCTGACTAGGCCAAGCCCCGGGGGGGGGGCGGCGTGAATGCTGACTAGGCCATGCCCCGGTGGGATTAGTGAATGCTGACTAGGCCAAGCCCCGGGGGGGGGGGCGGCGTGAATGCTGACTAGGCCATGCCCCGGTGGGAGGAGTGAATGCTGACTAGGCCAAGCCCCGGGGGGGGGGGGCGGCGTGAATGCTGACTAGGCCAGGCCCGGGTGGGAGGAGTGAATACTGAGTAAGCCAGGCCCCGGGGGGCGGGGGGGGGCTGGGGCGTGAATGCTGGTCACGTCACCTTCTAGAATACTGTCATATCAAGGGGGAAAATACGTGCACTAACACCATAACCTGCAGACTGTCTCTCTACAGCGTGAAAGGATATTTGCTCTGTTGTGGCTCTGGCATTGTCAAGTGCGCTGGCTGCTTGTAGAAGAGCATGTGTGCATGTCTGTCTGTGCGTGTGGCACCGGCCACAGCTTCTCTTCTAGCAGGAGAACTGCTGTGTCCCCTAGCCTCGTTTCTGGTCCGTGTTCTCCGTTGTGTGGGTGTCTCTTTTCTTTTTTTAGACGGGATTGGGGGAGGGGGTAAGACTTTCGCGTCGGGTGACGGAGGACACGGGTTTGAACCACTGCAAAAGTGTGGCGTTAAATTCCCTTCTGGTCTCTGGGTGGTGGAGCCGAACGTCTGTGTGCATTAAAATATCTCGGTGGTTAGAAATCAACACGCACAACAAAAAAAAAGAGCAAACCAGACGGCCGCTGCCCAGGGCAGATATTGTGAGAAGAATCTACCGAGGAAGTTGTCGCTGGAGCTTGGAGCGTCTCTGCTTTCTTCTGCGTCCCTTCTGGGGTAGTAACTGGAACAGATGGGGATTATTCTGACTGGGATGAAACCAGCAAATATGGGATTGTCCTGAATGGGATGACACTAACAAATATGGTATTGTCCTGACTTGGATGAAACTAGTAAATATGGGATTGTCCTGACTTGGATGAAGCTCGAAAATATGGGATTGTCCTGATGGGATGACACTAGCAACTATGGGATTGTCCTGAATGGTATGAAAATATTTCTGAACATCGAAACAAATCATCTTATTTTCCATATTATCTTATATTTTATTACATTTTATTATCTCACATTCACTATCTTATATTTTTTTTTAATTTCCAGGAGTTCCGAAGATCTAGAGTTGCAAAGGTCATCTCACTTTATAGCCAACCTTCTGGGAGGCTGGTCTCTACTCCTGGCTGCCAGTTACATGTTCGTAGTGTCAGTCAAGCGTGTTTGGGCATCCATCATACAGTGAAGGCGTAGCCAATCAGTCAGTCAGTCATTTGCGTGTCCCTTGCGGAACTTTGCCTCCCTAACAGCTCTCCTGTAGGCCTCTCGGTCGTAAACAAGATGGCCTGCTGCTGATGCGTCCATTCGCAAATCATCAACGATGTCTTGCAACCATCTTCGCCTTGGTCTTCCTCTCTTTCTTTTTCCCATTATTTACCCTTCCAAAACGGTCTTGTCTAAATTCTAATGACGTTTAATATGTCCAAAATATTTCAATTTTCTCTGTTTAATGTTCATTACTAACCAATCTTCTTCAATATTAAGTTCTTGTAGTATAGATATTTCTGTTATTTTTTTGTGTCCATGATATTTGAAGAACTCTTCTTGTGTAGCATGTCAGAGAAATATTGAAGTGGAAGATGTTTTGTTCTCTTCTGACTGTTCCAGAGAAATTGATGAAAGAGTTTAAGCTCTTGCTAGTTGATCGGTTGAGTAAACACTTATGGAGTTTTTAAAAAGTTCTGCTCCTTCTCTTGAGTTCCATGGTTCTTTTGTCTTGTCTTGTCTTGTGCTATCTCCCTGTTACTGCGAGCTGTTGTTCTTTGCAGCCGATGCTGTGGAGGTGTTGAGGCACAACATCCCGTTAGCCAGGCTGTGTTTGTTACTGAGAGTACCAACGGAGAGGTTGCAGCATGACCTTACAAGTAATGATTATAGTATTATTATTATTATTATTATTATTAATGAAATGATATTACTATTACTATCAGTTTTGGTCATAGTTGTTATTATTACTGGTAAGTAGAAAATAGATCAGAAACTATGGAAGATTTGAGAACCGCTGGGAGAGGTACACTCCCACGACATAATTTTACGACATGACGCTCAGAAGAGTAAGCAGAAGATTAGATACTTAGAAATACTGGACGCTGACAATGAATACGGACAAAGAGAATTTACGCAGACGACAAGAGTACAGAGGGGACAAACATAATGAGAAGCAAGGGCACAATACAAGTAGCGAACGGACTAATACCTGAAGCATACGACATGAAAGAGATAGTGGGCTTAGATAATACCAAAATTTAGATAGACGGATTTGACGCAACTGACATGTGAGGCATGTTTGCTAACCTTAGGACGCAATTTTCACACAGTCTTGAAAAAGAAAGGGAGTGGGCGGACTCATCCCGAAATCCAATCAGGGCCCAATCAGTAGGTTTGACCAATTAGAAAGATTTAGAGGTGTGTCCTATTGGACAACTGAGTTACGACATATAAGCCAGGCATGCAGTTTTAGAGGGGAAACAAGAACAGAGAAAGGAGAAGTAGAGGACACTCAGGGAGGACCAAAAAGAGATTCTCAAGAAAAGCAGTTTAGAACGAGAAGTAGTTTTAGGACAGACAGAAATTGTTTCAGGTTCGAAAAGTGATTATTTAGTACTGCGTGAGGAACGCAGAAGATCTGATACTTTGGAGACTTTGTGTGAAGGATGCGGACTAGGATTAGTTGACCAGGTGTTGCAGATCTAATAAAGTACAGAGTTTAGAATTGTCCTCGTATCACGTGTAGAGTATTTTGAAGTTGAGAGCATTGAGAAGTGCTGCATCTAGAATATGCTAGAGTTTGATATTGTGAACAATGATTATGTGCTTCAACGACGAAACTAACGAATTTTATGTTCTATTGCATCTTATTTCAAGTGATGTTGTCAACAATAATAACTTAATTGTCAGAATTAAATGAATTCGGTGAATTTTTCATCGGACTTGGTCTGACCAATGTTGTAATGTTTGTGAAAACTAATCTAGACAACATGAATAAGGTCGTGCGTGAAGATAGAAGACAGTAAACTCAACAAAGAACATCTTCAATAACTTGATAGTTCACAACTAAACATTGTTATAGGTGGGGCGGGGTCTTGGTCATCTATGTTTCGCTAACCCTGATGCTAGCATATAAGCTATGGTTTATCACCCCCTTCCATGGTTCTAGCCTCAGACATTCAGACATCTATATTTATATAGATAAATCGTGCAGTCTCCTGGAGGTCATGCTTTAGGCCCTAAAGTTTGTCTCCCAGTGTAGATCCCTCTGATCAGCGCCGGGTTTGGACTTCTTGGTAGAAGGGGCAGAGCGGCAGGATGTGCTCTGAGTTTGAATACCTGTCTCGCATGTGCAGTCAGATGTATGTGACAGGCTGCGGCGATACAGGTGTGCTTGTAATCGGCGGTGTCCATCTGAATATGTTGGCTTGTTCTTGGATAAAGTAGCTGCACCGATTCGTCAGATGGTGGGTTGTTCTTGGAGCGAGAGTTGCCTCATCGGTTCGTAAGTTGGTGGGTTGTTCTTGAAGCGAGAGTTGCGGCATTGATTCGTAAGATAGTGGATTGTTCTTGGAGCGAGAGTTGCCTCATCGGTTCATCAGATGGTGGTTTGTTCTTGGAGCGAGAGTTGCCTCATCGGTTCATCAGATGGTGGTTTGTTCTTGGAACGAAAGTTGCCTCATCGGTTCGTCAGATGATGGTTTGTTCTTGGAGCGAGAGTTGCCTCATCGGTTCGTCAGATGGTGGTTTGTTCTTGGAGCGAGAGTTGCCTCATCGGTTCGTCAGATGATGGTTTGTTCTTGGAGAGAGAGAGAGTTGCCGCATCGGTTCGTCAGATGGTGGGGTTGTCCTGGTCAGTCAGTAACTTCTTGTATTCATGTCTGATTATTGTTTTTGGCTTCCCTGTATAGTATTAATATCAAGATTACTGTTAACAATTAAGTTAACAAAAGCTGGTAAATCAAACCATGAGATCAATTCCTGTCATAAAAAAGCACTTCTCAGCTAGCTCTACAAACTATTACCCTCATTATCGCTTAAGATGAAAAGACAGAAGCTGCTAGAAAAGTTTCCAACTGCTACTAACACAAGAACACTTAAAACATCAGCTGGCCCATTCCTGACAAGATCATGGACTATATCTGCTCCAGGACATCGAAATGTGCTTTGGTAGACGTTTTAAAATTACTGTGTACGAAAACTTCCTGCAGCATATGCGGGACAGGATCTTGTTCAGAAATGTTGCTTCTGTGATAATATCATGTAACCTATTTCCTTATCTTTGACAGTGTCACCGTTACCATCGTTATCATCGTCATCATCAACGACAACAGCAGCAGGTCTTCGGAACAGCAACCAAAAAAGAAGGGTAGAGTCTGTATACACATACGAGTTAAAAAAAAAGCATGCATATTAATGAAGCACTATTTCCTACACAACAGCCATAAGCGTGCAGCCATCTTGGCTGTCAATGGTGTTACTTTCCACCGCGGAGTGCCCGTCTTCGATCTGTCTTCCTCCGCGAGAGCCAAGGCTGTTGAATTATTGAGGAAGGATGGAAGAGGATTCCGCTTTGCAGACTCCAGACCACTACAAGGTGTCTGCTCCGTGACAGACTCACCTTTGAAATGTATCAAACGTGGCGGCGCCTGGATGTCATTGTTCGTGTGTGTTATTATTTTAGAGTCGGTCACTGAGTTCTCGTGTGAATATCATTTCTAATGTTCCTGTACTGATTGCTAGTGTTGATGTATGTCATTCATTTTATTGTACTACTTAGTTATGTAGTTTTTTTATACTACATTATTCTAATGCTCCCTGCCACTCCTTTTTCTATCACTATCCCCTTTTCCATCACTGCCCCCTACCACCCCTTTTTCTTCATTCACCGCCTCCTGCCACTCTTTTTTCTTTGCTCACCGCCCCCGTGCCTCCAATTTTTCTTTGCTCACCGCCCCCGTGACTCCATTTTTCATTCACTCACCGCCCCCGTGCCTCCATTTTTTCTTCACTCACCGCCCCCGTGACTCCATTTTTCATTCACTCACCGCCCCCGTGCCTCCATTTTTTCTTCACTCACCGCCCCCGTGACTCCATTTTTTCTTCACTCACCGCCCCCGTACAACCCCCTTTTCTTCATTCAGGGCCCAGTACCGCTCCTTTTTCTTCATTCACACAAAAAAACAAAACTCAGAATTCTACCCCTCAAATACAGAGTCATTTTTAACAAAGTTAAATTTGTTCACAGAATTCTGTCGCACAATGCTCCGCCTTACTTGTGGTCGCTGTTTACGTATAACACTAAACATAGCCAGTGTTAAAAAAAACTGTCTTCTTCCTAAACCCAGGATTAATCTGTACAAGAAAAGCCTTGTATACTCTGCAGTACAGCTCTGGAACACCCTCCCCTACCATTTAAAACCCATTGGTAATACTTCATCCTTTAACTCAAACGTGTTTCATTATTTACTTCCTTGTGAATATATGCCTCCATAGAATAACCAGCACTCTCTCTCTCAACACATGACTCGCCAGCCATCAAGTGCTAAAATGACATAGTTCGAAAAGTAACTTAATTATTTTAATGTTCGTTAAAAAATATGTATATATTAGAAGATCTATACTGTGTGTATATATATATATATGTGTATATATATATCTGTGTGTATGTATATGCGTGTGTGAGAGCTATTTTATTACGTTAATTACTTCTCTTTTACTTTGAATGTAATAGTTTAATCTCACACTCTTTTGATATGTTTTTTTCCTAATGTAATTTGTATACTCGTATTAAATCAAGTTGGTGGGAATAATGAAAGATGGAGTGATGAAGGGCAGAATATAAGACGGGTCTGCTGCCCAATTCTTTACCCTTTAAAAATAAAGATCATTCGTTCATTCATTCATCGCCCCCATACCACTCCCTTTTATTCATTCATCGCCCCCATACCACTCCCTTTTCTTCATTCATCGCCCCATACCACTCCCTTTTCTTCATTCATCGCCCCATACCACTCCTTTTTCTTCATTCATCGCCCCATATACTACTCCCTTTTCTTCATTCATCGCCCCCCATACCACTCCCTTTTCTTCATTCATCGCCCCCCATACCACTCCCTTTTCTTCATTCACCGCCCCCCATACCGCTCCTTTTTCATTCATCGCCCCCCATACCACTCCCTTTTCTTCATTCATCGCCCCCCCCATACCGCTCCCTTTTCTTCATTCACCACCCCATACCACTCCCTTTTCTTCATTCATCGCCCCCCCCATACCACTCCCTTTTCTTCATTCACCACCCCATACCACTCCTTTTTCATTCATCGCCCCCCATACCACTCCCTTTTCTTCATTCACCACCCCATACCACTCCCTCTTCTTCATTCATCCCCCCATACCACTCCCTTTTCTTCATCATCGCCCCCCCATACCACTCCCTTTTCTTCATTCACCACCCCATACCACTCCCTCTTCTCATTCATCGCCCCCCCATACCACTCCCTTTTCTTCATTCACCGCCCCCCATACCGCTCCCTTTTCTTCATTCATCGCCCCCCATACCACTCCCTTTTCTTCATTCATCGCCCCCCCCCATACCGCTCCTTTTTCTTCATTCACCACCCCATACCACTCCCTTTTCTTCATTCATCGCCCCCCCCATACCATCCCTTTTCTTCATTCATCGCCCCCCTACCACTCCCTTTTCTCATTCATCGCCCCCCATACCACTCCCTTTTCTTCATTCACCACCCCATACCACTCCCTCTTCTTCATTCATCGCCCCCCCATACCACTCCCTTTTCTTCATTCATCGCCCCCCCATACCACTCCTTTTTCTTCATTCACCACCCCATACCACTCCCTCTTCTTCATTCATCGCCCCCCCCATACCACTCCCTTTTCTTCATTCATCGCCCCCCATACCGCTCCTTTTTCTTCATTCATCGCCCCCCCCATACCACTCCCTTTTCTTCATTCATCGCCCCCCCATACCGCTCCCTTTTTCATTCACCACCCCATACCACTCCCTTTTCTTCATTCATCGCCCCCCCATACCACTCCCTTTTCTTCATTCACCACCCCATACCACTCCCTCTTCTTCATTCATCGCCCCCCCCCCCATACCGCTCCCTTTTCTTCATTCACCGCTCATTGCCTCTCCCTTCTATAATCGCTGCTTGTCATAATTTTTTCCATTCCCGCCCCTGCTGTCACTTTTCTGTCATCATCATATCCTTCTCCCCTCGCCACACCCCCCCCCCCCGCCCGCCCCACCTTTTCCATCATCGCTTGTGCTCTATTACTCCCACTGCAGCCACTTTCCATCTCCGTTTCCTGCCCCCTCCCCTTTTTTTCTATAACCGCCCCAGGACCTTTCTACCGCCCCCATGGTGTCAGTGCTGATGTATCTTCCTGTTTTTTTTAAAATCCATATACTCATTCTTTACTGATATTCAGCTGACTTTCTGTTTTCTTTGCCTTCAAACATCTCTGTTTCTCATTCCTCCAGGAAGTCTTGATGGTCCTTCTTTTGGTGAAGTTTCCTTCAGATTATAATTTGTTGCTTCTTTTTTTTTCTATTCACGAGTGTAATATCGCTGAGAAACACATAAATGCCTTTGAATGTAAATGCTACAGAAGAGTTCTCCAAATATCGTGGACACAAAAAAGAACAAATATATCTATACTACAAGAGCTTAATATTGAAGAAGGCTGGCTAGTAAAGAGGATTAAAGAGAGAAAACTTAAATATTTTTGACACATTAAACGTCATGATAATTTAAAGAAGACCGTATTGGAAGGTTACATAATGGGAAAAAGAAAGAGAGGAAGACCAAAACGAAGATGGCTGCAAGACGTCGTTGACGATCTGCAAATGGATGCATCAGCAGCAGGGCATCTTGCTCACAACCGAGAAGCCTACAGGAGTGCTGTTATGGAGGCAAAGTTCCGCAAGGGACATGCAAATGAATGAATGAGTGTAATATCGTACGTCTTTCCAGGAAACTTTCCGGATCCTAAGTCCAACATTTTCCTCAAGAGCATCTGACCTTTCTCGACTGTTGTAGAAGAGACGTGGTATACTCCCCGGCATAAACTGAGAAGACTCAGTACGAGATCTGGCAGTCAGATTCAGGGTATGTGCCAGTCGTACGTTGTGAGAATCATCATCATCATCATCATCATCATCATTATCGTCGTCGTCGTCACCACCATCACCATCATCATCGTCTGCTTCTTCTTCTTCTTCTTCTTCTTCTCCTTCTTCTTCTTCTACTTCTTCTTCTTCATTTGTTTCGTTTCTTGGACCTTTTTTTTCCATTTCGCCTTTCAAATACCACAGGGTGTTCAAAAAGTGGCGCAACCCAGTGGGGGCAATACAGGTAAATGTGGGTTTGTTTGTTTGTTGTTAAGACGGTGAAGAAAACTGAGTAGCCATGGGATACACGCCTTCACAATGGGTTTTCATTATCACGCAGTATATCCATTACCGGCAGTTATGCTCGGGCACAGGGGGCCTACTCAGAAAGGTCCAGAACAGTTGCTCTAACTAAATGGTCCATCTTGGCGCTGAATACTACTGCAAGGGAACATTCAGAACTGTGTTGATGCACTCCCACGACAAACATAACAAAGGGTATTCAGGAACGTGATTAACGGGGTCTACTTCTGTGAAACAGAAACGCGGTCACTTCTTGCAATTACTGTGAAATAAATAGTTCACACCCCCCCCCCCCCCATACTGTCGAGTCACTTTTCGAACACCCTGTACTTGTTCTACTTCTACTGCTGCAAGAACTACTGCTCCTACTTTTACTGCTGCTACTAGAGCTACTGCTTCTGCTTCTACTGCTGCTACCAGAACTACTGCTTCTCCTTCTACTGCTGCTACTACAACTACTCCTCCTGCTTCTACTGCTGCTGCTAGAATTAAGTCTCCTAATTCTACTGCTGTTATTAGACCTACTGCTTCTACTTCTACAGCTGCTACTAGAACTTTCGTTTCTGCTTCTACTGCTGCTATTAGAAATACTGTTTCTACTTCTACTGTTGCTCCTAGAACTACTCCTTCTATTTCTAGTGCTGCTACTAGAACTACTACTCCCACTTCTACTGATACTACTAGAACTATTCCTTCTACTACCATTGCTGCTATTAGAGCTACTTCTCCTACTACTGCTGCTGCTACTAGAACTATTACTCCTACTTCTACTGCTGTTACTAGAACTACTGCTCCTACTTCTACTGCTGTTATTAGAACTACTGCTCCTACTTCTACTGCTGTTATTAGAACTCCTGCTGCTACTAGTCTTACTCCTACTCCTACAGCTGCTGTTAAAACTACTGCTGCTACTAGAACCACTGCTCCTACTTCTATTGCTGCTGTTATAAATACTGCTCCTACTTCTACTGCTGCTGTTAGACCTACTGCTGCTATTAGAACAACTGCTCCTGCTTCTACTGCTGCTGGAATTACTGCTCCTACTTCTACTGCTGCTGGAATTACTGCTCCTACTTCTACTGCTGCTAGAATTACTGCTCCTACTTCTACTGCTGCTGGAATTACTGCTCCTACTTTTACTGCTGCTACTAGAACTACTGCTACTAGAATTACTGCTCCTACTTCTAATGCTGCTGGAATTACTGCTCCTACTTCTACTGCTGCTGGAATTACTGCTTCTACTTCTACTGATGCTACTAGAACTACTGCTCCTACTTCTACTGTTGCTACTAGAACTACTACTCCTACTTCTTCTGCTGCTGCTGGAACTACTGTTCCTACTTCTACTGTTGATACTAGAACTACTGCTCCTACTTCTACTGTTGATATTAGAACTACTGCTCCTACTTCTACTGCTGCTACTAGAACTACTGCTCCCACTTCTACTTCTGCAACTAGAACTACTGCTCCTACTTCTATTGCTGCTACTAGAACTACTGTTCCCACTTCTACTTCTGCTACTAGAACTACTGCTTCTACTCCTACTGCTGGTGCTGAACTACTGCTCCTACTCCTACTGTTGTTGCTAGAACTTCTGCTCCTACTTGTACTGTTGCTGCTAGAACAATTGCTCCTCCTTCTACTCTTGCTGATAGAACTTCTGCTCCTACTTCTACTGTTGCTACTAGAACTACTGCTTCTCCATCTACTGCTGCTCCGAGAACTACTGCTCCTACTTCTACTGTTGTTACTAGAACTACTGCTTTTACTTATACTGCTGCTGCTGGAACTACTGCTCCTATTTCTACTACTGCTGCTGGAACTATTGCTTCTACATCTACTGCTGCTATTACTGTAAGGAAGAGAGAGAGGAGAGTGAGGGACTTATAAGAATGACAAATAAGTCATTAAATTCTTCCAACGGCCTAATTTTGAATAAAAATCAGACCACAACCATCCCCTGATTCCCGTATCTTGTTAGCCAACAGTTCAACCTTTAGATATTATGTCTGCTCTGCTTTCTCTTCATCTCTCATACCAAATACAAAACAAATATCTCAGTGTGTAAAAACAACTACCAAAGACGTTTACTGTGACCAACATCAAGACACTAGTCATGAGCACACAATAGCAATAACGGTTCAACCACATTACACACATAAGGACCACAGTATATATGTATATACATACGGCAGCTGAAAGATGTAATCAATAAGGAACAACTGGAAGACGTGGAGAGTTTTTAACATCTTGGATCATTACTAACTAATAATAGAGATACAATGAGGGAAATTAAAAAGAGGACATCTATCGCTCTTCAGAAAATAAAACAACTAAAGAATCTGTGAAGAAGAGCAGACAGAACTACAAAAATAAGATTTTTTTGGGGCGTGCATCTTTCCCATCGCAATATATGCCTGTGAGACCTGGACACTTAACAAAACAGCTGAGAAACACATAAATGCCTTTGAATGTAAATACTACAGAAGAATTCTTCAAATATCATGGACACAAAAAAGAACAAATATATCCATACTACGAGGACTTAACATTGAAGAAGGTAACTGGGTAAAGATGTGGCGACCATCCCCAACCCAACGCGTCACATGTGGCGGATGGTAAAAGTCCTCCAGATATGGAGAATCCCTGTGAATAAGGATTTACCCAAATAACCAGGCGTGGAACAACTGGCGGTAAACTCAGAGAGCAAGGTGGGGTAGTACTGCTCTACTACTCCTGTAAAGTGCCTCATGTGCTCAGTGAAGGGACTACCAGGCTGGTAAGAGGCGCTTTAAAGCCTCTCGCTCCCGCTGCCTTGCGGGTAGGACAGAGAGTCCAAAGGCTATCGGAGAGTGCGTACACAAACTGACAGAAGGCAACGGGAAACCACTGTTGTAGCTCCCAAGAACAATTATGCTTATTCGGAGTAATAGATTTGTCATGAACAACGTTAATGGATGTTCCTCTGGAACAGCCTCGTCCGGTAGGGCAGCTCACGAGCCACAGGTGAGGCCAGATCGTCATCAAGCTACTGGTGGCAAAACTAACAAGTTAAAAAAATAGCAACATGGAATGTTAGAACTTTATTCCGGGCTGGAAAATTAGAAAATGTAAAGAGGGAAATGGAAAGGATGAAGATCAACGTATTAGGAATGAGTGAAGTTAGATGGACAGGTACGGGGAAGATAAACTCTAATAAATATACAATAATATATTCAGGAAGTGAGAAACGTGAACGAGGAGTAGGAATTATATTTGACGAACAAACAGCAAGGACAACTGTAGAATATTTGAACATCTCGGACCGAGTCCTGCTAGCCCAACTGAAAGGACAACCAATAAACATAAATATTATACAAGTGTATGCTCCAACATCTGAAAGTTCTGAAGAAGATGTACAGATATTTTATAATGACATAGAGACAGCCCTAAAACACACAAAGTCACATGAAGTTACCATAGTCATGGGAGATTTTAATGCCAGTGTTGATAAAGGAATAACTTCAGACATCGCTGGTGACTATGGACTGGGGGAGAGGAATGACAGAGGTTGTAAACTAATTGAATGGGTAAGAATACACAGCATGGTTGTAGGAAACACCTGGTTTTAAACAACATCCTCAAAGACTGGCAACGTGGTGCAGCCCAGACAAGAAGACTTTTTAACCAGATAGACTACATATTAATCAACAAACGATAACGGAATGCATTACTGACAACAAAAACCATGCCAGGAGTTGACTGTAATAGTGACCATGACCCACTCTGTGGAAAAATTAGAATAAAACTAAAGAAACCACGTAGAAAAGTAAGAAACATCAAACTGAATACAGAACTCCTTAAAAATGACCAAGAACTGTGAGAACAATGCAGATTTATTATAACAAATAGATACAATGCAGTAGCAAAGATAAACAGTATAGATGAACAATGGGCAATGTTAAGAGATTTTATTCACCAAACTGTTAAGAAGATTATACCACAGAAAAAAAAACTCCTAAAAATAAATGGATGAGAAATGACATCTTGGGACTGATGGACAAGAGGAGGAGGAGTAAAAATAGCCAAGAAAAATATAGCAGGATAAATAAAGAAATAAGATGCAAATGCAGAGAACCAAAGGAACTGTGATTAAATGAACAGTGCAGACAAACAGCAACATGAACAGACAGAACTACAAAAATAAGATTTTTAAGGGTATGCATCTTTCCCATCGCAACATATGCCTGTGAGACCTGGACACTTAACAAAACAGCTGAGAAACGCATGAATGCCTTTGAATGTAAATGCTACAGAAGAGTTCTTCAAATATCATGGACACAAAAATGAACAAACATATCCATAATACAAGATTTAATATTTACTAGTAAAGAAGATTAAAGAGAGAAAACTTAAATATTTTGGACACATTAAACGTCATAATAATCTAGAGAAAACCGTCCTGGAAGGGTACATAATGGGAAAAAGAAAGAGAGGAAGACCAAGGCGAAGATGGCTGCAAGACATCGTTGATGATCTGCAAATGGATGCATCAGCAGCAGGCCATCTTGCTTACAACAGAGAGGCCTAGAGGAGTGCTGTTAGGGAGGCAAAGTTCCGCAAGGGACATGCAAATGAATGAATGAATGCAGACAAATAGAGGACTCTCATAATAGAGACAGCAAAAACATGCACAAACGAATTAGTGAACTCACATGCAGGAAGAAAAATATACCACAGAATGCCTGAAATCAAAAGAAGGTAAAATGTTAATGGGAAAAGAAGACATTGCGGACAGGTGGACAGAGTACATTGATGAGCTATATGGAGGAGAAAGACCAGAATTAACACCAGATGGACCACCAATACTTGAAGATGAAATCATAGATGCCATCAAACATAAGAAGAAAGGAAAAGTGACTGGGCCTGATAATATAACAACAGAAGAAACAGAGGCGCTAGAGGAGACAGGAATAAAAATAATAACCAAGTTACTGAATGACATTTAGAACAGTGGTTATATGCCCGGTGACCTGCTTAAATCCACGTTTATAGCACTACCAAAGAAACCAGGTGCAAAGGATTGTGATGACCACCGGACTATCAGCCTCTCATGTCACATAACGAAGCTACTTCTGAAAATTATTATGAGAAGAGGGGGCATTGAAAATATTATAACAGGAAAAATAGAAGTAGGAAGATCCAGAGGAAGACCAAGAGAAATGATACTGGACAATCTGACGAGATGGTGTGAGAGGAGATCACCAACTGAGCTGATGGCCTGCATGAAGAATCATGTACTCTGGAGAAGCATAATAGTCAACGCCAGTCGGCACGGCACATGATGATGATGATGATGATGATGATGATGATGATGATGATGATAAGGAATATTAAAAAGAGAAAACTTAAATATTTTGGACACATTAAAAATCATGAGAATTTGGAGAAGACCGTCATGGAAGGGTGCATAATATGAAAAAGAAAGAGAGGAAGACCAAGGCGAAGATGGCTGCAACACATCGTTGATGATCTGCAAATGGATGCATCAGCAGCAGGCCATCGTGCTTACAACCGAGAGAGCTGTTATAGAGGCAAAGTTCCTCAAGGGACATGCAAATGACTGATATATAAAACATAGAAAGCAATGGTATAGCAATGCATCACTGAACCAAATATGCAAGTCAGTAGTCCTCAATCAATCAGCATTCCCTGTTATAAGAAATTTCAGCAATAAATAAATGGATATATATTACATATTAACATCACACACAAGTAAAGCATTATCAAAAGAGTGAGGGCCCTCATAACATCTTTATCATAAACACTAGAACATAGCATCCCCTCCCTCCTTATTATGAATAGCTGTTAATAAGCCTCATATCAAAACCCAACATTACATATATACTATATGTGCATGGCAACAACATCAAACTCATGGCAAAAGAATATGCATAAATGAACCATTGTTCATGGTCTCTTTATTAATAAATCATGCAATGTTATCAGCACAGATCAAAAGCATTATAGTATGTCAACTCAAACTAAAGAAAGACCAATCCTTAGCAAAACTGGAACACTATTAACATCAAATAAAGACCAAAAGCAAAGATGGGCTGAACACTTCCAAGAAATACTCAATCGACCACACCCAAAAGAATTGTTAAACCTTGAAACTGACTTACCAGCCCCACAGCTAAATGTCAACCTAGATGAAATTAAATTGCATGAAATTGAAACAGCAGTGAATTTAATGGCTAACAACAAAGCTGCAGGTGAAGATGAAATAACAGCCGAGATACTAAAAGCTATCAATAGTGACAACATGAGACAACTACAGAGAATGTTTAACAAGATTTGGAAAGAAGAAAAGGTCCCTTCTAAGTGGAAGAAAGGAATCATTGTTAAAATACCAAAAAAGGGCAACCTTAGTGACTGTAACAACTGGAGAGGAGTAACCTTACTATCAGTTGTGTCAAAAGTATTTTGCAAGGTCATTTTGAATAGACTCAAAGATATAGTGGATGCTGCAATGAGAGAAGAACAAGCAGGATTTCGAAAAGGGAGAAGCTGTCTCGACCAGATCTTTACTCTCAGAATAATACTTGAAGAACATATTGAAAAGCAGAAACCATTAATACTGAATTTCATAGATTTTAAGAAGGCATTTGATAGCGTACACAGAGATTCATTATGGAGAATTTTATGTCTATATGGAATACCATCTAAAATTGTCAACATCATTAAGGACTTATACAATGGATATGGTTGTGCAGTCAAGACAGAAGAAGGGATGAGTGAATGGTTTCAGATTGAAACAGGCGTGAAACAAGGATGTATACTGTCTCCTTTACTTTTTGGGATTACAATAGACTTCATAATGAAAAAGTGCTGCACAGGTAACACAGGTATTGACTGGGTACATGGGACCCAACTAGAAGATCTTGATTTTGCTGATGACATAACTCTTATCAGTAATAATGTGAATTCCATGCAAGAAAAAACAGATAGCCTGTCTTCATTGGCTAGCAAAATAGGACTTGAAATTAACAAGGACAAAACAAAAATAATGAAAATTCCCCTCAATCAAAATGGAAAAATACATATAGAAGGGACAGATATTGAAGAAGTCAATCAATTTGCATACCTTGGCAGCTACATGGACCAGGGTGGTGACACTAGAAAGGAAGTTAGGATCAGAATTGCAAAAGCAGCATCAATCTTCAAGAATCTTGAGAACATATGGAATTCAAAAGTTATAAGCACAAAAACCAAGTTAAGACTATTCAATTCAAATGTAATATCCACCCTCATTTATGCATGCGAAAGCTGGAAAACAACTAAAGACATAGAAAAGAAATTAGACTCTTTTGAAAACAAATGCCTAAGGAAAATACTCGGCATCAAGTGGAATGAATTCAAGAACAATGCAGAGATAAGACAGATGACTGAACAACAACCAGTCTCACGGGTGATCAGGAAAAGGAGATGGACATATGTTGGCCACTTGATGAGAAGAAATGAGCAGAGAATCCCAAAACAAGCTATCAAGTGGAACACAACAGGCCGAAGAAAAAGGGGCAGACCGCGTGAAACTCTGAAGAGAACATTATTCAGAGAGGCCAAGTTAACAGGCATAAAATCCTTTGTTGAGGTTGAAAGACTCGCCGAAGACAGGAAATATTGGCGAGCTACTTTGCGAGCCCTATGTGACGTCTAACGGCACGGAAAGGAAATAAGATATAAGATAAGATGTCAACTCATACCAGCTGTACATGACGTATACTGAGAGCATCCCAACTCATACTACAGCCTTGCCATACATACCTATGGGTACACCCAGCGCAGAGCATCCCAACCCATACTACAGCCTTGCCATACATACCTATGGGTACACTCAGCACAGAGCATCCCAACCCATACTACAGCCTTCCATACATACCTATGGGTACACCCAGCACATACATTACGAAATCATCTCAGACAACCAAATTCATACACAGCCAACCTGAGTCCGGGGTGCTCGATGGGGAAATAGCCAACAACTACATACCACATATCTTACATAGCCAACAACCACATACCACATATCTTACATCTTATATCCTTCCCGTGCCGTTAAACGTCACATAGGGCTCGCAAAGTTGTTTGCCAAGTTTTCCTATTCTCAGCGAGTCTTTCAGCTTCACCAAGGGATGTTATATCCACTAAACTGGCTTCTCTTAACAATGTCCTCTTTAGAGTTTCACGTGGTCGACCTCTTTTTCTTCAGCCTGTTGTGCTCCACTTGATAGCTTGTTTTGGTATTCTCTGATTGTTTCTTCTCATCATATGGTCTATATATGTCCATCTTCGTTTTCTGATCACCCATGAGACAGGTTGTTGTTTCCTCATCTGTCTTATCTCTGTGTTGTTTTTAAATTCGTTCGACTTTATACCAAGTATTTTCCTGAGGCATCTCTTTTCGAAAGAGTCTAATTTTTTTTATCTATTTCTTTAGTTGATTTCCAACTTTCGCACGCATAAATGAGAATGGGTATCACGTTTGAACTGAATAATCTTAACTTGATTTTTGTGCTTATAACTTTTGAACTCCATATGTTCTCAAGATTTTTGAAGGACAATGTTGCTTTTGCAATTCTATTTCTAACTTCCTTCCTGGTGTCACCATCCTGGTCTATGTAGCTGCCAAGGTATACAAATTGATTTACTTCATCAACAACTGTTCCTTCTATGTATATTATTCTTTCTTGATTAATGAGAAGTTTCATTATTTTTGTTTTGCCTTTATTAATTTCAAGACCTATTTTGCTAGCCAAGGAAGACAGGGAATCTGTTCTTTCCTGCATCGATTTCACATTGTCACTGATAAGAGTTATGTCATCTGTAAAATCAAGATCTTCTGTTTGTGTCCCATGTACCCGGTTTTACCAGTGCAGCATCTTGTCATTATAAAGTCTATGGCAATTCCAAAAAGCAAGAGAGATAATATGCATCCTTGTTTCACACCTGTTTCAATCTGAAACCATTCGCTCATTCCTTCTTCTGTCTTGACTGCACAAACATATCCGTTGTAGAGATCTCTAATGATGTTGACAATTTTAGATGGTATTCCATACAGTCTTAAAATTCTCCACAATCAATCTCTGTGTATGTTATCAAATGCTTTTTTAAAGTCTGTGAAGTTCGGGATTAATGGTTTTTGCTTTTCGATATGTTCTTCAAGTATTATTCTTAGAGTAAAGATCTGGTCGAGACAGCTTCTCCGTTTTCGAAATCCTGCCTGTTCTTCTCTCACTGCAGTATCCACTGCATCCTTAATTCTATTCAGAATCATTTTACAAAACACCTTTGACACAACCAATAGTAAGGTTACACCCCTTCAGTTACTGCAGTCACTGAGGTTGCCTTTTTTGGGTATTTTAACAATGATGCCTTTTTCCATGTGGAAGGGACTTTCTCTTTTTTCCAAATTTTATTAAACATTCTTTGTATTTGGCTCATGTTGTCACTGTTAATAGTTTTTAATATTTCGACTGTTATTTCATATTCACCTGCAGCTTTGTTGTTAGCCATTAGATTCACTGCTGTTTCAATTTCATTAAGTGTAACTTCATCTAAGTTGACATTTAGATGTGGGACTGGTAAATCAGTTTCAAGGTTCATTAGTTCATTTGGGCGTGGTCGATTAAGTATTTCTTGGAAGTGTTCGGCCCATCTTTGCTTTTGGTGTTTACTTGATGTTAATAGGTTGCCTGTTTTGCTAAAGACTGGTCTTTCTCTGGAGGTAATAGCACCTGTTAAGCTTCTTCTGCATGTTATATAGAGTTTTGCTGTCTCCTGTTTTTGCTGCATTTTCTGCTTCTTTTGCCATATTGTCCATATATTCTCTATTGTCTCTTCTAGCTGAACTTTTTACTTTATTGTCTAGTTCTGTGTATGTTGCTTTTACTAAAACTTTTCCAACATATGTCTTTACATTCAACATGGCTAATTTGGTTGCTCTTCTTTCAAGTATGTATTTCCATGTGTTATCTGATATCCTTGCTTTTCTACTTGTTGATAGCAGTCCAGCACTTGCTTTTGCTGCCATGATTATGGCTGTGCTGTATGAATTCCATAATTCATCTATATCTATCTCCTCTACCTCTTTGAGCACTGTGAAATGTTTGGTAAGTTACAGACTGAAATTACTGTGGTATTTTTTTCTTGTAGGCTGTGACTGTTTATCTTTCTGAGTACTGATTTCTTGTGTTGGCTTTTCAGTTTTAGTCTTATCCTCCATATACACAGGTTGTGATCACTGTTGACATCTGCACCCCTATATGCTCTTACATTTATCAGAGATGTTCTGAATTATTTCCTAATACAAAAATGATCAATCTAATGTCTGGTTCTATCATCTGGAGATATCCATGTTGTTTTATGTATTTCTTCGCGTGAAAATATTGTTCCTCCAATGACTATGCCCTCTGTTAGACAATTAATCTTTCTCCATTCTGATTTATTGTATCAATTCCTTCTTTCTCCGTTACTTTCCCGACGTCGGTGTTATCTTTTCCTACCTTGGCGTTGAAGTCTCCCATGACAACTAAGATATCGTGTTTAGAGACTTTGTTGATAAGTTGTTGTAGCTGGTAATAGAAACCGTCTGTTATTTCATCGTCTGCTTTTTTTTCCCAGTCTCGGGATTGAACCCATGATCTTCCAGTTGCCACAGCACTTTTTTTGAAGTGCGTCTTTAGTGATTTAGCTATGGAGGACTGGTATTGGTTGTGGCAAATGAAATTACTTATGTTCCCAATGCTTGTTTCGCATACTCCACAGCCAGCATGAGGGCTTTTCTGCTGTTTCTGAAAGGGTTCTCAATGCCCTTGCTCTTGCTTGTCCCTTTATGCCCAGTTGCTTACATAGGTCATATGCTGATGTTGCTACGAATCCTCTCGCTCCCACTTCTACAGCTATCACTTTTGCCCTGATTCCTGCCTCCTGCCTCAGTTGCTTGACCAGATCATTCTACTTCTCCAATTTGAATAAATGCTGTTCCTTTATTCTAGTTTCGTACGGGACCGTAAGCTCGATCATTATTAATTCCTGTTTTTCTGTGGAGTACACTACAATGTCTGGTCGCATTCCTGTGTTCTTGATGGCAGTCGGGTATTCTCTTCTTCCTGGAAGGTCCGCTATCACATCCCAGTCATTTGTACCATCTAGCAGTGATGGTAAGGGAATGTCCCTGATTTCAATATTTGATGTCGTACCAGCACCTATGAAGTATTTAGGTGGGACCTCAACTCTTTTGCTGTTATTTGCTTTATCTTTTGCCCTGTCTACGATGGCTACTAGTTCCTGTAACACTCTGTTGTGCCGCCAGGTGTACCGTCCTTGCCCTAAAGACACTCTACATGCTGACAGCACATGTTCCAATGTTTGTCTTTCGTTGCAGAGAGGGCACTTTGTATCTTCTAATACACCCCATTTGTATAGGTTAGAGCCTGTAGGCAGAAGGTCATAGGTAGCTCTGATGATGAAGCTGAGCCTCAAGGGTGCCATTTTCCAGATGTCATTCCATGTTAGTGATCTCTGCAAGACTTCCTCCCATGTTGTCCACTGCCCTTGTTGTGATTGTTGGACTGCCTTCTGGACCCACTTGTCATCCTCTGAATTCCTTACTTCACTGATGATCATATCCCTTCTTTCCTTGCAGGAGGCCTTTGACCACCATTTGATTTCGCCATGACCAAATCTCCTTCTGTTGGTCTAGGTGTACCCTATTACTTCTTTCAGCTCCTGCGTTTCCCTGGCTGTGGTCACTTCCTCACCTACTTTCCATTTTCGTCCAGTTCTAAGTGTTGGCTGCACTTCCCGTACCACCGGATCTGTAGATTCTTGTAGCATCATTGCAAGTCTTGTTTTTCCTACCTTGTATTTTTCAACCACAGATTTGAATGGCAGCTGCAGTTTGCTCTTCTTGTAGTACAGCGCTACATCAGTTAATCCTGGTGGTACGCCCAACCACTTTCTTATGGCTTTATTTATCTTTCTTTCGACTGCCTCTACTGTGCTGGTACTTACTTCGTAAATGAGTAGTGGCCACATCAGTTTTGGAATCAGCATGAACTGGAGGCACCATATTTTGAACTTACCCAGTAGCCTGCTTTTGTCTATGATGCTCAGTCCATTCTGCGCCATTTCTATAACCTGCTTCACAGCACTTGAGTCCTTCATTGATGCATCATACACTCTGCCAAGGCTCTTCACTGGCTCTTCCCCTACAGTCGGAATTATTTGATTTACCACTGTGTACGATCTTTCTATCACTTTCCCTTTTATGAGTGACAGGCTTCTTGACTTCTTTGGCTTGAAGCTCATGCGTCACCATATGATGAGGCTGTCCAAACGCTCTAACATCTTTCGTGCCTGTGCTGCACTTGTTGTTATTACTGTTGTGTCATCCATGAATGCTTTTAGTAGTGGCATCTGACATCCATTTCTGAACCTTGGGCCTTCTGCTGCTCCTTCTGCTGCTCTCAGGATTACTTGCATGGCTAGTACGAACAGTATGGGAGATATTGTACAACCCATTGCAATTCCTACCTGGAGCTCGATCCATCTTGTAGTAAGTATATCCTGATGTTCCAAACCTCATGAGGAACCCTGTGAAGTACCTTTTCAGCATATTTGTGGTTTCTTTTGGCACATAATACATGTCTAGTGCTAGCCATATCATCTGGTGCGGTACTGAGCCATAAGCACTGGCAAGGTCAAGCCATATTACCTGTAGATCTTGCTTTCCAGATTTTGCCTGCTGAATAGCTTCCCAAATCATTGACACATGCTAGAGACATCCTGGGAAACCTGGAATTCCTCCCTTCTGCACGGATGTATCGACATAACCATTGTCTAGGAGGTATGTTGTTAGTCTTTTTGCCATCACAGAGAAGAATATCTTTCCTTCCACATTCAGAAGTGAGATCGGCCTGAACTGGTTGATTTCAGTGGAATTTTGCTCCTTGGGGATGTATACTCCGTTAGCCTTTTCCATTCTTTACATATGACTCCTTTTGGTCCATGCTGTTCGTAGGAGTTTATGAAGGTTCTTTAGTACTTCAGGGCATCTTTTGTATAGTATGTAAGGAACGCCATTTGGGCCTGGTGCTGACTTGCCTTTAGCTTTTCTTACAACGCTCTCTACTTCTTGTAAGGTTGGTGGGCTGCATTTGAATGTGCTGCCTGGTGCACAGGGCCACACTAAACCTTTCATCTGCTCGAGAGATGTATGCTAATTTTTATCGGAGTATGTCTTGCTCAGATGTTCCTTGAGCACCTCCTTACCTGCTTTCAGCGTACCTGATTTTGGCTGTTCAAATAACTGCTTGGCAAATCCGAAGGGATCTCTGTAGAACTTCTTTCTTGCGTATCTGGTTTCCCTCTTCCTTTTACATAGTCTTTCAGCTCTGCAAAGGGCACTGTGCCCTTTAACAGACTTTAGACCAGTGGTTCCCCGGACTCCTCTGCCATGGGGAACAGTGACAAAAACTCAAATCCCCCCCCCCCCTCCTGGTAGTATGGATATATTTGCTCCTTTTTGTATGTCAAATAACTTTCTGAAAAAAAAATTCTTTTGCACTTAAAACACATAGCTACCATACAGATATGAAACTTTTTCAGAGTATGGCGGTCCGTGGCCTGAATTTTGAAACAGCAGGGGGTCCGTGGCCTGAATTTTGAAACAGCAGGGGGTCCGTGGCCTGAACTTTGAAACAGCAGGGGGTCCGTGGCCTGAATTTTGAAACAGCAGGGGGTCCGTGGCCTGAATTTTGAAACAGCAGGGGGTCCGTGGCCTGAACTTTGAAACAGCAGGGGGTCCGTGGCCTGAACTTTGAAACAGCAGGGGGTCCGTGGCCTGAACTTTGAAAGAGCAGGGGGTCCGTGGCCTGAATTTTGAAACAGCAGGGGGTTCATGGACTTTTGTTAACACTGTTCACTTTTGAGACCTTTGCTACGTTACTTTAGAATCTTTCTCAAGATGTATGTTCTCATTTCCTCCTTCCTTCGCCTCATCTCTCACTCTCTCTCTCTCTCTCTCTCTCTCTCTCTCTCTCTTTTACACCAGCAAGGGTGCTGCTGGATAAGTGAACCACCCCGCAGTGATGAGGGTTTTTTGGTGTAAAATTTTATTAGCCTGAACGGAAGGACCACCTTGTTTATCATGGTACCTTCTCTCTCTCTCTCTCTCTCTCTCTCACTCGTTTTCTCTCTCTATAAATATACATTCTGTACTGAAAATGTATTTTTGTTTATGTATATGACTGTGTGTGTGTGTGTACGTGGGTGCTATTTTATTAGGTTAATTACTTCTTCTCTTTTACTTTGAATGTAATAGTTTAATCTTACACTCTTTTGATATGTTTTTTTCCTAATGTAATTTGTATGCTTGTATTAAATCGAGTGTGTGGGAAGAATGAAAGATGGAGTGATGAAGGGCAGAATGTAAGACGGGCCTGCGTGCCGAATTTCTTTCCTCTTTAAAAATAGATTATTCATTCATTCATTCTCTCTAAATCTCTCTCGCTCTCTCTCTCTTATCTTTCTTTCTCATTCTCTCTCGTATCTATCTCTCACCTCACTCTCTCATTCTCTCTCTTATCTATCTCTCACCTCACTCTCTCATTCTCTCTTTTATCTATCTCTCACCTCACTCTCTCATTCTCTCTCTTATCTATCTCTCACCTCACTCTCTCAATCTCATCTATCTCTCACCTCACTCTCTCAATCTCATCTAATTCTCACCTCATTCTCTCAATCTCATCTATCTCTCACCTAATTCTCTCTCTTATCTATCTCTCACCTCACTCTCTCATTCTCTCTCTTATCTATCTCTCACCTCACTCTCTCATTCTCTCTTATCTATCTCTCACCTCACTCTTCATTCTCTCTCTTATCTATCTCTCACCTCACTCTCTCATTCTCTCTCTTATCTATCTCTCACCTCACTCTCTCATTCTCTCTCTTATCTATCTCTCACTTCACTCTCATTCTCATCTATCTCTCACCTCACTCTCTCATTCTCTCTCTTATCTATCTCTCACCTCACTCTCTCATTCTCTCTCTTATCTATCTCTCACCTCACTCTCTCATTCTCATCTATCACCTCACTCTCTCATTCTCTCTCTTATCTATCTCTCACCTCACTCTCTCATTCTCATCTATCTCTCACCTCACTCTCTCATTCTCATCTATCTCTCACCTCACTCTGTCATTCTCTCTCTCTCTTATCTATCTCTCATCTCACTCTCTCATTCTCTCTTTCTTATCCCTCTCATCTCACCCTTTCCCCCTTATCTCTCCCATCTCACTCTCTCTCTTATCTCTCTCAGCTTACTCTCTCATTTTCTCTCTTCTCTCTTCTCTCACTCTCTCTGTCTTTTTTCTCTCATCTCACTCTCTCCCTCTTATCTCTCCCATCTCCTCTTATCTCTCTCAGTTTATCTCTCATTCTCTCTCTTATCCTTCTAATCTCACCCTCTCATTCTCTCTCTCTCTCGTCTCACTCTCTCTTCTCTCTCTTCTCTCATCTCACTCTCTTCTCTCTCATCTTTTTTTCTCATTCTCTCTCGTATCTATCTCTCACCTCACTCTCTCATTCTCTCTCTTATCTATCTCTCACCTCACTCTCTCATTCTCTCTTTTATCTATCTCTCACCTCACTCTCTCATTCTCTCTCATCTATCTCTCACCTCACTCTCTCAATCTCATCTATCTCTCACCTCACTCTCTCAATCTCATCTAATTCTCACCTCATTCTCTCAATCTCATCTATCTCTCACCTAATTCTCTCTCTTATCTATCTCTCACCTCACTCTCTCATTCTCTCTTATCTATCTCTCACCTCACTCTCTCATTCTCTCTTATCTATCTCTCACCTCACTCTTCATTCTCTCTCTTATCTATCTCTCACCTCACTCTCTCATTCTCTCTCTTATCTATCTCTCACCTCACTCTCTCATTCTCTCTCTTATCTATCTCTCACTTCACTCTCATTCTCATCTATCTCTCACCTCACTCTCTCATTCTCTCTCTTATCTATCTCTCACCTCACTCTCTCATTCTCTCTCTTATCTATCTCTCACCTCACTCTCTCATTCTCATCTATCACCTCACTCTCTCATTCTCTCTCTTATCTATCTCTCACCTCACTCTCTCATTCTCATCTATCTCTCACCTCACTCTCTCATTCTCATCTATCTCTCACCTCACTCTGTCATTCTCTCTCTCTCTTATCTATCTCTCATCTCACTCTCTCATTCTCTCTTTCTTATCCCTCTCATCTCACCCTTTCCCCCTTATCTCTCCCATCTCACTCTCTCTCTTATCTCTCTCAGCTTACTCTCTCATTTTCTCTCTTCTCTCTTCTCTCACTCTCTCTGTCTTTTTTCTCTCATCTCACTCTCTCCCTCTTATCTCTCCCATCTCCTCTTATCTCTCTCAGTTTATCTCTCATTCTCTCTCTTATCCTTCTAATCTCACCCTCTCATTCTCTCTCTTCTCTCTCGTCTCACTCTCTCATTCTCTCTCGTCTCTCTCTCATTCTCTTTCTTCTCTCTCATCTTACTCTCTCATTCTCTCTTCTCTCTCATCTCACTCTCTCATTCTCTTTCTTCTCTCCCATCTCACTCTCTCATTCTCTCTCTCATCTCACTCTCTCTCTCTTTTCTTTCTCATCTCTTCTCTCTCTTATCTCTCTCACCGCACTTTTTCATTCTCTCTCTCATCTCACTCTCTCTCTCTCTTATGCCTCTCATCTCACTCATTCCCTCTCTCTTATTTCTCTCATGTCACTCTCTCCATCTTATCTCTCCCATCTCACTCTCTCTTTTATCTCTCTCAGCTCACTCTCCTATTCTCTCTTCCCTCTCATCTCGCTCTCTCATTCTCTCTCTTATCTCTCTCACCGCACTTTTTCATTCTCTCTCATCTCACTCTCTTTCTCTCTTTTCTCTCTCTCTTCTCTCTCATCTCATCCTCTCTTTTCTCTCTAATCTCACTCTTTCTCCTTTCTCTCTCATCTCACTCTCTTTCTCTTTTCTCTCTCATTTCACTCTCTCTCTCTCTCTCATTTCACTCTCTCTCTCATCTCACTCATTCTCTCTCTCATTTCTCTCATCTCACTCTCTCCCTCTTATCTCTCGCATCACATTCTCTCTCCTATCTCTCTTATGTTACTCTCTCATTCTCTCTCTTCTCTCTCATCTCACTCTCTCATTCTCTTTACCCTTGAAAAATAAAGAGTATTCATTCATTCATTCATCTTATCCCTCTCATCTCACTCATTCTCTCTTTCTTATTTCTCTCATCTCACCCTCTCCCTCTCATCTCTCCCATCTCACTCTCTTATCTCTCTCAGCTTACTCTCATTTTCTCTCTTCTCTCTCATCTCAGTATTTTTTCTCTCATCTCACTCTCTCCTTCTTATCTCTCCCATCTCTCTCTCTTATCTCTCTCAGCTTATCTCTCATTCTCTCTCTTATCCTTCTCATCTCACTCTCTCATTCTCTCTCTTCTCTCTCATCACTCTCTCATTCTCTCTTTTCTTTCTCATCTTACTCTCTCATCTCACTCTCTCATTCTCTCTTCTCTCTCTTCTCTCTCTCATCTCAATCTCTCATTCTCTTTTTTCTCTCTCATCTCACTCTCTCATTCTCTTTCTTCTCTCTCATCTCACTCTCTTCTCTCTTATCTCGCTCTCTCATTCTCTCTCTTATCCCTCTCATCTCACCCTTTCCCCCTTATCTCTCCCATCTCACTCTCTCTCTTATCTCTCTCAGCTTACTCTCATTTTCTCTCTCTCTCTCATCTCAGTATTTTTTCTCTCATCTCACTCTCTCCTTCTTATCTCTCCCATCTCTCTCTCTTATCTCTCTCAGCTTATCTCTCATTCTCTCTCTTATCCTTCTCATCTCACTCTCTCATTCTCTCTCTTCTCTCTCATCACTCTCTCATTCTCTCTTTCTTTCTCATCTTACTCTCTCATCTCACTCTCTCTCTCTTCTCTCTCTTCTCTCTCTCATCTCATCTCAATCTCTCATCTCTTTTTTCTCTCTCATCTCACTCTCTCATTCTCTTTCTTCTCTCTCATCTCACTCTCTTCTCTCTTATCTCGCTCTCTCATTCTCTCTCTTATCCCTCTCATCGCACTTTTTCATTCTCTCTCTCATCTCACACACACTCTCTCTCTCTTTTCTTTCTCATCTCACTCTCTCATTCTCTTTCTTCTCTCCCATCTCACTCTCTTCTCTCCTATCTTATTCTCTCTCTTATCCCTCTCACTGCACTTTTTCATTCTCTCTCTCATCTCACTCTCTCTTATGCCTCTCTTCTCACTCATTCCTTCTCTCTTATTTCTCTCATGTCACTCTCTTCATCTTATCTCTCCCATCTCACTCTCTCTTTTATCTATCTCAGCTCACTCTCCTATTCTCTCTCTTCCCTCTCATCTCACTCTCTCGTTCTCTCTATCTTATCTCCCTCACCGAACCTTTTCATTCTCTCTCATCTCACTCTCTCTCTCTCTCTTTTCTCTCTCATCTCACTCTCTTTCTCTCTTTTCTCTCTCTCTTTTCTCTCTCATCTCATTCTCTCTTTTCTCTAATCTCGCACTTTCTCCTTTCTGTTTCATCTCACTCTCTTTCTCTTTTCTCTCTCATCTCTCTCTTATCCCTCTCATCTTACTCATTCTCTCTCTTATTTCTCTCATCTCACTCTCTTCCTCTTATCTCTCCCATCTCATTCTCTCTCCTATCTCTCTCATGTTACTCTCGCATTCTCTCTTTTCTCTCTCATCTCGCTCTCTCATTCTCTCTCGTATCTCTCTCACCGCAATTTTTCATTCTCTCTCTCAGCTCACTCTCTTTCTCACTCTTCTCTCTCGTCTCACTCTCTTTTATCTCTCTCATCTCACTCTCTGTCTTCTCTCTCATCTTATTCTCTCTCTTCTCTCTGTGTTCACTTTCTCTCTCATCTCACTCTCTCATTCTCTTTCTTCTCTCCCATCTCACTCTCTCTCTCTCTCTCATCTCACTCTCTCTCTCTTTTCTTACTCTCTCATTCTCTCTCTCTTATCTCTCTCACCGCACTTTTTCATTCTCTCTCTCATCTCACTCTCTCTCTTCTTATGCCTCTCATCTCACTCATTCCCTCTCTTATTTCTCTCATGTCACTCTCTCCATCTTATCTCTCCCATCTCACTCTCTCTTTTATCTCTCTCAGCTCACTCTCCTATTCTCTCTCTTCCCTCTCATCTCGCTCTCTCATTCTCTCTCTTATCTCTCTCACCGCACTTTTTCATTCTCTCTCATCTCACTCTCTTTCTCTCTTTTCTCTCTCTCTTCTCTTCATCTCATCCTCTCTTTTCTCTCTAATCTCACTCTTTCTCCTTTCTCTCTCATCTCACTCTCTTTCTCTTTTCTCTCTCATTTCACTCTCTCTCTCTCTCTCTCATTTCACTCTCTCTCTCATCTCACTCATTCTCTCTCTCATTTCTCTCATCTCACTCTCTCCCTCTTATCTCTCGCATCACATTCTCTCTCCTATCTCTCTTATGTTACTCTCTCATTCTCTCTCTTCTCTCTCATCTCGCTCTCTCATTCTCTCTCTTATCACTCTCACCGCAATTTTTCATTCTCTCTCTCATCTCACTCTCTCTCTTCTCTCTCATCCCACTCTCTCTCTCTTCTCTCTCTCACTCTCTCTCTTCTCTCTCCTCTCACTCTCTCTCTTATCTCATTCTCTCATTCTCTCTCTTACCTCTCTCGCCTCACTTTTTCATTCTCTCTTTCATATCACTCTCTCTTCTCTCTCATCTCACTCTCTCTCTTATCTCTCTCATCTCACTCAGTCTCTCTCTTATCTCTCTCGTTCTCTCACTTATATCCCTCATCTCATTCTCTCTTATCTCTCTCATCTCGCACTTTCGTTCTCATATTTGTCATCTCATCTCTCTCGTATCTCTCTCATCCACTCATTCTCTCTCATCTCACTCTCTTTTATCTCTCTCTCTCTCGTGTCATTCTCTCTCTTTAATCTCCCATTTCACTCTCTCATTCTCTCGTTTCTCATTCTTTCTCACCCATTCTCTATCTCCCCCTCCCCCCTTTCCTCATATTGGTTTTATTTTAATTTAGCAAAAATCTTCCACTGGGGACTGAGGTAGAGCAGAAATCTGACACCTGAGAGCAACGAACAATGACACAATTCGAAATGTCCCCGGAAATGCAAATTACAGACACGAAAACTGTAAAGTAACTCGATCCACAGAATGCAGCACGTGTACCGCCACAATAGCTCGGGTCGTCGGAGAGTCTCGTTTCCACCCCTGATGCATTGCCAGATTGGACTATAATAGCCCTTTTTTTGTTTTTTAAATGCAACAGTAAACCTGCATGAAGTAGATAACACAGGTAAACATGTCTAACAGTTATATCCTCGACGTTGCTCTCTCTTCCTAGTTAATATCCTTAGTTATTTTGTCTTGTGAGTGCTTTCTTTTGATGCACGATCTCTCCTAACATTTGTCCTGTGTGGTTTTTGTATAATTGAGGTGTAAACTGAAAGATCACAACTGATTATTTTAGCTACGTTTTGAGATGCTGTATCGATACTTGTTTTCTTTATTCTTTAAAAGCATAGAGATTATTCCATTGTTTGAAATAGGCTAGTTTGTCTTCTTCTATCTTGTGTGTGTGTGGTGGGGGGGGGGGAGAAAGGGAGGGAGAGACATGCCCCAAATACCTGCAAAGCTCCGTTGACTTTTGTTTTCAAGGTTCACGGAAAATGCTTAAAAATATTGGCCAGATTATTCCTTTACATTAAAATTGTCCTTGTAATATCAGGGTACTTTCCTTACAGCATCACCAAGGAGATTTCTCGCATATCATAACACTTTCTTTACATTGTCACTTTACACTGCGACAAGAGAGTTCTTTACACTTCATCACACTTTCCTTACATTATCACCTTACACTATCACCAAAGAGATTTCTTACAGTAACATCACCACACTTTCCTTATGCTGTTGTGGATTTATATTTTCCTTGTACAATCACCGCCCTTTCCTTCATTGTTTCCTTACATTGTCACCGCATCTTCCTTACACTATAATTGTTTCCTTACATTGTCACTGCATCTTCCTTACACTATAATTGTTTCCTTACATTGTCACCGCATCTTCCTTACACTATAATTGTTTCCTTACATTGTCACCGCATCTTCCTTACACTATAATTGTTTCCTTACATTGTCACCGCATCTTCGCTGCACTATCATTATTTCCTTACATTGTCACCGCATCTCCCTTAGACTCATTATTTCCTTACATTGTTACAACACTTTTTCGCTCCATGTTCGTCAACCAATGTCTGAGATTTCTCACTGCCCTCCTATTTTCCTTCTGTTTACACCAGCAAATAAGTCCTTTAAACTGTGTTCCAGTTTCTTTAATAAGTTATCTGTTGTGTTATTTTTGTATGTGACCCTTTAAACAAGACTTTTTGCCGAAATATTGAATTGTTGTATATTCCCCATTTTAACGTACTCATCTTGCTTTCTGTCATTCTTGTTTCTGCCCACTTTCTTCGTTCTTTCTATCTTTCTGTAAAACTGATCTATGCACCTCTGTCTACTTTCACTACTAGAACCCAGTTTTACCGCAGTCTTATCTCTTCCACTTTCTTTAGCATGGTCATGTTTGCCGCCAGTGGCGTGTCATCCTTTCTCTCTGTTTGATATGTCTCACTTTTTTAAATTGTTATAAATGTATTGTCTATGTATATCATGGACACAAAAAAGAACAAATGTATCCATACTACAAGAACCTAGTATTGAAGAAGGCTGGCTAGTAAAGAAGATTAAAGAGAGAAAACTGAAATATTTTGGACACATTAAACGTCATGATAATCTAGAGAAGACCGTCTTGGAAGGGAAAAAGTAATGGGAAAAAGAAAGAAAGAAAGAAAGAAAGACCAAGGCGAAGATGGCTGCAAGACATTACTGATGATCTGCAAATGGATACATCAGCAGCAGGCCATCTTGCTCACAACCGAGAGGCCTACAGAAGAGCTGTTAGGGAGGCAAAGTTCCGCAAGGGACATGCAAATGACTGAATGAATTGTCTATGTTTTAAAGGTTTGGCGGATGAGATTTTCAGCACAGCGGACTGATATGTAGGAGCTTATGTAGTTGGTAAAGCTGCTATTCCTAGTGCTCACGGTTTCATTGACTTTGCTTAAATATTTAATAACACGGGAAAACAGAAGCCAAGAATGGCGGGGTCTGTTCCTGCGCACACAACCTGACAGGATAAGTAGCGCTCTATACAGCAGGCTGGAAGCGCTGGGGCATGACTGGCGCAAACAGAAACAATACGAACAGGACTGCATTATTAATAATACCTATTAAACAAGGGATGTTCAAGATAGCAGCTTTGGGAATTGAAAGATAAAAATCAAGCAGGCAAGTTTTTTACTGAAAAGATATCAGCTTGCTTCGTGAACATTGTCCCTTTGTCAACTTTTTTTTTGTTTTGTTTTTGTTTCCTCGCCCATGATCAATTTTTAACTTAACAACTAAAAATGTACTGCGGAACGTTTACAACGAAAGAAATCTATGTCACAATAAAGTGCTACAGATTGATTTTAACTTTTTTTCGATTTGGTTTATTTCGAGTTTCTGTCCTGTCTGTCCTGCCAAGTTTCTGAATAAATAATTATACCATCAACCAGCAGAATGCTTTTTTAAAGTTGTTCTGGCTGAATGAAGTCGCACTTAGTGATGCAGTCATAATTATGTTTCATTCCTGTATTCCCGTTGTGTTCTATTTTTGTTTGATACATAACAGAGGTTCTAAATTTTCCCTTGACCGTGGACCCTCTTTCTGAGCTGGAAAAAAGCTGTGAACCCGTCATGGGTAATAAATCAGTAAATAGACCTCAGACACTATTTAGATTTTTTTTTAATCCAGGCAGTCTATTTGCTATTCTGTGGATTTCCAAAAATCCTTCCATACACCTCCTGGGGCCCAACGTACTCCAATTTAAGAACCACTTATCATGCTTTCAATTAAAAAAAATGCTTGTAAGCTTATCGATAATGTGTAACTGTGTTTTTAGGATTTACGAAACTGTCTCAACAGACTAAAGCCCCGCTTTTTAATTATTTTGTTTGTTTGTTTTGTTTTGTTTCTCTCGGTTTCGACTTTTGGGATATTTCGTGATATTTATATCAGCCGATGTCTTTTAATTTTGCGAACTTCACTTGGGCACTTGGGATCAATAGTGAATATGCTAATGACGACATTTAAAAAAAAATTAAAATCAGAGATCAATAAATGATCAAGATATCTTCCCAGCTCCGGTTGCTAGAAACTTCACATCCGCATTTTCAAGAAAACAAAACAAGCACAAAAGAAAGATATTTTTAAAAATCTATTCATATGAGGATGAAACAGAAGCTAGTCTACCTGACAATCACTGGAAAACTGAGGAAAACGAAAGAGAAGGAGGCAAGATAGAAATGCCTGTACAGACTAATGACATGGCACAGGACAAACAACAACAAAAAATAGTCGGATTATAAATACTAAAAATAGCCACGCAAAATGGACAAGCATGGTCATTAATTATCAAGGCGATGATGATGATGATGATGATACTGAAAGTGCATGTAATCATATTTATTAACTTGTTATTTTTTTTTCTTCCACGTTTTCATTATCCTCATTATCACGTGGAGAAGACAACGGTCAGACATGCATTCACGTTTTCCGCAGGAAGCCTCAAAATCCCTGCAAGCAGGTTTAAGTCGAGCCACGAGTCGAGCCACAAATCCTTGCAAACAGTTTCAAGTCGAATCTCAAGTCTTTGCAAACTGATTCAGCTCGTCTCAAGTCAAGTTCCAATCCCTTGCAAGCAGTCTCAAGCCGAGTACTGAGTCAAGTCTCAAGTCCTTGCAGATAGCTTCAAATCGAGTCTCAAGTCAGGTGTCACGTACTCGCAAACTGCTTCAAGTCGAATCTCAAGTCCTTGCAAACTGCTTCAGCTTGTCTCAAGTCAAGTTCCAATCCCTTGCAAAAGAGTCTCAACTCGAGTCTTAAATCAAGTCCCAAGTCCATGCAGATAGCTTCAAGTCAAGTCTCAAGTCTATGAGCCAGATTCATAGTGACTGTTGGTTCTGGTTACCAAATCACCAGTGATTTATTACAGTAGACACAAGAGAGCGTCTGTAGATTCTGAAAGCGAAAGTGACACGAAGGTAAAGTAAAATAAATACAAGTAACGGTTGTGAAAGTAACAAGAAGGTAAAGTAAAATAAATACAAGTAACGGTTGTGAAAGTAACAAGAAGGTAAAGTAAAATAAATACAAGTAATGGTTGTGAAAGTAACAAGAAGGTAAAGTAAAATAAATACAAGTAACGGTTGTGAAAGTAACAAGAAGGTAAAGTAAAATAAATACAAGTAATGATTCTGAAAGTAACAAGAAGGTAAAGTAAAATAAATACAAGTAACGGTTGTGAAAGTAACAAGAAGGTAAAGTAAAATAAATACAAGTGATGGTTGTGAAAGTAACAAGAAGGTAAAGTAAAATAAATACAAGTAATATTACATATACAAGACCAGAAACTTTTGGAAATAATGGGGGGGGGGGGGGGGGGAATGGGATTTTCAACACATGTGGTACACATAATAACAATAATGTATCTAGACCAGCAGGCAGCAGTAAGATTAGATGGCGAGATAACAGATCGGTTTGATATAAAATCAGCAGGGGTGCATACTGTCGCCTTACTTATTTAATTTGTATACTGAAAATATAATGAGGAATGCTAGAGAAAATGTAGACAAAGAATATTACGACGCCATAACATTTGGAGGTTATGAATTATCAGAGATTAGATATGCTGATGACACAGTATTACTGTCCACAACACAAAAAGGAATGGAAAAACTAATTATGTCAGTCCGTAAGAATAGTGAAGAGCAAAACTCAATGCGAAGAAAACTAAAATGATGACAACTTATATATATATATATATATATATATATATATATATATATATATATATATATATTCATTTGCATGTCCACTTCCGGAACTTTGCCTCCCTAACAACACTCTTGTAGGCCTCTCGATTGTGAGAAAGATGGCCTGCTGCTGATGCATCCATATGCAGATCATCAACGATGTCTTGCAACCATCTTCGCTTTGGTCTTCTTCTCTTTCTTTTTCCCATTATGTACCCTTCCAAGACGGTCTTCTCTAGATTATCATGACGTTTAATGTGTCCAAAATACTTAAGTTGTCTCTGTTTAATCCTCTTTACTAGCCTTCTTCAATATTAAGTTCTTATAGTATGGATATATTTTTTTCTTTTTTGTGTCCATGATATTTGAAGAACTCTTCTGTAGCATTTACATTCAAAAGCATTTATGTGTTTCTCAGCTGTTTTGTTAAGTGTCCGGGTCTCACAGGCATATGATGGGATGGGAAAGATTCATGCCCATCTTATTTTTGTGATTCTGTCTGTTCCTCTCCACAGATTCTTTAATTGTTTTACTTTCTGAAGAGCGATAGACGTCCTCCTTTTAATTTCCCTCATTGTATCTCTATTATTAATTAGTGCATATATATACAAGATACATATATATAAGATATATATGTGTATATATATCAGGTGCAATGCCGACTGACATTGGCTATTATGCTTCTCCAGAGTACCCGATCCTTCATGCAGGCCATCAGCACAGTTGGTGATCTCCTCTTACACCATCTCGTCAGACTGTCCAGTATCATTTCTTTCGGTCTTCCCCGGCTCTTCTTCCCTCTATTTTTCCTGTTGTTACAATATTTTCAATGCCCCCTCTCCTTATTGCTTGTCCTATGAAAGTACATTGTCTCTCTCTTATTTTGTGTTTATTTACGTATTTTTAATTTATTTATTTTGTAGAAGATTTTTCTCCAGCTCTTCTCATACATTCTTCATTAGTCATGTTTGCTGTCCAAGGGATTCGCAACATTCTTCTAATAAACCACATTTATACTGATTCCAATGATTTTTGTCCACAATGTCTTCTTTTCCCATTAACATTTTACCTTCTTTTGATTTCCGGCATCCTGTTGTATATTTTGTCTTCCTGCCTGTGAGTTCACTAATTCGTTTGTGCATGTTTTTGCTGTCTCTATTATGGGAGTCTTCTCTTTGTCTGCATTGTTCATTTAACCACATTTCCTTTGCTTCTCTGCATTTGCATCTTATTTATTTATTTATCCTGCTTTCTTTTTCTATGGTCAGCGGGGTAGGGGTATCCCCTATCAAAGGAGAAGTAAGACGCCTCCTTACCTCCGTCAGTCTACGGGACACCCTTGGGCAAGGTGGAGTACGCGTATAGCCCCCCGATCAGGGTGGTGATGTGAAGCCATGAGAGCATGTGGTGAATGGAATGGGAGAGCAGCCGAGAGATAATGTTGGTTATGGTCACCATTCTATGATGGTAAGCAGATGATCTCAATGTGGGGACAATGGCTACGATCACTGACTAGTACAGTCACTGCCCGGAAGGAAAGCAATGGTAAACTAACTTCTGGAAACATACCAAGAAACCGAAACAGCAACATGGAAGGTCAGATGGAAAAAAAGATCTGGTGGTGAATCCCCCAGGCCAGATAGATCTAATTTTAACGCTGGGGAGAGTGTGAGACAGAGGTCAGTACTAGTAATTGTGATGACGGACAAAATCCTGACGGTGTTACCAAGGAAACCCCCTGTATCAAACTAAAAAGAAAAATAAGAGTAGGAACATGGAATGTAAGAAGTATGTATGAGGGGAAGTATCAAATAATAAGTGATGAGATGAAAAGAACAGGGATACACATTTTGGGAATCTGTGAACATCGATGAAAAGGATCAGGACACTTTAAGAGCGGGAATGATAATATCTTTATATACTCTGGTGGAGAATTAGGAGGAAAGAATGGTGTGGCTTTTTACTTGGATAAATCAACATCAAAAGCATTACTAGGTTACAATCCAGTAAGTGACAGAATCCTCACAATCAGACTTGAGGGCATTCCTAGAAACGTAACAATCACCCAGATATATGCACCTACATCAGCAGCAGAAGAAGAGGAACTAGAAGTAGAACACACTTCGAACGACGATAGACCATGTACGGAAAAATGATATTGTATTAATAATGGGGGATTTTAATGCAAAGATTGGTACAGAAAGAGCAGAAGACGAAGGATATTATTCATTCATTCATTTGCATGTCCCTTGCCCAAACTTTGGCTCCCTAACAGCTCTCCTGTAGGCCTCTCGGTTGTGAGAAAGATGGCCTGCTGCTGATGCATCAATATGCAGATCATCAACGATGTCTTGCAACCATCCTCGCCTTAGTCTTCCTCTCTTTCTTTATCCCATTATGTACCCTTCCAAGACGATCTTCTCTAGATTATCATGACGTTTAATGTGTCCAAAATATTAAAGTTTTCTCTCTTTAATCCTCTTTACTAGTCAGCCTTCTTCAATATTAAGTTCTTGTAGTATGGATATGTGGGGCCGGCTAGCGTATTGGTTAGAGCACTCGTCTAGCAACCAAATGGTCGAGGGTTCGAATCCCCAGCTGAGCGGGACTCCCTTTTCCGACCAATACGGCCCCGAGGTCGACCCAGCCTCGCAAAATGGGACCCCCTACGGCATTTGCTATGGGACTATCTTTACTTTTTTTAGTATGGATATATCTGTTCTTTTTTGTGTCCATGATATTTGGAGAACTCTTCTGTAGCATTTGCATTCAAAGGCATTTATGTGTTTCTCAGCTGTTTTGTTAAGTGTCCAGGTCTTACAGGTATATGTTGCGATGGGAAAGATGCATTTAAAAAATCTTTAAAATCTTATCGAAGGATATGTTGTAGGGAAATGTAGCATGGGACATAGAAATGAGGCAGGTGACAATCTAATAGCGTTTTGCACGGAAAATGAGCTAATGATTGCTAACACACTTTTTAAACAACATCCAAGAAGAATTTACACACGAACATCACCTGATGGGAAAACCAAGAATCAAATATATTACATTTTAGTACAAAGAAGGTGGAGATCAAGTATAACATCAGCAAAAACTACATAAACACAAAGATAAAAAAAAAGACAGTTACGAGATCAAGACCACTCCGCTTTGATCTTACAAAAATACAAGAACAATACGGCATAGAAATGAAGAACCGTTTCGAAATTCTGATAGCTGTACAGGAAGAGATGACACCAGATGAATTGGCTACGCAGGCAAGAGATATCTTAATAACAACAGCTAAAGACGTGGTTCCAGTACAGAAAACACAATGGATGGATTACAGCAGGCACGCTAGAACTGATAAAACAATGTAGAGAAATGAAGACACAATGGAAAGTGACAAACAACAACAAAGAGGAATATAAATCTTTAACAAAAGAAGTACGAAGAAACATAAGAAAAGACAAAAAACAATACATACAAAATTGTTGTGAAAGAATAGAAGAACATCAGAAGTGTGAAAGAGATAGTGAAATGTTTAAATAAATGAAGACATTGACGAGAAGTGTCACACCTAAGCTAAATGTAATATGCGATGAGATGGGGAATACCTTGACAGAGACAAAGGAAATACTAGAAAGATAGAAGGAATGTTGCAGAGGAGTGTATGAAACAACCAACTGTGAAAGCATAAATCAACAGTGTGAATTATTATTGGAGGAGAAAGAACCCAAACTGACAGTAGAAGAAGTTTTATAGGCAATAAAGAATCTGAAAAATTGTAAATCACCAGGATGTGATGAGATAACAAATGAACTTATTAAAGCAGGAGGAAAGGAGTGTGCAACAATCTATCATGCACTAAGTAAAAAGATATGGCATTCAGGTATTTGGCCAAAAGAATGGAAAAGAACTGTATTCATACCACTGCCAAAAAAGGGTAACCTGAAATTATGCACAAACTGCAGAACTGTTTCCCAGCAAAATTCTGTTAAAAATCATAATGGGTAGACTTCGTAAGAAAGTAGAAGAAGAAGTCAACATGGTCCAAGCTGGTTTCAGGCAATGAAGAGGATCAAGAGATCATATATTCAGTGTAAGATTAATAATAGAGAAATGCAGAGAGTTTAATGTGAATCTATATTTATCCCTTTATAGACTACTCAAAGCCATTTGATTGTGTACAACAGCAGAAACTTTGGGAAATAATGGGAAAAATGGGATTTCCAACACATTTTATACAATTAGCATCACTGCTGTATTTAGAAAACTTATATATATATATATATATATATATATATATATATATTGAAACTGGATGGAAGAGGTAGAGAAGTTTTAATATCTTGGATCATTAACAAATAATAATGCAGATACAGTGAGGGAAATAAAAAGGAGAACATCTATTGCTTTTTAAAAACTAAACCAACTAAAGAAGCTGTGAATTGGGACCAACAGAGCTGCAAAAATTGGATCTTTAAGGACATGCATTTTGCCCATCGCAACATATGCCTGTGAGACGTGGACACTTAACAAAACAGCTGAGAAAACCTTTGAATGTAAATGCTACAGAAGAGTCCTTCAGATATCATGGACACAAAAAAGAACAAATATATCCATACTACAAGAACTTAATATTGAAGAAGGCTGGCTAGTAAAGAAGATTAAACAGAGAAAACTTAAATATTTTGGACACATTAAACGTCATGAGAACTTGGAGGAGACAGTTTTTAAAGGGTACATAATGGGGAAAAGAAAGAGAGGAAGAGCAAGGCGAAGATCACAACAAGACATTCTGCGAATGGATGCATCAGCAGCAGGGCATCTTGCTTACAACCGAGAGGCCTACAGGAAAGCTGATATGGCATCTTGCTTACAACCGAGAGGCCTACAGGAAAGCTGATATGGCATCTTGCTTACAACCGAGAGGCCTACAGGAAAGCTGATATGGCATCTTGCTTACAACCGAGAGGCCTACAGGAAAGCTGATAGAGAGGGCAAAGCTCCGCAAGGGGCATGCACTTTATTTTTCAGCTTATGAAGTATTTCAGCACTGATTTACTCTATCCATTTTTAATATTTAATATACTTTAATATACCTTCAGCGTCGATTAAACTCTGTTTTAGTTTCCGAACTCCTTTGTTGTCAGTTCCTTCTGTATGTAATGACAGAAGCACGTGAACTCCCGTCCTATATTTTGAAAGTAAAAGGTCAAATCCCCGATTCCGTGCCATTAAGGCATACTAAGGATAGAGTATTAGGGCCGTATTTCCAAGACCATGGGCCACATGAAAGTCTGAGGTGGTCAGTATCACGCTAGGCCGCATTTACCGTCCCAGATTTCTCTGGTACCCAATTTTTAGAGGCTGGGTGGACCCGGGACCTTTTCTAGTGTGGTGGTACCAGAAAGAAAAAAAAATATATATATATATATGTATATCCACTGCTGGGACTTGAACTCGGTACCACCAGATTAGTAGACTGGGTTACTCAGCCAACCAAGTCACTATGTTTTGAAAAGTGGTCACGTGAATTAAAACATAAATTATTGCAATAAATCTAATACAACCAGTCAGCCAGCCAGCCAGCCAGCCAGTCTGTCTGTCTGTCTGTCTGTCTGTCTGTCTGTCTGTCTATCAAAGACTGGTATGTTATGACCTGTTGGTGACTTTTCAGGACTAGCGC
This sequence comes from Achatina immaculata, assembly GCA_009760885.1. Classification (NCBI taxonomy): domain Eukaryota; kingdom Metazoa; phylum Mollusca; class Gastropoda; order Stylommatophora; family Achatinidae; genus Lissachatina; species Lissachatina immaculata. Next base: position 21,295,728 of record CM019700.1, read on the forward strand.
TATAAATCCTTCAAATTAGTGGCGTCTATCTTATATATCTTATATCTTATATCCTTCCCGTGCCGTTAGACGTCACATAGGGCTCGCAAAGTAGTTCGCCAATTTTTCCTGTCTTCGGCGAGTCTTTCAACCTCATCAAAGGATTTTATGCCTGTTAACTTGGCCTCTCTTAATAATGTTCTCTTCAGAGTTTCACGCGGTCTGCCCTTTTTTCTTCGGCCTGTTGTGTTCCACTTGATAGCTTGTTTTGGGATTCTCTGCTCATTTCTTCTCATCAAGTGGCCAACATATGTCCATCTCCTTTTCCTGATCACCCGTGAGACTGGTTGTTGTTCAGTCATCTGTCTTATCTCTGCATTGTTCTTGAATTCATTCCACTTGATGCCGAGTATTTTCCTTAGGCATTTGTTTTCAAAAGAGTCTAATTTCTTTTCTATTTCTTTAGTTGTTTTCCAGCTTTCGCATGCATAAATGAGGGTGGATATTACATTTGAATTGAATAGTCTTAACTTGGTTTTTGTGCTTATAACTTTTGAATTCCATATGTTCTCAAGATTCTTGAAGATTGATGCTGCTTTTGCAATTCTGATCCTAACTTCCTTTCTAGTGTCACCATCCTGGTCTATGTAGCTGCCAAGGTATGCAAATTGATTGACTTCTTCAATATCTGTCCCTTCTATGTGTATTTTTCCATTTTGATTGATGGGAATTTTCATTATTTTGTTTTGTCCTTGTTAATTTCAAGTCCTATTTTGCTAGCCAGTGAAGATAGGCTATCTGTTTTTTCTTGCATGGAATTCACATTATTACTGATAAGAGTTATGTCATCAGCAAAATCAAGATCTTCTAGTTGGGTCCCATGTACCCAGTCAATACCTGTGTTACCTGTGCAGCATTTTTTCATTATGAAGTCTATTGTAATCCCAAAAAGTAAAGGAGACAGTATACATCCTTGTTTCACGCCTGTTTCAATCTGGAACCATTCACTCATCCCTTCTTCTGTCTTGACTGCACAACCATATCCATTGTATAAGTCCTTAATGATGTTGACAATTTTAGATGGTATTCCATATAGACATAAAATTCTCCATAATGAATCTCTGTGTATGCTATCAAATGCCTTCTTAAAATCTATGAAATTCAGTATTAATGGTTTCTGCTTTATGAAGTGAAGTGTTCACTGCTCAATACGCCATGTCTCTGTCTAAAATAGATTATTATATCATGACTAAACATACACAAGGTAAAACTAAACAGACTGAAGAGGCAACTTAGATATGCCAGACATCACACAAAACACAGGCGTTACTGAAGCGGGCGTTGTCTTAGATACACGGACAAGGTAAAGCAACTGAGTCTAATGACTAAAAATGAAAATTCGTCCAATCGCAAACCGATTCCGAGTCGCTATTCTTCATATTCGAGTCCAAGTCGAGTCTTTGGAGTAATTCGAGTTTTGAAGTAAGTCGAGTCTCTGGAGTAAGACGAGTCTTTGAAGTAAGAACAGAAGCACGTGAACTCCACTCCTTTATTTTGAAACTAAAAAGTAAAATCCCCGTTTCCATGCCAGTAAAGGCGTACTAGGGATAGAGTATTAGGCCTGTATTCCAAGACCATCGGCATATGAAAGAGTGATGTGGTCAGTATCACGCCTGACTGCATTAATTTTCCCAAAGTCGAGTGCGAGTCAATCAACTCCAGTCCACATCCTTTCGTGATAGCTTGATTTTTTTTTTTTTTTTGTATTTGTAAAAATAATTGCTCTGCCGTGGTAGTTAATATGATTTTTTTTTGTTAGTCGTTATTATTCCAGGCTTTTGCTGTTTTATTTTTTTGCCCAATATTCTGGTATTGATGAGGTTGAAAGACTCGCTGAAGACAGGAAAAATTGGCGAACTACTTTGCGAGCCCTATGTGACGTTTAACGGCACGGGAAGGATATAAGATATAAGATAAGATTCTGGTATACAACCTGTCATGTATGGATCAGAAATGTGGAGTACAACAAAGAAAGGTGAACAACAATTGCAGATCTTTGAGAACGAGATCCTAAGAAGAATCTTTGGGCCCGCACAGGATACCAACAGTGGAGAATGGAGAGCTATAAAGAACACTGAACCGAACAGCTTATTTAAATCCCAACGAATTATAAATGTCTTGAAACTGAACAGACTATGCTCGCTGGGGCATGTAGAAAGAATGGAAGAGAACAGACAAAAGAATATGGTGTACGCACAAGAGATGAGAGAAACAAGACCAAGGGGGTAGACCAAGACAGAGATGGAAAGAAAATATAGAAGAGGATATAAAAGAAATTGATGACACCAACTGGAGAGAGAATATTAGGAATAGAGAGGAATGGAGGCGAACTTTATCTGCAGCAATGGGCCTTGGTGGCTCGGAAAGCTGAAGAAGAAGAAGAAGATATTTGTTTCCCTTGAGGAAATTTAACTCTTTAGTTCCAGATCAGCGCCGACAGTGTTGGTAGATCTTCGCTCTTATTCGGATCATTGCTTGGAGTAACATTTAGGGAAAATCTAAATACAATTATAAGTGCCATATTATGGCTTCCTTCGAGTTTCTTTCCGTCAATATGTCTCATTAAAATTTATTTTGGTGGAGAATGGAAATTAAATCAAGGGTGAAAGAGTTAAAATACACAGGACGTTCATGACTTACATGGTGGATTCCATGCTTACAAGGAAAATCTACGGAAAACTACAGATCGAAGAGGGAGAGTTAAAGCACAGATATTCTAGATAACGTGTGCATGTCGCGAGAATTCCTATCGAACTTATATTTAATATGTTTATACCTTAATATGGCATGTGTATTGTTACGTTTTTCTAATACACAGTATAAAGTATGGCCTTACATATATTTATTGTGATTTGTATGCAATTTTGTGGAAATATCTTATAGAGGAACTGTATATACAATCTTCTAGAAACTAATACTCTAACCAGATCGATTGTTTAAGGGACGCAACACATAATACAAATGTTTTAGTATTTTCACTTATTACGTCCCCTGGCAAAAAAATCTGTTGAACTGCGGTAACTACGTATATGCATAAGAAATGTTGCATAGTATTAATTTAAAATAACCAACCATATTGTATTATACGGGACAGAGTTATATTTTAAATGATTTGCTCCGGGAATCATGTTACTTCGGTCGGGATGCCTAAATGTCCTTTATTTAAAAAACACGTGTTCCATACTTTTGCATATTGCTCGTCTTTGATCGTAGCATATCATATACCCCACATTTATACTGTGTGTATATATTTGAGAAAATGTTCGCTGCTGGCGAGATTCGTCAGCTGCCGTGCGTGAAGTGAGGCTCCTCCCGGCCAGTGAAGAAAGGTGCGATTATGGGTTGCCGTGCGGCACTATGGAAAAGGTGAAAGAAAGGAGTAAGTGAAGTAATCAGTAGTCTCAAGGTCAGAACTGCTCAAATCACGGCGGCTCTGCTCTGGAGGTCGGCCACGTCCCATGTACACTCATACCGGGCGAATTGCCTGAACCGGCTTAACCTAGGGGTTAAGACACTGCTGGCGAGATTCTTCGGATGCCGCGCGTGGAGTGAAGCTCCTCCCGGCCAATGAAGAAAATGAGGAAAAGCAATCAGGGTTGCCGTGCGGCGCCGATGTGAAAAGATGATGGAAAGGATAAAGTGAGTCTTAATCTGTATGTCCAGTAGTATCGCGGCGAGAGCTACTCATACCATGGCACCTCTGCTCTAGAGGCCGGCCACGTCCGTTCTACATCCATACTAGTGAAATATACCTAAACCTGCTTAAACCAGGGGTGAATCTTGATGGCTACTCAAGTCACGATACCTCTGCTCTAGAGGTCGGTCATGTCCTAAACGCGCCCATAATATGCTTAAACCGGCTCAACCCAGGGGGTGGAAATCACTAGTGACGAGGATTCATCCTCTTGGACAAAAGCTCCATCCTGGTCACAACTAGGAAGGGTAGCGGCCACGACCGCAAAATGCTGGAGTCGGAGACACTGGACCAGGGCAGTCTAAATAGGCAACCACCTCTTACCTGGCGGAGATGTATGCATATCCTAATCACGCTGAGGTTTTCCGGTGAGAAAGTCCAACGCTGGACTGGTTGGGCAACCACCTCTCACCCGGTGGGGATACACGGGCATCCCAAAACACATCGAGGTTTACCGGTAAGAAAGTCCAACTCTGGCCTGGGTGGGCTAACGCCTCTCACCCAGCGGGGATGCACTGATATTCCAAACACGTCGAGGTTTTCCGGTGAGAAAGTCCAACTCTATCCCAGGTGGGCTACCACCTCTCACCCAGCGGGGATGCACTGATATCCAAAACACGTCGAGGTTTTCCGGTGAGAAAGTCCAACTCTAGATTAAACTGGTGCGACGAAAACCATGGTGTCAAGCAATCCCGCTTCTGAGACCCACCAAGAATACAGGCTCAAGCCCTGCGATACTCTGAACCTCTTGTGATCCTCTCTGGGATCTCGTGTGGTCCTTTCGGGGATCACAGGGCGACCACGGGACCTATTGAGAACCACGGGAGTAAATTTAGTAGGATCACGGGGCGGTCTTGGTGGTAGAAGCGAACGAAGAAGAAGAGAAAATGTCATTTTGAAGACAGTTCAGTCTGTGCTGAAGTATAACAAGTGAGCCTGACTGACATACGAGTATTTTTAAGTAACATTATAGACCTATTCTTGCCCTGTCTTGTCTTGTCTTGTCTCCTTCTTCATACATATATACCTTCCAGTGTTGAGGGGACAAATAAAAGGTTTGACAGGGCTCGGTGGCGTGCTTCACATAATGGGATATTTAAAGCTTGTGTAATTTCATCATATGTATCAACGAGGAAAAATTAGAAGAGGTGGAGAGTTTTGAATATTAGAAGAGGTGGAGAGTTTTGAATATTAGAAGAGGTGGAGAGTTTTGAATGTCTTAGATCATTTCTAACTAATAATGGAGATACGGGATAATGAGGGAAATTAAAAGGAGAACATCTATAGCTCTTCAAAGAATAAAACAACTAAAGAATCTGTGGAGAGGAACAGACAGAACTACAAAAAGAAGATTTTTAAGGGCATGCATCTTTCCCGTCGCAACATATGCCTGTGAGACCTGGAAATTTAACAAAACAGCTGAGAAACACATAAATGCCTTTGAATGTAAATGCTACAGAAGAGTTCTCCAAATATTATGGACACCAAAAAAGAACAAATATACTCATACTGCAAGAATTTAATACTGAAGAACGCTGGCTAATAAAGAGGATTAAAGAGAGAAAACGTAAATATTTTGGACACATTAAACGTCATGATAATCTAAAGAAGACATTCTTGGAAGAGTACATAATGGGAAAAAGAAAGAGAGGAAGACCAAGGCAAAGATGGTTGCAAGACATCGTTGATGATCTGATAATGGGCGCATCATCAGCAGGGCTTCTTGCTCACAACCGAGAGGCCTACATGATAGCTGTTAGGGAGGCAAAGTTCCGCAGGGGACATGAAAATGACCGACTGACTGACTGTAATTTCTTCCCTCTATCTCTTGCTTCCCCCGTGTGGTACCCGGGATCTGCAAAGAATAGGACCACTGTACCCTACCATGCATGATCGTAAAAGGCGACTAAGGAGGGTTCAGCATAGGGCCAGCAACCCTATCTGGTAAAAAAACTATCAGACTGCTACAGAAACGGAAGCAAGGGAAAAAGCAAATGCAGGTGGAAGGAGAAATGCGTATCAGGAAACTGAGCCCATGAAGGTTGTGGATGAAAGCCAGCCACTGGAAGTCCCCAGCCCGACTGCAGACCTCCTGGAACCTAAACATAAGATGCAAATAGGCAGCTGGAATGTAAGAACACTAAACCAGACTGGAAAACTAGCACAAACCATCAAGGAAATGACACAGATACAAACTAGACATACTAGGAATACAAGAAGCAAGATGGACAGGACAAGGCAGAAGGAAATTAACAACACAGCACACAGAAGATACAATAATATGGTCAGGTAAAGAAGATCTTCATGAAGGAGGAGTAGCATTGATTATAACAAAAGAAGCATCAAGAGCATTGCTGAAATGGACCCCAATAAATGAGAGATTATTATATGCACGGTTCAACTCAAGATTCACGAAGCTGTCTATTATAGTTTGTTATGCACCAACAGAAGCAGCTGAAGAGGAATTAAAAGAAGATTTTTACAACAGCCTCCAAGCACAGTAGAAACAATACCCAAGCATGATATGCTACTCATCTTGGGCGACTTCAATGCAAAAGTAGGTGAAGGAAATGAAGATAGAAGAAGAATCATGGGAAGAGAAGGAATGGAGAAATAAATGAAAATGGAGAAAGACTGTGCAGTTTCTGTGAAGAAAACATGATGACCATCGGAGGGACAATTTTCCAACACAAAAACATCCATAAGGTGACTTGGAGGTCACCAGATAAAACCATAGAAAACCAAATCGATCACATACTAATAAACAACAAGTGGAAACGGTCACTACAAGATGTACGAGCAAGGAAAGGAGCAGATGTAGGAATGATCACAACCTTCTGGTAGCAAAAATAAAACTAAAATTAAGGAAAGCCAAAATCGGAGAACACAGAAGATACATTTTGATACAAGCAAACTGATAGACCAGCAAACAAGAAATGAATTCTCATAGTACTTAAGAACCGCTTCAGTGTCCTACAAGACGAAGCAGAAATGTCCATATTAGAGTTCAATAAAACACTACAGGAAACAGCAAAAGAGGTGCTGGGATATCGGAAAAGGAGAAAAGAGGAATGGATAAGCGAGACCACATGGGAAAAGATAGAGCAAAGAAAAGAAATCAAGAAAAATTACGAACACCAAATCACAACGGCTTAAAGAACGAGTTTTAAGTAATTATGCACAAAAAGACAAAGAAGTGACGGAATCATGCCGTCAAGATAAACGTCAATATTATGACAACTTAGCAGAAACAGCAGAGAAAGCAGCATATACAAATGACATGAAAACCATATATAAAATCACAAAGCAGATGACAGGTAACTTCAACACAAGATGTGAAAGTGCAGTAAGAACACAAAATGGACAACTGGTCAGTGGAGAAAGAGAAAAAATTGAAAGATGGAGGGAACACTTTAACACCCTACTAAACAGAACACAAGCAGCACAAACAATAGACATACCTGAAGCAAAAACGGAACTAAACATCAATACAGGACCAATAACAATAAATGAAGTAAAGGAGGCGATAAAGAAGCTAAAATCAGACAGGGCACCAGGTGAAGATGAAGTGACTGCGGAGATGTTGAAAGCAGAAGAAACAGAAACACCAAAACAACTTTGCCGGATATTACAACAAATTTGGGATTTAGAAAAAGCCCCAGAGGAGTGGAAAACTGGTCTTATAGTAAAACTACCAAAGAAGGGTGACCTCAGAGATTGCGGGAACTGGAGAGGCATTACCCTACTGCCTCTCACCAGTAAAGTATTTTGCAGAATAATCATCAACAGAATTGTACCAACACTTGAGGAAAAACTTCGGAAAGAGCAGGCAGGATTTAGGAAAGGAAGATCATGCATAGACCACATATTGTACTTAGACAAATATTAGAAAGGCAAATGAGTGGCATAGCACAACATATGCATTATTCATAGATTTTGAGAAAGCCTTTGACAGTGTCAACAGAGATGCACTGTGGAAAATCCTAAGATGGCATGGCCTCCCCCATAAAATAGTTAATGTAATCAAAGCCCTATACGAGGGTTTTCAGTGCAAAGTTATCTGTGGAGAACATACCTCCAGCAGCTTTAGGGTACAAACAGGAGTGAAACAGGGATGTGTACTATCACCAACATTATTTATCTTGGCAGTAGACTGGTTAATGAAGGAGGCAACATCAGACAAACGCAGAGGATTACAATGGACCCTTGACACAGTGCTGGAGGACCTTGACTTTGCGGACGACATTTGTCTATTATCAAGCAGTCACAAAGATATGCAAGATAAAATAAACAAGCTAACTCAGAATGCAAACAACATAGGACTAAAGATCAATGTAGGAAAGACAAAGTTAATGAAGCAAAATGTGAACAACAGAAATGTACTCAGAGTAGATAACAAGTTAGTGGAGGAGGTCAACGAATTTGTATACCTTGGCAGCAGAGTAGTAGAAAATGGAGACAGCACAGAGGACATCAACAGCAGACTTACTAGAGCAAACCAGGCTTTTGCAATGCTGCAGAATATATGGAAATCAAAAAAACTAAGTATAAATATGAAAATCAGGATATTTAAGAGTAATGTTCTAAGTGTACTACTCTATGGAAGTGAATGCTGGAAAATCACCAAAACCATAGAAAACAAGTTGAATTCTTTCCAGACTAAATGTTTACGAAGAATTAGAAAAATATTTTGGCCAAACACCATAAGAAATAACATCTTATTAGCAGAAATGCAGATGAAACCACTGACAACAATTATTGAGGAAAGACGCTGGCAATGGTTGGGACATGTGCTCCGAATGACTGATAACTCACTACCAAAAATAGCACTAAGATGGACACCACAGGGGAGCAGAAGTAAGGGTAGACCAAAAGAGACATGGAGAAGAACAAGAGAAAGGATGTTGAGCAATAGAGGGCTCACCTGGGCAAGAGCAGAAAAAAAGGCGAAGGACAGGCATTTGTGGAAAACCCTTGCTGAAGCCCCATGTGCCCTGGGCACTTAAGGTTCAGAGAGAGAGAGAGAGAGAGAGATCTTTTGCTTGGATGACTTCTCCCTCTGTTTCATACACTTTTTAGCACTTGTGTGTGTGTGTGTGTGTGTGTGTGTGTGTGTGTGCTGTCTCGTGGTAGCCACGTGCATGGCTAAATCATCTGACTTGCTGTTTCTGGATGTAGCGTAATCAGTCAGTCAGTCATCGGCCGAAATACTTGTCTGAGGGGGGTACTTCCTCTGATGATCTGAAGGAGTTATGCTGTTGTTTGGCTCTCTACAATAGAGGGTTTCGAGGTGATAGAAGAAGAAGAAAAAGAAGAAGAAGAATTATAACTGTCACTTTAAAAAGATCATGTTTAAAATGTGTTCCTCGTTTAAGAAGGTTTGCAAGTATTATTTTTGAGAATCAAAAATGGTTTGTTTTGAAGTAAATGCACGACTTTCAGGCCTTGGAAACTAAGGCTTGCCACCATATTATTCCACCTACTCGTGTTGCTTCCAACAGATTTATGTGCTCTTTTAGTTTGAATAATGGCGGTAAGGCTAACCGTGGTGGTGGTGTCCATGTCTCCACCCTCCATTAGAGGTGATGCTTTGATAAGCATACGGACCTGAGACGAGAGACATGGCCAGAGGACACAAGCTTGGGGCTACTATCAGAATCTGGAGAGGACTGTGGACTTTGCCATGTCGATGGGGATCAGGATCTGATGTGACCAACAACCTCGAACGCAGAAGAAGATGCTTGTGCTCAGCATCAACACAACATCGGCCACAAAGAGTAAATTCTCGGTGTTCAAGAAAATGAAGAAGAAAAAGAAGCCGACGCCGAAAACACTATGTAGGTCAGTTTGACCCAAACCCAAGCCCTTCCCATCATTCCACGCGTCCGGCTTGAAAGTGTTGACAAGCATCATGGCGTCCAATTTCAAACTGGGGGATCTTGTGTGGTAATAAATCGTATTTATTCAGTCATTTCTTAATGCAATACCACAAAACGTTGCGCTATTTAATCATTTGTAATGCTATTTTCTGTATATTCTGCAGGGCAAAGATGAAAGGCTTCCAAGCTTGGCCAGGCAAGGTATGTTACCGGCATTCGCAATCTCTGTGATTCTGCCATTATTTGAGTAGCGTTTAACGTCTGTTTGCAAGACTTTGAAAGAAGCAGTACTGTACAATTAGATATTTGCACAGATTAATATATAAGCGTGAGTTTATTAAGAATATTTAACAAACAGCGGTGGGATTTTGTTTGTGACTTGCGCTATTTGATAATGTCGGTCATATTGGACCATGTGACTAAGCCTAGCTTCTAAGAACAGCATGTTGATATTTTCTTTAGTTTTATCGTTATGTGTATCATTTATAAACCAGTGTACTTTAATATATACAGCACGTTGTTCATTTTATCATTCATTCGGTGATTTTCTTACCATAAGGCTGGCAAGATTTCATTTTCTTTTTGTTCAGCTGTCTTTTTCTTGTTTACATGATTCAGTGTGTACTACTTCAAAACAAAATTAGAAATGAAAATCTCAGCAAGTACGTGTCAATAGCCCGAACAAGAGCACAGCAAAATGTGAGGTAACAATCAGATTAAATTTACTTCTCCTTATCTGTCAGCTTATGCCATTAGTGTCGCAGGGAGTTTCAGACATTGGTCCAGAGCAGGGTGAGCAGCCTGGGTACTTGTCATGTTATGTTTGCTCAGTGTGTCTTTCACCTCATCTATCCGCTTTTTCTTTCTTGATCATCCTCGTGCCCTATATCTAGTTTTCGAGTTGCATGCACGTGCCACAGTTTGTTCTGGATTTGTGCTTATCAGATGCCCAGACCACTTAACATCGTTGACAGGTGTTGTTTCCATCATTTGCTAGATTATTTCATTTCGCACTTGATCCCTTCTTGTCTTGTTTATTATTTTTCTTAGGCATATCATCTCGCATGTTATCTTTTTGTCATGGAATTTGATGAGTGCCCAAGTTTGGCATTGGTAGCACAGAATCGGGGTGAATATTGTTTGAAACTTTTTTTTTTTTTGGTGTCCATCGAGATATGTGGATGTTCAGGATTAGTGCAGGTTGATAGGTAACATTGTTTGGTTTCTGAATTCTAGATTTTGATTTCTGTTATTTTTCATCCCATGTAAATGATGGATATATGAATTCAGTGACATGCTTGATTTTGGTGTTGTTCATATAAATGTTACATTCTCTTGGGTTCTTATTTACAGAATCTCACAGAATGATACAGCATGATTACCCCAGCTTATCTTAACTGTTATGGTATGATAGATACATCTGATATTATCATGGTTATTTCAGTGACTTTATCATTTGATACATGATAACATGACTGGATGTGTGTGAACAAAATATATAATTTAAACTGCTCAGATATTATAATGGTATTGGAACTAGTTCTTTGTTATTCAGTTTCACATTCTGAGCCATTTAAACAGAGATGAGTTGCCGTCATGATTCCCATTGTCAGAGTTTTTCCCATATCCTCTTTTCCTAGCGCTAGGTTTGGGCTTTCAAGTCTCTTTGGAGACCACAGGTTTGGGAGAGTGTTCTGGAATGTGGTTAACCCTTTGTATCCTGACAGTACTCACAAGTTTTGCCACACATAGACTGGTTCGAGGATCAGCCTTCAGTTTATGCAGATGGTCGTGTGGTCTGCAGGGTCCTGTTTAGAGCCTGAAAATGATTGCTTGTTGTCTTTGGTTTTTGCTTAATAATGCGATGAACGGTTCCATATATGTTGTTATCATTGTATTCATTCTTTGCCTTCTCCATGACTCATATAAAGTTGTATTAATTATGTGTTATCTTCTGATATTTGAACAGATTGTGGAGCCCAGGGACAACATTAAGAAACCAAGCAATAAGAAGGCTGTTCAGTTTGTTTACTTCTATGGATCAGAAAACTAGTAGGTTCTCTTTAACTTCTTTCCATACAGTTTCAAATCCAACACCTGAAATTACTAATTATTGCAGTAGTTGACAAATGGAAGCGATTGGGTTAAAATTTTTGCAGAAAACTCAGATGTGGTTGAAATCCATATAGACTATCTTTAACGATGTATTTGATAGGCTACTTTTGCCTTTTTTCTGTGTGTGTTAAAATAAGTTGGAATGACACATGGTATTGTATAACATTTTAATTGCTTGACATTTTATGTCTTTTAATGTTCTGAAACAAAGAACAGATTTGTTAAGACAATAATGATAAATGGCTGTGATAGTGAAGATGAACTAGATGAACTATAGCACTAGAGGAGGTATTGGATCCAGTTTACAACGGGGTTGTTGGAATGGAACCTATCATAAGTTGAGGACCATCTGTTGCACTTGAGGCACTCAGCCCCTTGTTCCAACATCAGTTGAAGTGTGTGCCTTGTTCCAGTCACACACAAAGACCATGGGTGATGCATGCCCTACCGCACCGGCTGAATTGCTTTCAACTTCCCTTCTCTTTTCCTAGCACTAAAATTCACATGTTGCAGGTGTTGTCTTTCAACCTATTCTCCTCCTCCATGCGCAGACTGTCCAAAACAGCCCTCAACCTTTCCTTATTCTTTTCTTAAAATACCCTGGACTGCTGCCTTTCATGCCAGCATATCCACTGTCCTCAAACCCCACATGACCTGGACAGTAGACCACAGAAATCTTGACCATGTCAGGGGCAGCTCCATATTTTGAAATCTAAGAAATGGATGGGAGTTTTGTCCCTTATTGTGATAGCATGCCTGTTCAGGATGTTTTGCCACCACTTCCAACGTGAGCATGGAGGTGTAGGCAGCATCAGTAACAGTTGCCTGGCTGGTGTAAGCAGCATCAGTAACAATTGCCTGGCTGGTGTAAGCAGCATCAGTAACAGTTGCCTGGCTGGTGTAAGCAGCATCAGTAACAGTTGCCTGGCTGGTGTAGGCAGCATCAGTAACAATTGCCTGGCTGGTGTAGGCAGCATCAGTAACAGTTGCCTGGCTGGTGTAAGCAGCATCAGTAACAGTTGCCTGGCTGGTGTAGGCAGCATCAGTAACAATTGCCTGGCTGGTGTAGGCAGCATCAGTAACAATTGCCTGGCTGGTGAAGCAGAATGAATTATATGAGGTTATAGTAACAGACTTCTAAAGTATGTTGCTGAAATTTGTGGTTAAAATAATGTTGATTACTAAAGAGTAATCTTTGTGTGGCAAGAAAGGTGAGGTAATATATGAATAATTAGTGTATAAGTATATAAAATAAGTATATAACTATACACGAAGCCACTGCAGTAAGGCTATGATAAAAAAATGTATAAATTAGGAAGAAAAGTAGAACCAGCTTTATTAATTAACGAATGCACAGTTGTGACATTTTGGTGTGAACCTTAATCATACAAAAACACATGGGACAAAGAAATAGAGAGGGAAGATAAAATATATTGTTGAAGTTGAGGTAATGTCTGATAATCCCTTCATCATGAATATCATTATATTCTAGCTGAATATTTTTAGATTTAGTCAAAAGTTTTGTGCGCTCATTTCATTTCATTAACTGAAATGATTTGACATATTCTTGCTTCATTAATATCTGGAGATATCAGTATGAGAGTAGTTAACTCATACTGTGCTTCAGGAAGAAACGCGGACGTTCAGTTGGGTGGCAGATTAAAAGCGCAGGTCTTGATATGTATAGGGGCATATTAGTAAAATGTGAGTGAAACAGTTTTTCCGCGTGAAAAGTGTACTTATTATGTTTCAAAATAACTAAATATGTATTAAGATTTCATAAATGCGAGTTTTTTTTAGGAAAAATGAAGTAATGTGATGTTTTTAGACAATGATTGTGACCAGCTTACCATTGGATAGGTCTAGACATCCACTACATACCATCTGAGATGTGTAGATCTACCTGTTGATGTCGTATTGTGATTCTGTTACATTCTCACTAAAATAATGTCTGAAATAACCTTCTAACTACTTCTCCAGTCATCTAATGTGTCTAGATCTACTTGGGATACATTCAAGAACAGTGGTCTGGTCACAGGCCATGCCTGTACCCCTATCTACTTCACCAAAAATTGAAATTTCTCACAGAAAACTTCAGTTTTCTTCCTCTTCTGTCATTTTGAAAAAGGTCACGGGGCATACGCACTAAATGTTTACGATCTAAACATTACACCTGTTTTTATTAATGAAACAAACCAAACATCACTACAGCGACTAAAGGCACCATGTTAGAAACCGGAAGTGTCTTCTAAGCAACGAAAGAGTTAATTTGTTAAACATGTGATGGTAGGAAACGATAAGAGCAGTATAAAGAGTGATTTTTTTTTTTTTGTGTGTCATGGTCTTTTGGGGTTTTTTTTTTGTTTTTGTTTTTTGTCTTCTTAAGGTGTTTAACAGTTTTTTGGCCATATTAGTTTCTCGGAACAATTTTTATTGCTTGATATGGGTACCTAAGGTAAAGGTGGCCCTGTCATGCCATGGGGCATATGATGCCCATGTTTTTCTTGACCTGTTGGCACAGGAGAGGGTGATGTGATCATTGTCATGCCTGACCACCTTCCCTTTCCACAGCTGCAGAAGAAGCCATGCACCAGCTGGATATGACTGGGGTGTCTCTGGCTGGATTTAAACAGCTGCTGTGCTGTGTGAGAACTAGTGTACTGGCCACTTTGCCTCTCTGTGCCCTTTAAACAATTTAATTATATATATCCTCTTGAGCTTGTCAGACACTGGCTCACAACATGGAGTCACTTTGCATTGGATACCCTCCCACTGTGGAATACCAGGCAGTGGGAAAGCCGACCATCTGGCCAAAGAGGGCACTGAATTAGAGCAACCAGACATACTGATCACCTATAATCAGAAGAAAAGCATGATAAAAACCTACAGGGAAGCCACAGACACCACCACATGATGACTATCCCATGCTAAACAGAAAGGAACAAGTGAACAGGACACAGCCGACTCTGAAGTTATATGTATACAAAATTTAAGGTTGGTACTACTACCCTTTGTACATGTGTCCAGGTTCACCAAACTGTGGAACATATCTTCCAACACTGCACCAACTTTGAGACACTGAGAAGTAATCAATGGTCCAGTGATACTACTGAAGAAGAAATGCTCTACGGTTCCATATGTGAATTACCAAAAAAAAAAAAACAGTGAAATGTATCCAAGAGACAGGACTGCAGATATGGACAGAAAATGTGTACGATGAAGAAGATGATCTTGAACTTTAAAAATCTTGATGAGTAGATGTGGAAAGTTGAGTTATTGTTTGTGTAGTCAGTCATTTTTTTATGTTTCTTTTACTCCTGCCTCCCAGGCCAAAGTGCAGACAGAAAATTTCCTAATTAGATGCTCCAAACTGGATGAACTATGAATAAAGTTGCTTACAAGGCACTACAGTTCACAGCTGTCTATATTCTAAGCCTGAACAGTTACAAAGGGCAGCCAAGTTCTTCACAATGTCACCTGCTGCCAGAAGCTTCCAGCTCACAACAGCACCACTCCTGGTTCCAGTTCATGAAGGAATCTTGCTGTCATCAGCTCAGCTTATTCAGCCTTTAATATCCAAGAAGGTCTGATGCCATGCTTTGAATGAGAAGACGGAGGTTATGTTGACACATCTGATAGCATTTAAAATGCTTAAGTTTAAGTATCTACTTTTGGGGTCTAAGGTCAGATACCATTCCAGGTCTCCCTGACTTTCTGTGTGCCAGAAAGTATTTTTGAGAGATTTTGGAAAATGTTGAACAGCTGATGTTGAGATGCCCTGATTTAGAATGTTAATGTGCTCTCTTTTTCTTACAGCGCTTGGATCCAAGAAGAGAACATCTACCGTTACCCAGAGTATAAAAGCAAGTATGAAGGCAGCAGTCGTATTCCAAAAGGTTTTAAAGAGGCACTAGAGGCAATTGAGAATGAGTATCAAGCAATGCTGGTAAGAATGATGTTTCTCTTTTAACTCTTGAACCCTGGTTTACATGGAATAGTTTCTCTTAAAACTTTGCCATTTTGCCAGTCATTTTCCTATATCTGACATTTAGCATCAGGGGTTAGTGAACCATAACTGACCAAGACCCTGTCCCACATCTCTGTTAGTATCCCCTGTAACAGGCCTAGTCTGGCTAATGGGGCAAGGGTCGCTATAGTCTCCATGGTGGTGGAGTCTGCTAAATAAGTCTTGCACACCCATGCTGCGCTCGGGGACTGAAAAATAAGCTGCCTTGGCCTGTTCTCAGTCCAACACGATGCCGCGTCTCAACACCATCACAGCATTGGCTACAAAGAACCAGCTTTCAATTCCACGGAGATTGAAGAAGAGCCCTTTGACCACAAACCTTCACACATTTATCATGTTCTCTGAAAACCACTGTTATTAGTAGATCATATAGAATCAGTTAAACTGGCATGACATTGTTAAAAAGAAAATTATTAAACTTGTTTTTTTTAAGTTTGTATTTTTTTTTTTTCCCTTTCCAGGTCTCTTTAGACCTTGTGCCTGACAGAAAAAAATCTTGTGTTTATAAAAAGCATGATGACTTAAGAATAATAACATTTCTTCTTGCCAGGATTTTTATTCAGCTTTCAGTCCTGCCATTTGGTATAGAAAAGATATAGTTAGCCATTTGAATATTGCACCAGTGGATGTACTGTATACACTGGATGTTTGATATAAATCTGTATGTACATCCCATTAGGAACAACTATTGCAGTGAATGCTCATGCATGGGGGGGGTTGTTTCTCTTTTAAAATTGGAAACAGAAGAAAATGAGCAAGTTGCCAAGTAAATTACGTGGATGTCGCAAATATCACTCATGAGAACAATGGAAGAAAGTGTAGCATATGTCATGGGGAACGTTATCTAGTCCAATGGCTGCAAAGCACCAGCATGCCTTCCTTGTTTGCCTGCGGGACTAACCATTGGAGAATACTAGGTCGCTCAGGCCAACTTAAAATAATGTAATAAATGTCCACGTCTGAGAAGAATTCTTTGTTTGCCCTCAAAAGGACGTTGGTTGCATTGTGTTACAGTTATGCACCTATTAACCCAACATACCTATTTTTGGCAACATATTTTTAGGACCAGATTGGTCTTCCCACTCTGGTCCTTATCCACATGGCCAGGCTACTGTCTGTGCCCAAGGGCACCAATGGGAAGTAAAATATAGAGTCTTGGCCGGCTATGGTTTTTCAACTCTGACATAAGCAGTATAGGTTGCTGACTGCTGTCTGATTAGGGCATCTTTGCCTTCCAAGAACAAATGAGCTTAGGAGAAAAATATTCAGAATTCCCAGTCCACAGAAATGACTGCAGTGATTGGATATAAAGCAGAAGCTGTCAGGAAAATCCTGGTCAGAACTGTGGGCTTCACCATGGAGACAGCCTTCAGATTTAACACTTTGTTGACCACAGTTATTTACCCTGAAAAACACCCAGTTCCCAGCCATTTTTCTGAAAAATGAACTTTTTTGAGTGAACTTAGAAAAACATGCATATCTCTACTCACCCTTTAGGGAACGTAATCCAACTTGGTAGACAGACTCCCAAGACCCTCTAGTACTTCTTGAGGGTATGATATCTTGTGAAACAACTATCTGAATGCAGTGGAACTTGACAACTTTGACAAAAAAAATTTTGTTTCACTCTTTTTCTCATTGACCAAGCACACTCTGCACTTCCTAGATGATGCTTTTTTAGTGCCTTCATCCTCAGGATTCACCAGAACATGATTATTTACTATTCCAGACAATCACTGTTGTGCGTTGTTTTGATATCATGCGAACAAGTCTTTCGTCTTTCCTTCATCAGTCGAAAGCTGCTGCTTCGGTTTATACAACTCTTGAAATTTAGGCAAAAAATAATCCAGCAGAGGTTTTATTTTGCTAATTCTACCTGTTTCTGGAAATGTTCGAGAGTTGTCAGAGAAATGCAGAAGTGTCAGAAGATGCTCAAATTTAGCTCTGCTCATTGTTTTTGAAAATATTGGTGTTTCCAGAAGAGGGTCTGTTGTTCAGTGTGGCTTCCTAGTCTGGCCCATCAAAATGATCAATCCAAAGAATTTGTTAATGTCTGAATGTGTTATATTTTCAGACAAAAAGGCAGTAGTTTGTTCATATGTTGTGTCTGTGCACAGTATAAATTTTCATGATGAGGTAACAGTTTTAAAAAAATCATTGCCAAACACTGTATTGAAAATTTCCTCCATGCTGTCTTGTTTGTTTACATTCACTGAAACACCAGAATTTCCTAGAAATTTTTCAAGAACTGGTGTAGAATCAGTGTTACTCCACACACCTATATCACTGCTAACTATATCACATAAAAAATGTGAAATACTTACTGTTGAAGAATCATATCCTGACTTCGAATCACAATCACACTGTCTCTTGAATTTTCACTTCTGACACAGCAACACTGTGCCTAGTTATCGTATTTTTAATCCGATCGCCGTCACAGAAATCACTTTGAAACACATCAATTTCATTACTAGAATCATTAAACAGTGATTTTTATTCATTACTAGGGTAGTCTGACAAAAGATTCTGGGCATAATTCATTGTACTGTCGCAGTAACATCGAGCGTAACGTGCTCCGCCATTTGCACAAAATGTCGACTTGGCGAGATCTCGTAAACATGTGTTTCCCACAGCTAAACCCGCGAGATTTCTATTTTTTTAAAGTTACGAAGATTAAAAACAATATTTTATTATATTAACTTTGCAGTAAAAATACAAACAACCAAAAATTACTTTAAATAACACGCTAGAAACAGTTTAAATAAGACGACCATTGAATATGGCAAATCTGCCTTTCGGTCAACAATGCACGGAAACCAGAAATAAGGATTTTCCCGTATGTGGTCAACAAAGTGTTAACATGACTTAGTACAGTGCTCAAACACCAGAGAAGAAAAAAAAGCTAAAAGTCCTGTATGGTGATAAAGTCAGTTCAGATTACCTTTTTTTTTTTTCTGTCTGTCTGTCTAGGCTGCGGGCAAAATTGAGGATCTGCCATCAATAGATGAAGAGGTGGCACTCATGCAGCAGAAGAGCCCCACCTCATCTGGTGAAGCTTCTCCTTCAACAAGTGCCAAAAAGGTTTGCTATACCACAGTCCGTAATTCTGTGTCATGTGAGCTTTGAAACCTCTGAAATAAAATATGCTGTACTGTTAAAAGAAAAGAAACGCAACAAATACAATGTTGCGATTTAAACTGAAGTTTGCTGATCAGACAGAGGGAAATTGACTGAAACGTTCACTTGGACATCAACTTCACGTGCTAACCTTAATTGTACTCATGATGATTCATGAGCACAGAAAAGCGACACTAGCCAAAACAGCATTTTTGACAATAACTCATGACAGGTTCATGAGAATCCCGTGAAACTTACTGAACACAAAACTCACTGACCATGTTATTGAATACCTATAAAAGATTGATGCTCCTCAAATCAGTTCATTTGAATATTCACTGAGCAAGTATGGCTTATCTCACTATAGAACAATGACTCATCATCATTGGACGTTTAGAGATTGGACAATCACAAAGTGTAGTGGCCAGACAATTTAATGTGATTAGAAGCACCATTGGTTGCCTTTGAAATGATTTCAAGAAACTGGTTCAGTTGCAAACCAGCCACGCAGTGGAAGACCCATAGTCACAACTCCTGCCGAAGACTGCTTCATACGGCTGCTTCACCTCAGGAATCGATTTGCATCTGCGTCCTCAACAGTCCAGTCAAGGACAGCAGCTTGTCGAATTTCAGATCAAACAGTCAGGAACTGGCTACACGACGCTGGTCTTTTGGTTAGAAGACCCTACAGAGGTCCTGTTCTTACGGACGGGCATCAGCAGAATCAACTGCAGTGGGCGAACCAGCATCATCAATGGACTGTTGCGAATGATTGGAGAAAGGTTTAGTTTAGTGATAAATCATTCTTTCTGCTCCAGCAACACGATAGATGGAGAGGAGTTTACCACAGAGTCCATGAGTACTTCGCCCAGAACTGCATGGATGAGGGTCTTCCACATCTTGGTGGAGGTGTACTGGTGTGGGGGATGATCAGCTTCATGGGTAGAAGTGACCTGGTGCAAATTGAAGGACACCTTAATGCCCAGCAGTACATCACTGAAATTCTTCGTCCTCGCGTCCTTCCACTTCTGGCCGCACCAAGGTCAATTTTTCAGCAGGATAATGCTTGACCTCATGTAACACACCTCACCACCCAGTTCCTCGCTGACAATGTCCAGGCCATTCCGTGGCCATCCGTGTCATCAGACATGAACTCAGTAGAACACTTATGGGAAGAACTCAATAGACAAGTCTGCCAGCAAGGCGTGGCACCAACCAATCTCCGACAGTTGTCTCTTGCACTGCGGGAAGAGTGGCCAGCCATCCGACAACAGCGGATCCAACGGCTAATCGGATCCATGTCAAGATGTTGTTCTCTGATACAGGCCAGAGGACGCCAAACACCTTACTGTAACGGAGGCCTCAGTCACAAAGAATAAAAGTGCAGACCATATTTAGTGAACATCATTTCATTGTTAAAGTCTTTTTCATCATGCCAAGATTGAAACATTAATTCCGTAAAATAAAATTTTAATATAAGTTTGAAATTTGGTGTCCATTATGTCTACAGTAGTGTTGTGTTTCTTTTTTTTTTTTTTTAACAGTATATTTCATTAATGTATTCTAATAATGAATTGTTAATTCTTTCATTATCAGCAGTTTTTTTTTCTCAAGTAATTCATGTGCATTTTGCCAGTGTTGGTAGTCATGATAATTTATACCTTGCTAGACTTGGAATTAAAAAGTTATAAGCACAGAAACCAAGTTAAGATCATTCAGTTCAAATGTGATATCCACCCACATTTATGCATGTGAAAGCTGGAAATCAACTAAAGAAATAGACAAGAAATTAGACTCTTTTGAAAAGAAATGCCTAAAGAAAGTACTTTGTATAAAGTGGAATGAATTTAAGAACAATGCAGAGATAAGACAGAGGAGCAAACAACAACCTGTCTTATGGGTGATCAGAAAAAGAAGGTGGTCATATGTAGGCCATGTGATGAGAAGAAACAATCACAGAATACCAAAACAAGCTATCAAGTGGAGCACAACAGGCCAAAGAAAAAGAGGTCGACCACGTGAAAGTCTGAAGAGGACATTGTTAAGAGAAGCCAATTTAGTGGGCATAACATCCCTTGATGAAGTTAAAAGACTCGCCAAGAACAGGAGATCTTGGCAAACAACTGTGCGAGCCCTATATGACATTTAACGGCACGGGAAGGATGTAAGATGTAAGACTTGGCAGGAAAATATGAGTAGATCTGTTCACTGTATCTTCTTCTTCACATCCTTCCCATACCGTTAAACATCATATAGGGCTCGCGTGGTAGTTTACAGAGATTCCGTTTGTGGCGAGCTTTTCAACCTCATCAAGGGATGTTATTCCCACTAAGCTGGCCTCTCTTAACAGTGTCCTCTTTAGAGTTTCACATGGTCGACATCAATTTTTCTTCGGCCTGCTGTGTTCCACTTGATAGCTTGTTTTGGGACTCTCTGGTTGTTTCTTCTCATCACATAGCATGGCCTACGTATGTCCATCTTCTTTTTCTGATCACCAATGAGACGGGTTGTTGTTTGCTTATCTGTCTTATCTCTGCATTGCTCACTGTACCTGCTAGGAGATAAATCAGTTCCCTATTGTTTGACAGTTTAGTCTCTGCAGATAATCCCTTGTAATTTACTGGTTAAAGAAAGTAATAAAAAAATACTACCACTGTCTACCAGACTAGCATGCTGTATCGCTGTTTTTTTTTTAATTGTCCATTGTATGGCATGTTAGTGTTAATAGCCATCGTGGGCCAACAAGTGTCTCCATGTTCATTTAAGTATGCAGCAGTTTAATAGTGTGTGTTTGGATGTTTGTTCATTAACTAAGCAGCTAGTTGATGTTTAGATTTTTAATAATCAGTAATTGTGTGTTTAAGTTTTTCAGATCGGAAATTTAAGTCAGTTTTTTTTTTTTAGGTTCTTTATTTTTAATCATTACCTTTTTAAAAGTATATAAGATTCAGAAAGTTTTTATTTAATAAAATTTGCTCCAAAAATTTAATAAACAGTTGAAATTATACCTTAGAGCAGTAAATATCTAAAGATAATTTTTGCTCATTATTTTATATTTTGCTGAACTGTTTATTACTTACACAACAGTAGCTTGAAGGAATCTGTATGTTTTACTGAATTGGTTCTTATTTATAGAACAACAGTTCAGTGATAATTGTTTCACCAGACTGTTTTATATGATGTTTATGGAACTGTATGACTGATAATTTTCCTTAACTTGGCTGTTTCTTGTTGTGCAGTTTGAAGTTTGCAAATGTAGACTTCCTTAGGCTTATTTCTCTGTCCACCATTAGGTTTGCATTTATAACTCGGATCTGTGTGTAATCAGTAAGATTTTATGAATAGTTGCTTTTATATGCTTTATAAGTTGCAGTGTTATATACATAAATGTGGACCACATATTAACTGCTATTTTTGGCTTGTGTGTGATGCTTAGAATAGTGAAGAGCAAAACCTCTATCTTAATATGGAGAAAACTAAATTGATGACAACCGAAAAAACAAGGCAGCTGAAATATGTATCAATGAGGAAAAATTAGAAAGAGATGGAGAGTTTTGAATATCTTGGATCATTACTAACTAATAATGGAGATGTAAAAGTAAGTAAAGGTAACCCTGTCATGCCTTAGAAGCACATAGGGATATGGTGTTAGTGCCCATATTTTCCTTGACCTGTCAGCACACTAGAGGGTGATATGGTCAGTATCACGCCTGGCTGCCTTTTACTTCCCCAACTCCAGAAGAAGTCGGGTACCCATTTCTACAACTGGGTGACTGGGGTGCCGCCGGCCGGATTCGAACCCCCCGACCTTCATCATGAGAGACCAGTGCGCTAACCACTTCGCCACTCAGACACCCAATAATGGAGATACAATGAGGGAAATTAAAGGAGGATATCTGTCGCTCTTCAGAAAGTAAAACAACTAAAGAAGCTGTGGAGAGGAACAGACAGAACTACAAAAATTAGATTTTTAAGGGCATGCATCTTGCCCACCTCAACATATGCCTGTGAGACCTGGACACTTAACAGAACAGTTGAGAAACACATAAATGCCTTCGAATGTAAATGCTACAGAGGAGCTTTTCAAATATGGACAAAATAAGAACAGATATATCCATACTACGAGAACTTAATATTGAAGAAGGTTGGCTAGTAAAGAGGATTAAACAGAGAAAACCTAAATATTTTTTACACATTAAATATCATGATAAGTTAGAGAATCCAGTCTTGGAAGAGTACGTAGTGGGAAAAAGAAAGAGAGGAAGACTAAGACAAAGATGGCTGCAAGACATCATTGATGATCTGCAAATGGATCATCAGCAGCAGGGCATCTTGCTTACAACAGAGAGGCCTACAGAAGAGCTGTTAGGGAGGCAAAGTTCCTCAAGGGACATGCAAATGACTGACTGACTGTGTGATGGTTTTTAGATATTTCTATCTTTTTCTGTTTTATGTGTAGATAATCTCTGTTTCTTAAAATATATACTGAAGATTCATGCTTTAGCTGTGCTGTTGTAATGTAGTAGTTTGTTAGTGATAATCATTTAACAAGCGCCGGGAGAACAGTTCTGATAAAGGGTGCTGCTAAAAGTGTCATAAATGTCCAGAATAGTATAACGGAGGCAAAGAACAGGGAGCAGGTATTCAGAAAATCCCGTTATAAAGCCATGTAAAAAAAACCAGTTTTCAGACTCAGCAGGACATTGCAGGCTGTGCTCCTCACAAGCTAAAGTGGTCTCCAGAACACATCCTGCAAACCAGAGACGGGAGAGCCCAGATCTTGTCCCACAGGAAGAACATGAAAGGAAAACTGGAAGAAACCAGTGATAATCTGATAATGAGGATTCCTGGAAGTGACCTATTTCTTTGTTTAGATAGTTGGGCATGTGAAGCTGAACTGAGAAGAGAAATACTAGCTTTTTTTTTTTTTTTTAAAATCACAAACATAAATATTAGAAAATGTTGCTGGTAACTTGTAGGTTTATATCTCTTATTATTGTCATGTTGCAATCTTCAGGTACCCAAGAAACCTAAAGAAATTAAAGTTGAAAAGGAATCACAGAAAAGGAAGGTATAGACAGATAAAATGTTTATAATCTTTTATGGTATACATTTCAGAATAATGAAAGTCATTTGAAAGTCATTTGATTTGTGCTAGAATTTTCAAATAGGGGACTACAACATTGTTACCATAGAAACATATGTCAAGAGTTTATTAAGTTTAAAAAAATGCTTTAGCAGCACATTTACGATTAACGCATAAAAAAAAAAACCCACAGTATTTTGACATGTATCTTCTTCTTTCCTTGGTTATTCAGTTTTAGTGTCTGAAGAAAACTGGTTGAAAAGTTACATCTGGTTTGTTTTGTTTTTTTTTGGTTTTGTTTTGTTTTGTTTTGTTTTTTTTTTTATTGGGTTTTAAATAAAACTGCCTGGGAGCAAAGAAGATTGAGCTGGGGTAGCAGCGCACTTGTCAGGGCTTCCGAGCAGCAGCTGGTTGTGACTAATGTCCCACCAGTCCGTTGATGCTTCTAGAAATGGTACAGTCCTGCTTGTCCCTGTGATGCTAGAGTCAGCCAAGTAGCTCACGCCGTTTTGGATCTGTTCCGAGTTTCAAGGGAGCTGTTGTTACGGTTGCATACAGCAGAGCATGATGGAAGGCATGCACATGCATTTTGATTGTGAAATGCCTCACACAGGAGTAGAATTTAGACTCCAGATCACGTCCTTCAGAAGTGCCGCCAATCTTTCTCAAACCGTGCAGTCAGGGTGGTTTAGAGGATCTGGTTCCCCAAGAAAAGCTGCTAAAACCAACAGGTAGACATTGCCCCTGTCCAGAGCCAACTTCTGCTACAGAAGTGTTGAAAGATGAGATGTGTAGACCTGTGTTCTGCAAGAAATCAAGGAGATTAATGAGTAATGTATATCAAGTGAAGTAATCTTATTGCAAGTTTGATACTGCAGGCCTCTTCATTTCTATGCTAGTTTTATTGAATGTGTGTGCTCCTTTTGGTTACAGCTAGATCAGCTTGCTACTGTTTCATTTTATTCTCTCCTTTCTCTGCCACCCTTCCCCAGTTCTCTTACTGTTGTATACTAAAGTTGTAGAGATTATTTTTACAGCACATGAAGTGGTACAGTACAGCTCTCAGAAAACTCATTTAGATAGCAGAGTTTATTGGTGCTGGTGTTTATGCATGCCTGAATGTGTTTCCTGATAAGAATTCCTTGCTTTATAGGTGTAATTTTGTGTGAAGTGTGTGCTGTTCCTTATTACTTTATTGTTTTGTCAGTGTGACAATGTATTGTATCAAGATAACATGGTGTCATACACACACACCCCACCCTAAGTATGTGTACATGTACACCAAAAGTTTGTAATTCATGCATAATTAGAAGTATCATTTTCTTCTCCTAGTTATTATTTTTTTCTATTACATATGAGAATATTCATCACAATAATTTCTGTCCAGAGGTATTACCATAGGCCTAGCGGCATCCATCATTATCATCATATGAAATAGACAAATGGTGTGACCAGATTTTGTGGCAACATGGTTTACGTATGAAAATACATAAAATACTCGGTATAAAAGAAAGTATTCTGTATAAAGTGGAAAAAATTCAAGAACAACACAGAGATAAGACAGATGAGCAAACAGCAGCCTGTCTCATGGGTGATCAGAAAAAGATGGACATATGTGGTGAGAAGAAACAGAGGATTCCCAAACAAAGTATCAAGTGGAACACAACAGGCCAAAGAAAAAGAGGTCGACTATGTGAAACTCTAAAGAGGACATTGTTAAGAGAGGCCAGTTCAGTGGGCATAACATCCCTTGATGAGATTGGAAAAACTTGCCAGAAGAGAGGAAATCTTGGCGAACTACCATGTAGGCCCTATGTGACGTTTAACGGCACAAGAAGGATGTAAGATATATATATATATGTCCGTGTGTGTCTGAAAACAATGTATGGGCATATGTGCATTAAGAAGATAACACATTTTTTTTCTCAGGTGGAGAGTTGACTGTTGGAAACTGATGTGAAAAACGTGTGCAGAAAATCCCATTATGTTACTCCTCTGCTGCAGACTTTAGATAATGTAGAAGTACAGGCCACTTGGTCACGTGGGTGCTTGACATTATGAATAGAAAAATTACAAAGCTGAATAAAATGAAATAGTAATATATTACATTATTTCTCAAACTATTTAGAAAATAATGCTACATTATTCATTACTTTTCGTATTTATCTTCAAATCTTCCTTTCACAAGTGCAGACTTACATTTGTGCATCTTTCTAGAGCAAGCTGAAGTCCCCAGTTAGAAAAGGAGTAAGCAGTGTGAAACGTTCAAGTGGAGGTTTCGATTCAGGAAGTCCGTCTACCAAAAGGTGAGAAATTTTCTAGTGGTAGTTTTTTTTTTCCCCCTTTTACTTGAATATCACTTTTCAGGTCCTGGAGTTCCTTTAGGTTGTATAAATAAATGTTATCTATAATTTTCACACAGTCATTGAAGTATATTTAGAATATGTATACAGTGATCACATTAAACAGCAGTTACCAGTAAAATACCGATTTTTTTTTTGTCAAGAGTTAGAGAAACTAAAACTTTTAGATGTCATTAGTTGGTAACTGATTTATGTTATCAAGAACGTTGTAAAAAGCAGCCAATGAAATTGATTGGAAGATAAAGTCAGGCTGATGGTGCTTAGTTTGAATGGTGAAAGAAGTGAAGGCACACCTTGCCATGGCTTACTTGCACATGAGGGGATATGGTGTTAGTACCCATATTTTTTTTCCTTGACCTGTTGGCACGCTAGAGGGTGACATGATCAGCATCATGCCTGGCTGCTCTTCCCGGTCTCCAGAACAACCCAGGCACCCATTTCTACAGCTGAGCGACTGGGACGCCTCCGGCCAGATTCAAACACCACACACACACACACGAGAGCTTTTGCTATGAGGGACTAGTGCACTAACCGCTTTGCCACTGAGACGCCCCGAATGGTGGGTAGGTCAGACAATTTTGACATTGGTTCAGCATGTGAGCATTTTATAAAGAGTAAATCTCTCGACAGATAAGGTAGGAAAAAAATTTCACACAAACATTTAGTTTCCACTGTTGTTTTTAAAGTATGTTTCATTTTGCATAAATTACCAAATGATATATTGGCAAAACCGGTATTTTGGAAAGTACTTCATGCAAGTTGAAAGACAGGTGCAGTTGTACTGGTTTCATAAATCCCAGTGTGATCACTATACAAGGTCTGACAATTATAATGAGGCTAATTCCATAAAAAATAAAATAAACAACAGTTGAAGATATAACCTGTATTTTATTCAAAGTAAGACCCTTGTGAAATTGATACAACGAGTGGCACGATCTAACAAACTCTGGAATGACCTCTGCATTTCTTCTGTTGGTATGGCCCTTAAACTCGATGTTACGGCCCTTTGGATGTCATCAGTATCGTCAAAGAAGTGTCCTTTCAGTGGTAACTTTAATTTTGGGAATGGAAAATAATCGCCTGGAGACTGGGGAATAGGGTGGAAGATTGAGAACACACACTGTTTTGGGCCAAAAATTCCTGTACAGCTACCACCCGATGAACCGGTGCATTATCAGTGGTAGTTTTTTTTTTCCCCCTTTTACTTGAATATCACTTTTCAGGTCCTGGAGTTCCTTTAGGTTGTATAAATAAATGTTATCTATAATTTTCACACAGTCATTGAAGTATATTTAGAATATGTATACAGTGATCACATTAAACAGCAGTTACCAGTAAAATACCGATTTTTTTTTTGTCAAGAGTTAGAGAAACTAAAACTTTTAGATGTCATTAGTTGGTAACTGATTTATGTTATCAAGAACATTGTAAAAAGCAGCCAATGAAATTGATTGGAAGATAAAGTCAGGCTGATGGTGCTTAGTTTGAATGGTGAAAGAAGTGAAGGCACACCTTGCCATGGCTTACTTGCACATGAGGGGATATGGTGTTAGTACCCATATTTTTTTTCCTTGACCTGTTGGCACGCTAGAGGGTGACATGATCAGCATCATGCCTGGCTGCTCTTCCCGGTCTCCAGAACAACCCAGGCACCCATTTCTACAGCTGAGCGACTGGGACGCCTCCGGCCAGATTCAAACACCACCACACACACACACACGAGAGCTTTTGCTATGAGGGACTAGTGCACTAACCGCTTTGCCACTGAGACGCCCCGAATGGTGGGTAGGTCAGACAATTTTGACATTGGTTCAGCATGTGAGCATTTTATAAAGAGTAAATCTCTCGACAGATAAGGTAGGAAAAAAATTTCACACAAACATTTAGTTTCCACTGTTGTTTTTAAAGTATGTTTCATTTTGCATAAATTACCAAATGATATATTGGCAAAACCGGTATTTTGGAAAGTACTTCATGCAAGTTGAAAGACAGGTGCAGTTGTACTGGTTTCATAAATCCCAGTGTGATCACTATACAAGGTCTGACAATTATAATGAGGCTAATTCCATAAAAAATAAAATAAACAACAGTTGAAGATATAACCTGTATTTTATTCAAAGTAAGACCCTTGTGAAATTGATACAACGAGTGGCACGATCTAACAAACTCTGGAATGACCTCTGCATTTCTTCTGTTGGTATGGCCCTTAAACTCGATGTTACGGCCCTTTGGATGTCATCAGTATCGTCAAAGAAGTGTCCTTTCAGTGGTAACTTTAATTTTGGGAATGGAAAATAATCGCCTGGAGACTGGGGAATAGGGTGGAAGATTGAGAACACACACTGTTTTGGGCCAAAAATTCCTGTACAGCTACCACCCGATGAACCGGTGCATTATCAGTAGTCGTTTCAAAATACCTAAATGAACTTTGGCAGTAACAGTCTGTCCCTCTGGAATAAATTCTCTGTGAATAACTCCTTTGCTGTCATAGAAGCACACCAACATTGTCTTCACTTTCGACTTTTGAAGATGAAATTTTTTTGCCTTTTGGTGATGATGATGACTTCCACTGAGCACTTTGGTGTTTAGTTGTGAGATCATAGCGGAAAATCCATGTTTCATCCTCAGCAACAATCAGATTTAAGAAATGTTTATTTCTGCGACACGTTTTGATGATGTCTTTTGCGTACTCAACACGCTGATTTTTTGGTCATCAAATAACGCATGTGGTATAAACTGGCTAGCAACCTTTTTCTTGCCCAAATCTGCCACTAAAATTTTATGAATGGTCTCTCGGTTAACACCAAATTCACCTGCCATCAAACAACGATCTTCTTGTATCTGTTCTCTGACTTTTGCAATGAGTTCCTCATTATGAAGATAAATTGGGTGTCCATGTCTAGTTGCATTTGTAATCGTTTCCACGCCACTTTTGAACCATGAATATCATCTGAATATATGTGCATGAGATAAACAATTATCCCCATAAACTTGTCGCATAAATTCAACTGTCTCAGTGGCAGTTTTTCTGAGTTTTAAACAGAATTTATTGTTAGCTTATTGCTCCATGCTGATTACGTGACTGCACCTCTAACTAGGTCAGCAAAATGGTGGCTTGTTTGTTATCTGCTTATCGGGCGGTGATGAAAAGTTGCCAGATCATAGACTCTTTGGATTCCATGCTTTGTATCATAGATGGCATTTTTGTCTTGGTCATAGTAAAATCAGTCTCATTACTTAATTATTGGACCTTTTATGTATGCAGTATGTGATATCCATCTTGGATGCAGTTGTTATGGTATATTTTGCTAGCATACGTACATGATATTCCATTCTTTATGTAACTATTTGAATACTTTTGGACAGGGCTGTGGATATGGTAATGCCCAACCTTCAGCTCTAACTTCATAAACAGCAAATGTGTATTAGCAAAACATTCTAAAGTAAAATGCCCTGCTTTTGTATTATAAATACAAATACATCTTCATATACACATACACAGTATTATATCTCTTGCTTTCATGTAGCTGTTGGAATGGATTTAGACGATACTTGCTTTTCATTGGAGTAGATTTGGATTGCACATTACCCCAATCTTCAGACAACAGCTGGAGTAGGTTTGGACTGTGTGATGCCACACGTTTCAGAAAACAGTTTGAATAGTTTTGGACTGCATGTTGCTAGTCTTAGGACAACAGCTGAAAATAGATTTGGACTGCACATTGTCCGATAACAGTGGAATAAATTTGGACTGCATATTGCTTCATTGTTCAGAAAACAACTGTAATAGATTAAGACAACATGTTGCCTGCCCCCCAGTCTTCAGACAACGGCTGGATGTTTTGTTTTGGTCTGTTTTAGGTTCTTCATGTCAAAAGGAAGCAAGCCAGCAGATCAAGAGAGCACCCCGAGAACAGATGAGTCCATGAGAGAATCCTTTCACTTCACTCACATGCTTGCCAGCAGTGACATTCAAGTTGGGCCCAAGCTTGTGGAGTATGATGAGGTGGAGTCCGAGGAGAAGGTTAGTTCAGAGGTCAGGCCAGATCACAGCTGAGCTGGCTATATTCACATCATCATAGATGTGGCTTTTTTTTTCAGACTTGTCATTGGAAGTTTAAAGAAATGAGGAATATTTAAGGTTTCTGTATCTCCCCTCCCTCCATCTCTTGCATGGATGGCACCTCCCTGTTTCCTTCAGTTCTCAGCAGGACTTTTTCTGTGATATATAACCAGGCGGTGATTTTGGGGGGGAAAATTTGATTGAAGTTTTCTGATTTTGTAAGTCAGTGAAGATGTTGTTTCATTACTTTCACATTTGATGTTATTGTGTGTTTTCCAAAGACAGCTCTCTTCTGCTGCAAATATTAAGATTTTCCAGAGTATTGTGTCCACAAATTTTTGGGTTTTTGTTTTTGTTTTTGTTTTTGTTTTTGTTTCTTGCGTTTATTATTTGTCATTCTAATAGGATAGACAAAGAATATTACGATACCATAAAAATTGGAGATTGTGAAATACCAGAGATTAGATATGCTGATGACACAGTATTACTGTCCGCAACACAAAAAGAAATGGATAAACTAATTATGTCAGTCCGTAAGAAAAGCAAAGAGCAAAACCTCTATCTTAATGCAAAGAAAACTAAATTGATGATAACTGACAAAATAAATAAGGCAACTGAAATATATCAGTGAGGAAAAATTGAAGAGGTGGAGAGTTTGAATATCTTGGATCATTACTGGCTAATAATGGAGATACTATGAGGGAAATTAAAAGGAAGATAATCTGTTGCTCTTCAGAAAGTAAAACAACTAAAGAAGCTGTGAAGAGGGACAGACAGAACTGCAAAAACTAGATTTTTAAGGGCATGCATCTTTCCCATCGCAACATATGCCTGTGAGACCTGGACATATAACAAAACAGATGAGAAACACATAAATGCCTTTGAATGTAAATGCTACAGAAGAGTTCTTCAGATATCATGGACACAAAAAAAAAGAACAGATATATCCATACTATAGGAATTTAATATTGAAGAAGGTTGGCTAGTAAAAAAGATTAAACAGAAAACAATAATTATTTTTGACACATTAAACATTATGAGAATTTAGAGAAGACCGTCTTGGAAGGGTACATAATAGGAAAAAGAAAGAGAGGAAGACCAAGGCGAAGATGGCTGCAAGACATCGTTGATGATATGCGCAAGACATCTTGCTTACAACTGAGAGACTTACAGGAGAGCTGTTAGGGAGGCAAAGTTCCTCAAGGGACATGCAAATGGCTGACTGAATAGGATTTGGGTCTTCTAGAAGGTTTGTTTCTTAGCTTCTAGCCTTTCTTTGTTGGTCACATTTCATTCTGCTGGCATTTCCAGTGCAAGTTCTTGTACAATAAGCTCAGTAGCATTTAGGTGTTTAAGTCACATTGTACCACCTGGGCTAAAGTCCTGCCCTCAGGTGTCATTGTCCAGCTTCACCCAGTATCTCTTGTTATTTGTCCCTGTCAGTAAGGCGGGTTTGTAATACAGGCATGATGTTGTAGTGAGTGAGGACTCTGTCACATTGGCTTGCATGGACTCCTGAATATGGCTCCTCATACATTTCAGCTTACTGTAGCACCGTTGTGAGCTCATCCAGCACTGGTTTGTTAGCCAGGTCAAAGTAATGTTGCGGCTTGATTTGAGGAACATCACGAGACGAGGATTTGGGTCATAGCTCTTCCTCTTACATTAGAACAGGTTTCTGGTATAAAACTCCAAGCAGTTACAAAATATAACATTTTTTTTTTGGTTGAGCCAACTTTTTATTTTTTTCACTTGACAAATTTGCAGCTAGAAAATGCCATAGAATATTTTTCTGTGGTGACTTGTGTGCGGTATTTTCTATAATCTTTGTGGTTGTGTATGCAAAAAAAATCAGGGTGCACGAAATTTTAACTAGTTTACGGGTATATCAACAGCTGCCATATTTAGACAGTCATGTGTTGTGTCTTCATACTTGTCTGGTTCTGTCCAGGTGTCAGGTAAAACGGTCATCCCTACACCTCTCCGAATTGGCTTCCTTGGACTTGGGATTATGGGCCAGGGCATGGTGATGAACTTGTTGAGATCAGGTCACGAGGTCACAGTATGGAACAGAACTGCCACCAAGGTAGGACAGATCAGATGAAGTATTATTTATCTTTTACATTGTGCAGTGTTATGTGTCATTACAACAGAATCTCTGTTGTCTGTCAGTACAGCAGGACGCCAGTCTGTCATTACTGTAGAATCTCTGTTTGTCAGTACAGCGGGACGCCAGTCTGTCATTACCATAGAATCTCTGTCAGTACAGCGGGACATCAGTCTGTCATTACCATAGAATCTCTGTTGTCTGTCATTGTATGCAGGAAACTCTGCTGTAGAAAGTGGAACAGCAGCACAACTCCTTCAGGTCATCAGAGGGCTGATGATACTTCCCCACTCCGACAAATGTTTCAGCCCTATTAAACTCCTGACACTCTGGGGGGAGGAGGGGGGGTGGGCCCCTCTGGGTCATGACTTCCGGGAGTCTTGTGCGTTGTTGCCTTTTTTTTTTTTTTTGTTACGTCCTGGAATTGAACCCGTGATCTTCCAGTTGGCACTGCACTTAGCACAAAGGAGGACGTATTGGTTGTGACAAACAAAGTTCTCAATGTTTCACATACTCCACAACCAGCATGAGACCTTTTCTGCTGTTTCTGAAAGGCTTTTCAGTGCCCTTGCTCTTGCTTGTCCCTTTATGCCCAGTTGTTTACATAGGTCGTATGCTGATGTTGCTACGAATCCTCTGGCTCCCACTTCTACAGCCATCACTTTTGCCTTGACTCCTGCCCTCTGCTTCATTTGCTTGACCAGATCATTGTACTTCTCACATTTGAACAAATGCTGCTCGTCTTTTCTTGTTTTGTGTGGAACAAGAATAGAATTGTCACTGTAAATCAAGAAGCTTGACTGAGTGGCTGTCTCTTATATAGTCCTCTTTCAGTATTCAGTGTCTTAGTACAGTGCTTGACTAGCTTAAAATTTTAATATTATTGATCCTAGTGAATATAGTTCATTCATTCATTTGCATGTCCTTTGCAGAACCTTGCCTCCCTAACAGCACTCCTGTAGGCCTCTCAGTTGTAAGCAAGATGGCCTGCTGCTGATGCATCCGTTTGCAGATCATCAGTGATGTCGTGCAGCCTTGATCTTCCTCTTTTTCATTTTCCCACTATATATCCTATCTTCGCTGTTCTTACGGACTGACATAATTAGTTTTTCCATTCCTTTTTGTGTTGTGGACAGTAATATTGTGTCATCAGCATATCTAATCTCTGGCATTTCATAACGTCCAATTGTTATGGCATCGTAATATTCTTTATCTATATCTTCTCTAACATTCCTCATTATATGTTCAGTATACAAGTTAAATAAGTAAGGTGACAATATGCACCCCTGACAGACCCCTAGTTTTATGTCAAACCAAGTTGTTGTTTCACCATTTATTCTTACTGCTGCTTGTTGGTCTAGATACAGCAGTGATGTTAATTGTATCAAATGTGTTGGAAATTTCATTTTTTCCATTAATTCCCAAAGTTTCTGGTGTTGTACACAATCAAATGCCTTGGAGTAGTCTATAAAGGCTAAATATAGATTCACATTAAACTCTGCATATAGATAGTTACTTGATGTAAAATGAATCTGTAGTATAATTTATTCAATATTTGTATAGATAAAAAAAAAAAAGTTGCCGTATGACACCATGTAGGCACTGATATGGCATTAGCGTCTGTATTTCCCCAAGACCTTGTATCTTGCATCAGCACACATGGCCATCATTCCATCCATATTCTATAAGGAGCTGGGTGATGTGGACACTCCAGCCATGTAGACTCCCTTTGCCCTTTTTATAAGTGGAATTGATTAATTAATTTTTTTTCTAAAGGAAACAGTACTGCTCTTTACTTATTTCATTTTTTTTTTTTGGTATTAGATCAGGTGCACTAAATGTTTGTCCATCACAGGCATGGATTGTCACAGTTTTTTTGTAATTTAACTCTTCTCGAGCGTATTGTCACTATACTGATGCTTCCGGTTTTCCCAATGCGTGCGGGAATGGGCAGTATACTGACGATTTGTTTCATTTAAAACAACCGGTGTAACATTTAGATTGTACATATTTCGTCCGCGATTCCGGTGACACTTTCAAAATGGCGAATGCGTGCCTAGTTACGAGCGATGCCGAGCGAGAATACGGACGAGAAGCATGGAAATTTTTCAATTTTTTACGATGTAGATAGGGGTATGGACATAGCCTATGGCCACCCCGCTGCTCTTGAATGTTTTCTAAGTAGATTTAGACATATTTAGACGACTGGAGAAGTAGTTAGGAGGTTATTTCAGACATTCAGTAAGCGAAAATGCCATACGGAGTCACAATACGAGATCGATAAGTAGATCTACACATCTTAGATGGTAAATAGGGGTAAGAAGCGCGAATCTAGATCTAGCCGATGGTGAGCTGGCCACAATCAGTGTCTAAAAACATCACATTACTTCTTTTTTCCTAAAAAACTCTGCATTTATGAAATTTTCATTCATTTAGCTACACTTTGATACATATTACGTATACGGAAGTACATGGAAACACTGTTTTTCATTCCATTTTACACCTAGACCCCTTACTGACAAGGACCCGCGTTTTTACTCCCGCACTCCAGAAAACGTCCGTGTTTCTTCCTCCAGCATGGGAAGAGTTAAAAAAAAAATGTGCTTATTCAGCAAGACCTCCTTGTCTAAATGATCTATGTCCCAGGGTGATGAGTTCAATTAATGAAATTAAGGAAAGCTGTTAATGCAGAACATTTGTAGAATTTCTGAATCTTGTCCTAGTATCTGTAACAAAGGTGAATGTGCTGTTGCTCAGCTAGTCCTGAAATAAATGTGCAGAAAAAAAGAGTCCCATAGCAAATGCCGTAGGGGATGAAGTGTTAGAGACCCCATTATGCTGAGCCATCAGCGTAAGAGGTATGGTGGCCAGTTCCTTTCCTCACAAATGTGCAGAAGCTTGAAATAAATATCAATAAATTAATTATATTTTTACAGAATATTTATATTCCCATTAGTTCTGAAATTATTAATAAATTAATCCTTGCCAGTAAATTATGACTAGTATTACAGGATGCTCCGGGGTTCATGTTTGGTTGAATGGTTCTATCCATTTGTGTTGTAATCTTTGTGCCTGGAATTTTGAGCAAGTGTTCTTTGCAGCCAATGCTGTGAGGGTGTTAGGTTCAAGGGAAAGTTGTGGCCACTATTTTTTTCAGTTCCTGATTGCAGCTAAAAACAGTGTGTGGTACTTCTTTAACAGACTCCACCACCATGGGGACTGGCGATTCCTGCTCCATTAGCCAGGCTAGATTTGTTACTGGGGCGTACCACTGGAGAGGTGAGATGGGGGTCTTGGTCAGCTAAAGTTTGCCAACCCTGATACTTACATGTCAGCTATTGGTCGCTGGGTGCAAGAAAAGACAGCATCTTTGCCCTCTTCCATTTGTAAATACTCTACATACATGTGCATCCCATTTATGTGTATGTGTCCTAGCACTGTTACTATTGTTACCACAACTACTGTCACTGGCCATGTGTATTGAAATATTTTCTTCCCCTACAGTGTCGAGAATTTGTGAAAGCAGGAGCTCTGAAGGGCAACAATCCTGCAGATGTTGTCCAGTCATGTGACATCACAATTACCTGCGTGGCAGACTCCACAGCGGTCAGAGATGTAAGCTAAATATTGATCATCATCATCCTTCCATCTCTTCAGTTGTTTGCATTGCTACAAATGACTTACCATTTGAAACGTTTGTACCTTATTAAGTTAGTACTGGGAATAGGAATGAGCAGATCAACAGCAAAATAGATTCTTGGACTTGGGGGGTTTTTGCACTGGTCTTCTGCTACTTCCATTCCAAAGAGTACTCTCAGTGCACAGTTTGCAATGAACTTCTTTCACGTGGGAGATTGGAGCACCTTGAGAACATACCCAGTATACACTAACATTTATAGTACATCCTGTCCATCTATGAATGCTGCCCATTCATTGTTTTGTCAGTCATTTGCGTGTCACTTGTGGAACTTTGCCTCCCTAACAACTCTCCTGTAGGCCTCATGGCTGTGAGCAAGATGCCTTGCTGCTGATGCATCCATTCGCAGATCATCAACGGTGTCTTGCGGCCATCTTCGCCTTGCTCTTCCTCTCTTTCTTTTTTCTCCCATTTTGTACCCTTCCAGGACTGTCTACTGTAAATACTCTACATACATGTGCATCCCATTTATGTGTATGTGTCCTAGCACTGTTACTATTGTTACCACAACTACTGTCACTGGCCATGTGTATTGAAATATTTTCTTCCCCTACAGTGTCGAGAATTTGTGAAAGCAGGAGCTCTGAAGGGCAACAATCCTGCAGATGTTGTCCAGTCATGTGACATCACAATTACCTGCGTGGCAGACTCCACAGCGGTCAGAGATGTAAGCTAAATATTGATCATCATCATCATCATCCTTCCATCTCTTCAGTTGTTTGCATTGCTACAAATGACTTACCATTTGAAAAGTTTGTACCTTATTAAGTTAGTACTGGGAATAGGAATGAGCAAATCAATAGCAGAATAGATTCTTGGACTTGGGGTTTTTGCACTGGTCTTCTGCTACTTCTATTCCAAAGAGTACTCTCAGTGCACAGTTTGCAATGAACTTCTTTCACGTGGGAGATTGGAGCACCTTGAGAACATACCCAGTATACACTAACATTTATAGTACATCCTGTCCATCTATGAATGCTGCCCATTCATTGTTTTGTCAGTCACTTGTGGAACTTTGCCTCCCTAACAACTTTCCTGTAGGCCTCATGGCTGTGAGCAAGATGCCTTGCTGCTGATGCATCCATTCGCAGATCATCAACGGTGTCTTACGGCCATCTTCACCTTGCTCTTCCTCTCTTTCTTTTTTCTCCCATTTTGTACCCTTCCAGGACTGTCTACTGTAAATTCTCTTGACATTTAATATGTCCAAAATACTTAAGTTTTCTGTGTTTAATCTTCTTTATTTTGTCATTTAGATTATTTTGTTATTGTGTCCTTAGACTCTTCATTTTAGGTTTGTAAAGACTTCCCCAGAGGGGGAAAAAAGTAATAATCTACACCACAGAGGGGGAAAAAAGTAATAATCTACACCACAGAGGGGAAAAAAAGTAATAATCTACACCACAGAGGGGAAAAAAAGTAATAATCTACACCACAGAGGGGAAAAAAAGTAATAATCTACACCACAGAGGGGAAAAAAAGTAATAATCTACACCCTATAGAAAAAAAAAACAGTAATAATCTACACCCCAGAAGGGAAAAACAGTAATAATCTACACCCCGGAAGGGAAAAACAGTAATAATCTGCACCCCAGAAGGGAAAAACAGTAATAATCTACACCCCGGAAGGGAAAAACAGTAATAATCTACACCCCAGAAGGGAAAAACAATAATAATCTACACCCCAGAAGGGAAAAACAGTAATAATCTACACCCCAGAGGGGGAAAACAATAATAATCTACACCCCAGAGGGGAAAAACAGTAGTAATCTACGTAAAATCTGCATTTCTTAGTTTCTTACTAAATTTTCTCAAGACTGAGGATAGCAAGAATAAAATAATTGAAGGTTAAACTAGAGCAGGGTTTGTCTGCAATAGCTGTGTGCTGGATCCAGAGGTCAAGATGAATTCCTGGGAGTTACAGTTTCTGGAGTTAGATAAGTGAATTCTTTCATTAGGTTACAGGATTGGAGGAAGACCACAGAGAATATTTTAATACAAAGAGGAAAAAAAAAGTGGCTAAAACCAGAGAAAGAATGAGAAACCCTGACCTAGAGGTTTGGACTACATCCCATGTTTAAGCTCATTTAAAAGCCCCAGTTACTTGTATTTATAATACAAAATAAATATAAATAAGTTTGCTTTATTCAGTTTTTTACTATTCAAAATGAATGGTTCATTTTTCCCTGTTGTAAGTGAATTTTACCATGATTGTGCAGATCATGTTTGGAAACATGGGCGCCCTAGATGGCATCTCTAAAGGAAAGTGTTATGTCGAGATGTCAACAGTGGATGAGGAGACAGTTCAGGATGTGGCAGATGTGAGTTTTTGTTTCTTGTACCTTTTTTTTTTAATGTCAAGGCAGGCAGACATGTATTCTGTATCCCTGCTCACATCAGGGCAGACAAACACAGGTATTCTGTATCCCTGCTCACATCAGGGCAGGCAAACACAGGTATTCTGTATCCCTGCTCACATTAGGGCAGGCAAACACAGGTATTCTGTATCCCTGCTCACATTAGGGCAGGCAAACACAGGTATTATGTAACACTGCTCACTTTCCAGCAACACTTCCTGGTATCAGACTATTTCACAGCAGTCAGGCAAGCAGGCTGAGGTTTGCATGCTGGGGAGTCTTGCTGAGAAGCATGCCGGAGGAGAATTGTGCCTGCCATCTTTATCCCTAGGAAGTAAGGAAAGCCATCTCTCTCTCTCTCTCTCTCTCTCTAAACCTTAAGTGCCCCGGGCACATGGGGCTTCCTCAAGGGTTTTACACAAATGCCTGTCCTTTGCCTTTTTTTCTGCTCTTGCCCAGGTGAGCCCTCTATTGCTCAACATCCTCTCTGTTGTTCTTCTCCATGTCTCTTTTGGTCTACCCTTACTTCTGTTCCCCTGTGGTGTCCATCTTAGTGCTATTTTTGGTAGCGAGTTGTCAGTCGTTCGGAGCACATGTCCCAACCATCACTAGCGTCTTTCCTCAATAATTGCTGTCATTGGCTTCATCTGCATTTCTGCCAACAAGATATTTTTTCTTATGGTGTTTGGCCAAAATATTTTTCTAATTCTTTGTAAACATTTAGTCTGGAAAGAATTCAACTTGTTTTCTATTGTTTTGGTGATTTTCCAGCATTCACTTCCATAGAGTAGTATGCTTAGAACATTACTCTTATATATCCTGATTTTCGTATTCATGCTTAGTTTTTTAGATTTCCATATAGTCTGCAGCACTGCAAAAGCCTGGTTTGCTCTAGTAAGTCTGCTGTTGATGTCCTCTGTGCTGTCTCCATTTTCTACTACTCTGCTGCCATGGTATACAAATTCATTGACCTCTTCCACTAACTTGCTATCTACTCTGAGTACATTTCTGTTATTCATATTTTGCTTCATTAACTTTGTCTTTCTTACATTGATCTTTAGTCCTATGTTGTTTGCATTTTGAGTTAGCTTGTTTATTGTATCGTGCGTATCTTTGTGACTGCTTGATAGTAGACAAATGTCGTCCGCAAAGTCAAGGTCCTCCAGCACTGTGTCAAGGGTCCATTGTAATCCTCTGCATTTGTCTGATGTTGCCTCCTTCATTAACCAGTCTACTGCCAAGATAAATAATGTTGGCGATATTACACATCCCTGCTTCACTCCTGTTTGTACCCTAAAGATGCTGGAGGTATGTTCTCCACAGATCACTTTGCACTGAAAACCCTCATATAGGGCTTTGATTACATTCACTATCTTATGGGGGAGGCCATGCCATCTTAGGATTTTCTACAGTGTATCTCTGTTGACACTGTCAAAGGCTTTCTCAAAATCTATAAACAATGCATATGTTGTGCTATGCCATTCATGTGCCTGTTCTAGTATTTGTCTAAGTACAAATATGTGGTCTATGCATGATCTTCCTTTCCTAAATCCTGCCTGTTCTTTCCGAAGTTTTTCTTCAAGCGTTAGTACAATTCTGTTGATGATTATTCTGCAAAATACTTTACTGGTGAGTGGCAGTAGGGTAATGCTTCTTCAGTTCGCGCAATCTCTGAGGTCACCCTTCTTTGGTAGTTTTACTATAAGGCCAGTTTGCCACTCCTCTGGAGCGTTTTCTAGATCCCAGATTTGTTGTAGAAAGAAAGCCGTGTTGGAGGAGAATTGTGTCTGCCATCTTTATCCCTAGGAAGTAAGGAAACAGTAAGAAATAACATCTTGTTGGCAGAGATCCACTGACAGCAGTTATTGAGGAAAGACACTGGCGATGGTTGGGGCATGTGCTCCTAATGACTGACGAGTCATTGCCAAAGATAGCACTAAGATGGACACCACAGGGGAACAGAAGTAAGGGTAGACCAAAAGAGACATGGAGAACAACAGAAAGGATGTTGAGCAATAGAGGGCTCACCTGGGCAAGAATGGAAAAAAAGGTGAAGGACAGGCATTTGTGGAAAACTCTTGCCCTGGGCACTTAAGGTTCAGAGAGAGAGAGTAAGGAAAGCCGTAACAACCATCATCACTGAACACAAGAGCTTGATAGCACATGGGACCAGAGAAAAATGTCATCCACAATATATATTTTGACCCGCACAAGCAAACCAAAGCTGAAGTATTCATTGATGACATATCTATATGAACACACGTGGCAGTGTTTAGTTTCAAGTATATCATTTGATATTCTGTGTGTGTTTGTCCTAAACAGTACAGCTGAATGTGGATGTGTAAACCTGTTTGGAAAAAAAAAGTCCATAAACTGCATTAAGGCAGAATGTGTGTAAGGTAGGGAACGTTAAGTACATTAGTCAGACTGGTTGTTTATAACAAGAGAGACTTTGGCTGATGTTGGTACATTTTTTTTCTAGAAATGAAGGGTTTGAGGTATTTTATTTTTGTGTCTGGGGAGGATCTTTGTTCCAGGTTCTCTTCTCTTTGTTCCAGATTCTCCTCTCGTTGTCCCAGGTTCTTTTCTCTTTGTTCCAGGTTATCGTCTCCTTGTTCCAGTTCTCTTCTCTTTGTTCCAGATTCTCCTCTCTTTGTCCCATGTTCTCTTCTCCTTGTTCCAGGTTCTTTTCCCTTTGTTCCAGGTTATCTTCTCCTTGTTCCAGTTCTCTTCTCTTTGTCCCAGGTTCTTTTCTCTTTGTTCCAGGTTATCGTCTCCTTGTTCCAGTTCTCTTCTCTTTGTTCCAGATTCTCCTCTCTTTGTCCCATGTTCTCTTCTCTTTGTCCCAGGTTCTTTTCTCTTTGTTCCAGGTTATCTTCTCCTTGTTCCAGTTCTCTTCTCTTTGTCCCAGGTTCTTTTCTCTTTGTTCCAGATTCTCTTCTCTTTGTTCCATCCCCTACCAACACTCTCCCCAGAACACATCATGCGTAAGTATGGATCAGAAATGTTTGGAGAAATTTGCTCCACAGTTCTGCTTGTATAAAATGTATGAAAGTTAGTGTCAGCCGTGCAGTTATGTGATCAGACTTACAGATAGCGCTATCAAGACTGTGACAGCCATTTTAACATGGATAAGGCAGGATCGCCAGATAAGGAAAAAAATTATGTCCTTCATGACCGCCACAGGCATAAAGGAGTTCATGTCTTGGACCTCAGTTTAATGAGGATGGAACAGGGCAGGAGACCATTTGAAATAAGTGTGATCCACATGTGAGTGCAGTAGGTGAAGTGTCACTAAGAGGGAGAATGAGACAAAATAAAATATAGAGTATGTGACACAAAGAGGAAATGGAAGTTTACAATATTTGTTGTATGGCAGAGTCTTGGAGTCTTTTTTTTTTTC
Organism: Achatina immaculata; assembly: GCA_009760885.1. NCBI lineage: Eukaryota > Metazoa > Mollusca > Gastropoda > Stylommatophora > Achatinidae > Lissachatina > Lissachatina immaculata. The sequence goes on from CM019700.1 coordinate 21,337,675, forward strand.
CCTGACAGAATCATAGGAGGTTGCAGGAGACTGAAGAAGGTCATTTAACCACATCACTGAATGGGTCTAGATTTATTTAGAGATACATAGAATGGGCCAATAGATTTATTTGAAGAAACATTCAAGATGAGCATAATTGTTATTAATAATTTGCCCCTCACAGTAATTTGTATTCTGAGAGTGACTCAACATAATGGGAGATGTTTTTATATATTCTGATATGTATCTTATGTGTTATTGTATGAACTTTATCCTGCAGGCAATTATGGCCAGAGGTGGCGCCTTCTTGGAGGCTCCAGTGTGTGGGAGTCGAGTGCCGGCGCTAGAGGGGCAGTTACTTATTCTGTGTTCTGGGGACAGAAAACTCTTTGATGATTGCTACTCCTGTTTTGAGGCTATGGGAAAAAAGTCATTTTACTTAGGAAGTGAGTAGTTAAATGATGATTTTACATTGGGGTAAATGGGCAAAGTTATTTATTTGGGAAGTGAGTAGTTAAATGCTTTTACATTGAAGTAAAGTGGCAAAGAAGTTCTTTGCGTGGATCATGAGTAGTTAAATGTTTCTACATTGAAAGAAACAATGTTAAAGATAGGAGTGTTGAAGAATGGGGACGTTTCTTAGATGAAAGATGAACATCTTATATCTCTTTGTGTGATGGAAATTACTGTTATCTTTGTACCTTTTTTTGTAGATGAAGTAGGCACAGCCACACGAATGAAACTCATCCACAACATGGTTTTGGGTAATGTGGTTGCCAGTTTGGCTGAAGGTATGGCCCTCGCCGAGAAGCTTGGCATTGACCTTGAAGATTTCTCTGAGGTTTTGTCACTTGGCTCCTTGTCCTGTCGTACAGTTAACCACAAATGTCAGGGTAAGACAGGCTGCAGTCATGACATTGTTTGTAGCTTTTGGTGAATCAGAGAGAGAAAGTTGTGTGATATGCTTAACATCTTATCTAAGTTCCATAGCATGTTACAGGGGTGTGAAGTGTTATTGCCTTCACATTTCTAGACCACTACAACATTTGAGGTAGGGATACCAGCGCTTTGCCTCGCTGCCTTTGTTTTTCTAGGAAAACCCCAGGTGCCCATTTTTTAAGGCTGAGTTGATTCCTGGTGGCCGGTCAGTCTGAAAAAACTCAGCCCGAGTGTGAAATTGAACCAAGGATCTTTTGATCACAGACAAGAGCACTGACCACTAAACCACCGTGTCACCCTTGTGTAACATAACATATGGAAATAAAATAATGTTAATATGGTACTGTATGAATTATAAAGCCAGGTCATGGAGTATTTTCCTCAGTTACAAAGTTATAGGTGAAATCGTACCAGTTTTTTTTTTTTAAAAGAGTTCTCATAAATACTTCAGAGTGTTTTTTTTCTTCCATCCTTTGGTTTAGAGAATACTGCAAAAGTCCTGGCCAGTCTGGCTGTTGTTCTGTTTTGTTTTTTCATAGCCTGATTTCCCACAATACTTACATACAAAAGGAAGAGATGAAGGCCAAGAGAAAAATATCTCAGTGGACTGGCCAAGTTGCATGGAAAAGACCATACGACCCCCAAGAATTGTGCGACAGAAGTATGATTGCCAGTGCTGTCCAGCAGAACACATAATAATAATCTTGCTTTGTTCTAAGTCAAACTGATGCCCAAGACATGAACTCCTTTAAGTGTTAAGTGTCTTCCAAGTGGATTGATCAGGTTCTTTTATCCTTTAACCTTCTTAGCATCAACCCCATACATTAATACAGACCAGACTTTCCATGCTAAGAAAATCATTAAATGTTTTTACATTGGGGTAACAGGAGAAAGCTCTCTGTTTGGAGAATGAATACTTAAGTGTTTTGTTTTTTTTTTTAACTAAAGCAGCTAATCTGGTTTTGACTCTGTACGCTGCGTTAAGTCCAAATACTGTTTACTATAATATTGTGCTGCTATGTCAGTCAGTCATTTCCATGTCCCTTGCGGAACTTTTCCCTAACAGCTCTCCTGTAGGCCACTTAGTTGTAAGCAAGATGCCCTGCTGCTGCTGGCGAGATTCTTCAGCAGCCGTGCATGGGGTGAAACTCTTCCCGGCCAATGAAGATAAATGCGATTAGGGTTGCCACACTGCGCCGCCGCTTTGAAAAAGGTGATGGAAAGGATTAAGTGAAGTTTAATTGGTATGACCAGTAGTCTCGTGGTGAAGGCTGCTCATACCACAGTACCTCTGCTCTAGAGGACGCCACATCCTACATACACCCATACTGGGATAATATGCCTAAACCTGCTTAACCCAGGGGTGAAACTTACTAGTGGCGAGGATTCGTCCTCCTTGACAAAAGATCTGTCCTTGTCATAACCAGGAAGGGTAGCGGCCATGACTACAAAATGCTGAAGTCGGACATACCTGGACCAGTGCAGTCTGGATGGGCAACCACCTCTCACTCGGTGGGGATATACTGATATCCAAAACACGTCGAGGTTTTCCGGGAAGAAGTCTAAATCTAGACTAAACTGATGCAATGAAAACCATGGTGTCACACAATGTCGCTTCTGTGACCCACCGAGAATATAGGCCCAAGCCCCATGATGCTTTGAGCCTCCATCTTGATTGGGACTGTCGCGAGAAAAACAGGGGTGGATTCAGTAGGATCACGGGGCAATCTTGATGGTAGAAGCGAATGAAGAAGAAGAAGATTATCAATGATGTCTTGCAGCCATCTTCACCTTGGTCTTCCTCTCTTTCATTTTCCTATTATGTATCCTTCCAAGACTCTTCTATAAATTCTCATGATTGAATTCTATGTATTGAATGAAATAAGGTCAACTTCTAAAAATAGTTATAGGAGCATCTTAATAATAATGAATGGTTGGGGCCGTCATGGTGTCTAAGCAATGTTTTCACAGAAAATTAGTCCTAGGGAGGTTACTACTTTGTTGGTTTGTTTTCATGTAAGTTCCATGGTGATAGTGAGACAAGACATTTAGTTAGCAAGTTTTATTATCATGAACATCTCCATCCTTTCTTCTCCACAGCAATTCTGAATGGCCGCTTTGATCCTCACTTCCCGCTGCAACATCAACAGAAAGACCTGCGGCTGGTACTGGGGCTCGGGGACAGTGTAGAGCAGCCGTTGCACTTGGCATCTGCGGCTAATGAACTGTTCAAGAAGGCCAGGAGAATGGGCTTCGGGGAATCAGATGTGGCTGCGGTTTTCAAGGCTGCAAGTAAGCAAAATTGTAATATCTTTCTGAATTAACACGTTTTTCTTTTAAAGTGTTTGTTCTTAATCACTGTGATAGAAGCAGTCATGCTTGAAAATCCTAACCAAGACCTTCTTCTGTGATCGAGGTTGTTGGTCACATCAGATCTTGATCCCTGTCGACATGGCAAAGCCCGCAGTCCTCTCCAGATCCTGATAGGAGCCCCAAAGCTTGTGTCCTCTGGCCATGTCTCATGCCTCAGGTCTGCATGGTTTGGGTAATCTTGAAGGATATGTTCTGGAGTCTGGACTCCACTGCCACATGGACACTCGTCTGCGCGAGACATGTTAAGTCGATATAGGTAACTTAGTACTCTGCAGTGGCCTGTCCTTTGGTGGAAGAAGATGGTTTGCTGATGTCTTTGTAGTTGGTGTATTGGATCTAGTTCGTTGTTGCATTTCAATTGCTTTTTTCCATTCAGATTTGCACTGGTTATGGATTATAGTTTTCGCTTCTTGGTAGTTTACTGGATGATTTGTTTGATCTTAAATGCTGCCAGCTTTGGATAGGCTGTCAGCTATTTCATTGCCAGCTATTCCACAGTGGGATGGTACCCATTGTAGTGCCATGGTTGTTGACAGTGTAAGGTGCTTCAGTTCTGTTGTGATTTCCTGTTTGTTTGCCTGTGAGTTTGTTGTTTTTAGAGATTCTAGAAGTGCCCTGCAGTCTGTGAAGAAGGCTATTCTGTGTGGTGGCTGCTGGTTTTCTGTTTTAATTGTTATGAGGGCTTCAAGGAGGGCTGTTGATTCTGCCCTGTGGTTGGAGGAAATCTTTCCTGTCGCGAAGGCCTTTTTGTTTTGTCTCCCATCTGTGTATCTTATGTAAATGCCCCCACCTCTATCTTTTACTGCTTTTTCTGCAGACCCAACTGTGTCCATTCAGCTGGGTTGTATTTGCTGTCAATCAGCTCCTGGGTCAGTGTCTTCATCTGAAGTGTTGTTAGGTAGTCCTTTTTTGTGTATGCCTGGTACCTCTGTGAAGACTGTTATCTTTAACAAAGCCCTTGAAACAAGTGAAACAGTTCAGATACCAAGCTGGCACAATATCATCCTCAGGGACATTTGGTGCTGAGACTCAGAACAGATGCAGTAAAGTGAATCAGGTCATTGGACACATGACTCCTTTACTCAAAGACAAATACATCACAAGTATAATAAAAAAGATCACTGGACAATACAGTTTTGCTCCCAACTCTGTGCTATCAGTGTCAGTCATGGACACTAACAGCCAAGAACAAAAGGAGAATCATCACAACAGAAAAGAGATGTTTAAGGAGAATGCTAAATATGACAAGCAGAGACAAAAATTAGAAATGACCCCCATCAGGGCAAAGATTGGAGTAACGCCGGTGTTAACACTATATCCAGAAACAGCAAGTCAAATGATTTGGCCACATTACATGACTACTGCTAGAGAGTATACCTTTCATTCATTCATTCGCACGTCCCTTGCAGAACTTTGCCTCCCTAACAGCATTCCTGTAGACCTCCCGGTTGTGAGCAAGATGGCCTGCTGCTGATGCATCCACGAGAGTATACCACAGAGGAGAGAAAACATTCACGCTAAGATCTGTAGGTAACAGAAGAGGAGCTGTCCATGGGTGGGGGGTGTACAGAAACCTCAGATATATGAAGCAAATTTCCAAGCTATATCAGGGCTTGTTCCCCTCATTACTGAGAGGTATGTGAGGAAGGAGACAAGACAAGACATGCAGCTTGCATGTGTGTATGGTTGGTGGTGAGTTAATTAAGTCAGTCCATAAGAATAGCAAAGAGCAAAACCTCTATCTTAATGTGAAGAAAACTAAATTGATGACAACTGACAAAACAAACATGGCAGCTGATATATTTATCAGTGAGGAAAAACTGGAAGAAGTGGAGAGTTTTGAATATCTTGGATCACTACTAACTAATAATGGAGATACAAGGAGGGAAATTAAAAGGAGGACGTCTATCGCTCTTCAGAAAGTAAAACATCTAAAGAATCTGTGGAGAGGAACAGACAGAGCTACAAAAATAAGATTTTTAAGGGCATGCATCTTTCCCATCGCAACATATGCCTGTGAGACCTGGACACTTAACAAAACAGCTGAGAAACACATAAATGCCTTTGAATGTAAATGCTACAGAAGAGTTCTTCAAATATCATGGACACAAAAAAGAACAAATATATCCATACTACAAGAACTTAAAGTTGAAGACGGCTGGCTAGTAAAGAAGATTAAAGAGACAAAACTTAAATATTTTGGACACATTAAACGTCATGGTAATCTAGAGAAGACCGTCTTGGAAGGGTACATAATGGGGAAAAAGAAAGAGAGGAAGATCAAAGCAAGACATCGTTGATAATCTGCAAATGAATGTATCAGCAGCAGGGCATCTTGCTTACAACCGAGAGGCCTACAGGAGAACTGTTAGGGAGGCAAAGTTCCACAAGGGACATGCATATGACTCACTGACTGATGGTGAGTGAGGCTGTGAGCTATAAAGCTTTTTAGTCATTGATGCTACATATTAAGACCATTTTTAGTAGTTGTTCTGGTTTACAATATAAACCATTTTGCCTCTCTTTGAAAAGTCTTAGGTGAAACTGTTTTACCTCTTTTTGAACAATTTTAGTATATAGCTTTGTCTCTTTGGCAGAGTGGTTAGGCACTCAGTTTACTAATCTGGTGGTACTAAGCTCAAGTCCCAGTAGTCGGGATTTTTTCTGGTACACACCAAGACGGCCTCGGGGTCCACCCAGCCTGTAAAAATGGGTACCGGAGAAATCTGGGAAGATAAATGCTGCCAGGCATGCTACTGACCACATCAGACTTTCATGTGCCGAAGGTCTGTGAAATACGGGCCTGATACCGTATCCCCAATATGTCTTAATGGCGTGGGAATGGAAATTTTACCTTTCAGCTTTGTCTCTTTGTGAAACAATTTCAGTTGTAGTTTATTTAGTTTTGGATATTTAATTAGGAAATATTCAGCTGTTTATTCCTGACTATCATTTGTGGTTGTTTGATGTGGGATGTATATTTTGTTAAAAGTCTGGTTAGACTGTGGTTTTTATTTTTTGTTTCTGTGAGCCTGTCTAATAAAGCACATGTTACTCTGTAGATGAGTTTGGTGCCGGAGAACCAACAGAATCTTCTACCAGAGATGAGAGTACTTCCAAATAAAATGATGATGATGATGCATGCCTTCCAACACTGTCCCAACACAATCCCGATTCACCATTTTAACATCATTCTGCACATTTGAGAGAAGCTGATTTTTTTAAAAAAAAAATTATCCTGAATATGTTTTTTTTTTTTTTGTTAGACGTATATTTTAACTGGAAGTTATGGCAGTTATCATCCTCATCATCATCATTACTTTGCATTTCATTCTCTCGCAGTCTGAATTGTTAGCATTGTCAAAATGGAAGAAAAAAAAAATATTGTTCCAGTAAAATGTAAATAAAATTTTAACCATGCTGTTCTTTTTGTTTTTCAAAACTGGAATATGTGCCGTAGAATCCAGCACTACTTTGTTTTGCTGTATCGTTGTTTCATTTGGCCTGTATTTGTTTTGACATCCATGCATTCTGGTTTCTGTACAATGTTATGAAAGAACAGAGCTAATTGGCTTTTTTTTTTTTAATTAAAAACATTTTTATAATTATCTGAGTGTGTACAAATTTTGCTGCAGAATTGTCATGCCAGAACTGATTTCTGAAAAAAAGAAGAAAAAATTTTGTTTTCAAAGAGTAGGAAAGAAATTACTTAATTTGAGCGTAGACATGATTAGTTTGGCAGAAATGAAACTTATGTCAAAGTGTCGTTTTTGTAACTGTAGTGTATGGTAACCACACAGTTTTTTTGTTATTGTTTTTTTTTTTTTATGAGCATGTTCTGTAAATAAACAAGTCTTGATGTCTGTAGCAATGCATGCATTTCTCTGTCAAATATCTGCCTTTGTTTTTTTTAATGTGTCTTAGCATGGATGATTATTATCACTTTGAAAATGTTTTGTTGTAGTGAAGGATGTCATTCATGTTTTCCATATTTTTATACAGAATCTGAGAGAAGAGTTACTATTTTTTAAAAATCCAGTCCATGTTTTTAAATATAAATAATTGTGCTGGCTGCAGGCTCAAGCGATTAGGATCATACATGTCTGTTTTGGTTTGATCTTAGCTGGAAGATTTGACAAACTACCTGGCTCGTTCAGTCGGGCATGTTATGCAGAAGTTAGTAACCTGCTGCCAGGTCCTAGAGAGAGGACCTCATTCTTCATTCAGGTCACAGAGTTCCAAATATAGCACAGTCAGAAAAGGCAAGGTATGCAGGCTTAAGTTATAAAGGAAGGTATTGAGAAAGCGGTTGAGAGATCTGAGAAAGGGAAACGTCACCGGTGTTCTGTGGTATCACACACACACCACCCCCCCCCCCCCCCCCCCCGTGGTTACTTTAAAGAAGAAAAAAAACAGAGTAGAACACACAACAATTATAAAGACAAAGTAGATTTATTCAAATTAACATTTCTTGGCATAAACTGATGATGATAGTGAAAGTGGTTGCAATAATGATGATGGTTATGGTGGTATAATAATGATAAGAGTAAAGGTGGTTGCAAATTATAATGATTATGCTCGTGGTAATGATGGTAATTTCATGATATGAGCTCATGATGAAGCTGATATCCAAATGAGTAATTTTTTTTAAAAAATTTGATAAACTGTAAAGCAACGTCACTTTAGGCCTCTCAATAGAAATAGCGCATTTCTCCACGAATATGGAGTGTGGCCGTTGACAGCTCTTGGATCACACAGATTCACCCTCAGTTTTAGCAGTTTCAGTTTTGTCATATTATCATAAATATCACTCTCACTCAAAGAGTCTAAACTGTCCGCTGTCTGTAGAAGTAGAAGCATTTGTACCGTCGTGCAGCAAGTTGTGGTTGTCTCGAACGTGTTTATTGCAGCCAGCCGTTGTTCTCAAAGTGTGTAGCATGACACAACAACACAGCTATATTTAACTTGGCATGCTTGTTGAGTTTGCTGTTCCAGCAGCCTCCCACAGTATCTGATAAGTAGGTCAGCGACTGTATACGGTAGAGCAATAAAATAATAATGCCGTGAAAGTTTGTGTGCGTATAATGTGGAAGTTAACTCTGGAATAACACTCAGCAACAAGCCTGCAGGAGATTACTTGGAAGAAAGCGCTCAACAACAAGCCTGCAGGAGATTACTTGGAAGAAAGCGCTCAACAACAAGCCTGCAGGAGATTACTTGGAAGAAAGCGCTCAACAACAAGCCTGCAGGAGATTACTTGGAAGAAAGCGCTCAACAACAAGCCTGCAGGAGATTACATGGAAGAAAGCGCTCAACAACAAGCCTGCAGGAGATTACTTGGGAGAAAACACTGAAGGGGTTAATTATAACTTGAGGGGACGCTTATATTTTTCAAATCACTTGAGCTCCTTCTACCATACCATGTCACAAAATGAAAACAGAAAATGACACTGAGACTTTTGATAGTTTTCCCAGTGATTTGCTGTAAAAGTGGCTGATGACAGTGATAGATAAACAGTTAATACAAGTACATTGGTCCCACAGGACAGATCTTCCTATTTCTCTGTGCTAACGAATGTTAAAGGAATGCCAGTTCTCTCAGTGATGTGAATATAATTGTGCTGGTATTTTTTTTTCTTTGTGAGTGACTTTCTGGCGTTAATTTTTGTTGGAGCATTTGATTGCCATGCTGGTTGTACTGGTTTACAGTGAGTAGATGGAACATTTGATTGCCATGCTGGTTGTACTGGTTTACAGTGAGTAGATGGAACATTTGATTGCCATGCTGGTTGTACTGGTTTACATTGAGTAGATGGAACATTTGATTGCCATGCTGGTTGCACTGGTTTACATTGAGTAGATGGAACATTTGATTGCCATGCCGGTTGTACTGGTTTACATTGAGTAGATGGAACATTTGATTGCCATGCCGGTTGCACTGGTTTACATTGAGTAGATGGAACATTTGATTGCCATGCTGGTTGTACTGGTTTACAGTGAGTAGATGGAACATTTGATTGCCATGCTGGTTGTACTGGTTTACAGTGAGTAGATGGAACAGTCACTCCGGATTAACTGCCGACTTATTATCAAAAATAGTACAGAGATGGACACCCCCAGGGGAACAAAAGAAAGGGTAGGCCAAAGGAGACATGGAGAAGAACAACAGAGAGGATGTTGAGCAATAGATAGGCAAGAGCAGACCCCCCCCCCCCAAAAAAAAAAGCAAAGTACAGGCATAAAACCTTTGCAGGAGCCCCATGTGGCCTGGGCTCTTAAGGTTCAGAGAGAGAGAGAGAGATGGAACTAACACTGACTACAAATGTGACAGAGAGCTGATATTTATAGATAAGACAGACTGGCTACAGGTTAGCTCTGTGGCCTGGTTAAAGTGTTAAGAATACAAGAAATCATTATTTGATGGGGCATGTGTTCCATTTTTGTGTAATTTGTTCATTGCTATGTATGAAAGATGTCTCGGGATAGAGACGCTTATTTTTTTTTTTTTTTTAATCTGTCATTGGAGTCACAGTAACGATGACTCTATTTCATATTACATTAAAAATGGAGTCAGACATTGGCTTTTAATGGGTTTTTTTTTTATTATTACATCTTGTCGGAGAAGAATCTGTTTTATTTCAGATTTCCGAATAGTCCACGTATGTTGTAATATCTCCTTCAACTTCCAGCTTTATCTTGTCAATAATGATAGCACAGAAAAGATATTTCATCACAGATGACAAGAGAGTGGGCAGTATACATTGACTTTGGTTTATGTCCAGAACACAGATGACAGGAGAGTGGGCAGTATACGTTGACTTTGGTTTATGTCCAGAACACAGATGACAGGAGAGTGGGCAGTATACGTTGACTTTGGTTTATGTCCAGAACACAGATGACAGGAGAGTGGGCAGTATACGTTGACTTTGGTTTATGTCCAGAACACAGCTGGTCATCATTCTTCACTGCCAGTGATGGTACGTTAATCTTAGCATAAACCAGTAGGCTCTGAGATCACAAGAGCTACATCAAGTGTTTTAACACTGATGACTTGTGTCTTATTTCACATCACATAAGTGACTGTCTTATTTCACATCACACAAGTGACTGTATTATTTCACTTCACACAAGTGACCATCTTATTTCACACCACACAAGTGACCGTCTTATTTCACATCACACAAGTGACCATCTTATTTCACGTCACACAAGTGACTGTCTTATTTCACACCAGACCAGCAGCCACACATAATCATATTTCCCACCATCTTTGGGGGGGGGGGGTTGCGCCCATACATGTTATACAAGTCACATGCTGTTCTGACTGCTGCAGAGAAAGAGAGGCTGTCACAACAACACAATTATTGACATAAATTAATGCTGGTTTTTTTGGTTCGGGTTAACCCAACGAGATCAAAGACAGTCAAAGCATAAATACTGGTTGTAACAAGATGTAATCAGAAAGTTCCAGAATTGAAGTTAACCCAATGAGATCAAAAGACAGTCAAAGCATAAATCCTGGTTGTAGCAGAAGGTGGAATCAGAAAGTTCCAGAATTGAAGTTAACCCAGTGAGATCAAAAGACAGTCAAAGCATAAATCTTGGTTGTAGCAGAAGGTGGAATCAGAAAGTTCCAGAATTGAAGTTAACCCAATGAGATCAAAGACAGTCAAAGCATAAATACTGGTTGTAGCAGAAGATGTAATCAGAAAGTTCCAGAATTCAGGTTAACCCAACGAGATCAAAGACAGTCAAAGCATAAATCCTGGTTGTAACGGAAGATGTAATCAGAAAGTTCGAGAAGTGCCATGAGAGATGTCAGTTTTTTTTTCTTTTTTCTGTTAAGTGCTCGCTTCTTTTAGACTAAAAAAATAATAATAATAATTTAACAATCACTCCAACTACAGGTAGCTCATAAAGCAGTTATGTTATATTTGAGGTCTTAACATCAGGTACAGCTGACTGTACTGTCTTCTTGTTAATTTGGTACTTCTTTCTTTTTTTGACAATATAAAAAGAATTGTTAAGAAAATAATGCGCTTAAAATATCTAGCGCTAATTTTTAACACTTTGTGTTCCTGTCATCCGGCTGTTCATATGTTTGAAGTTCATTTTTCTGTAGGGATATGTATTTGTATACAAGTTTGTCTTTAATCCTTGTATCAATATGACATGAGAGAATTAACAATAAACATCTGTACAGTTTTTTTGGAAAGGAAACTCTTTTGTGTCAGAGTTTTGTGGACTGTTCTAGATGAATTATGAGTGTATGGAAATCCTGACAACAGTCATGCTTCTGGTTTACTTTGGTCAGTCATGAAAATGTTATCTTCTCTTGTTTTCATTTCTCATATACAGAACACAGCGGCCAAACCATGCATTGCTTTGTGTTTCATAAGAAAGGAACTTACATTTGTATAATGACCATAAAGTCTTGCACTGATTAAACATTGCAGTCTTCTTCTTTGTCCTTGGACATGCAAACATGATGTTACTTGCAGCCGATGTGGTGAAGATGTTGAAGCATGGCATCATGCTGGACTGGGAGTAGCAACAGTTCCAGAGTGGAGGAGGTAACAACAAGGGGGCATGCAACACTTTTTTTTTTTTTTTAGCAGGCTTCACCACCCTTGGTACTATGGTGGTCCTCCACCCTGTTAGCCATGCTAGGACTGTTACTTGGGGTACCAGCAGAGACGTGGGACAGGGTCTTGGTCTGATATGGTTCGCCAGCTGTGATGACGGCTTGTCAGCTAGAGGCTGTTGACCACCAAGGGGAGCACTGTCTTTGCCCCTGAAAGCTCTAATAACTGAAGATGTTCACTAACATCAAACATACCAGTATACACTTTATTATATGATGGAACAGACTGGTTAGTGTGAAGTATTACAAATAAAGGTATGTAAGATGACTGGTTATTGTGAAATATTACAAGTAAAGGTTTGTAAGACGACTGGTTATTGTGAAATGTTACAAGTAAAGGTTTGTAAGATGACTGGTTATTGTGAAATATTACAAGTAAAGGTTTGTAAGATGACTGGTTAGTGTGAAGTATTACAAGTAACAGTTTGTAAGATGACTGGTTATTGTGAAATATTACAAGTAAAGGTTTGTAAGATGACTGGTTAGTGTGAAGTATTACAAGTAACAGTTTGTAAGATGACTGGTTAGTGTGAGGTATTACTCTAAAAGCTGGACCCATTCCCCACGGAAGAAATGTCCCTTGATTCTCCTAGCATGCTTGACCTGCTCCACCAACCAGGAAACTGCTTCTGATGCTGCCTGCACCTCCATTCGAGGTGATAGTTGCCTAGGCTCCTGGTTTACTCTTTACCGGTTTGCCGTTACCTTTTTCAGGCCCTGTGCCACTCGCCCACATTGTGAAGATCACAGGGTCACGTGGTTTGGAGTGACAGAATCTGTTCCTGCGCCTGAGCTTCCGTTTTACCCTAAGCCCAGTCTCGGCATTCACGGCCTTCGTTATATCCTGCGTGTTTAAGGCCTCAGTGCAGTGAAGGTCATGACAGGTCCTGGACAGCCACAACGGACAGCTTTCCTGCAGATACGGGCGCTGGTGATGTCGGTGGTTCAGTATGTCGTCCCCCCCCCCCCCCCCGGCTTTCTGACTTTATCCACGACTTAGATAATCGAGCTTGAAAGAATTAAAGATGAGAGCAGCTCAGGGGTGCAGCAGGGGATACTCCGATCATAGCTATGGGCTACTTGCTGGATATCCCCCCAGTATAAAGGGGAGGCAAGTGAAAACGTAGCTCAGGATTGCCGACACGGCAAATCACTTCCACCTGCCAGGAACTCAACACATGGCAAGCATACCAGGCGAGGAAGAAGAGACGCGGTCTGCGGTCCAGAGTAGTTCTTCCCCCCCCCCCCCCCCCCCCCCCGAGCTGGAACTACAGAGCTAAAGTCGAGACCCACGCACAGATCAGATTATGAAGACCTTATTTTATTGATTTCTTTCATTACACGTGACTGTTCAAACTAGACCCCGGGTTAAACTTGAAACTAATCAATACTCTTGATCCGGACTGTCAAGTTCGATTCTCCACAAATCTGAATATGGCGGGGCCGCACCCCTCACCCCCCAGGTAGTAAAGCAGGACCCATGATAACAAAGAATTATACTCTGCGCCCGACACGGTCTGGGATCTTACAGGGCTCGGCAAGAGTAAGCGGTACGTCTTCTAACTAATGATAATCAAAATACTGTGAGTATTAGTGTTCTATAGTCCTTTGTTTGTCACTGTTAATATTACTGTTCTATAGTTCTTTGTTTGTCACTGTTAATATTACTGTTCTATAGCACTCTGTTTGTCACCTTTAATATTACTGTTCTATAGTTCTCTGTTTGTCACCGTTAATATTACTGTCCTATAGTTCTCTGCTTGTCATTTGAGTATTACTGTTCTATAGTTTTCTGCTTGCCCTGTTAGTATTTTTGTTCTATAGTTCTCTGCTTGTCCTGTTAGTATTATTGTTCTATACTTCTCTGCTTGTCCTGTTAGTAATATTATTCTATAGTTCTCTACTTGTCCTCTTAGTTTTACTGTTCTATAGTTCTCTACTTGTCCTCTTAGTTTTACTGTTCTATAGTTCTCTTCTTGTTCTCTTAGTTTTACTGTTCTATAGTTCTCTACTTGTCCTCTTAGTTTTACTGTTTTGTAGTTCTCTTCTTGTCTAGTAGTATTACTGTTCTATAGTTCTCTATGGAATTGCCATAGACTTTATAATGAAAAGATGCTGTACAGGTAAAGCTGGCATTGATTGGGTACATGGGACCCAAATAGAAGATCTTGATTTTGCAGATGATATATGTTATCAGTGACAATGTGAAATCGGTGCAGGAAAAAACAGATTCCCTATCTTCCTTGGCTACCAAAATAGGTCTTGAAATTAACAAAGACAAAACAAAAATAATGAGACGTCTCATTAATCAAGAAGGAAAAATAAACATAGAAGGAATAGCTGTTGATGAAGTAAACCAATTTGCATACCTTGGCAGCTACATAGACCAGGATGGTGATACCAGGAAGGAAGTTAGAATTGCAATAGCAGCATTGTCCTTCAAAAATCTTGACAACATATGCATTTCAAGTTATAAGCACAAAAACCAAGTTAAGATTATTCAATTCAAATGTGATATCCATCTTCATTTATGCATGCGAAAGCTGGAAAACAACTAAAGAAATAGACAAGAAATTAGACTCTTTTGAAAAGAAATGCCTCAGGAAAATACTTTGTATAAAGTGGAACAAATTCAAGAACAACGTAGAGGTAAGACAGATGAGCAAACAACAACCTGTCTCATGGGTGATCAGAAAAAGAAGATGGACATATGTAGGCCATGTGATGAGAAGAAACAATCACAGAATACCAAAACAAGCTATCAAGTGGAGCACAACAGGCCGAAGAAAAAGAGGTCGACCACATGAAACTCTAAAGAGTATATTGTTAAGAGAGGCCAGTTTAGTGGGCACAACATCCTTTGATGAGGCTGAAAGACTCGCCGAGAACAGGAAAACTTTGTAAACAACTATCCGAGCCCTGTGTGACGTTTATCTGCACTGGAAGGATGTAAGATAATTCTCTGCTTGTCCTGTTAGTTTTACTGTTTCATAGTTTTCTGCTTCTCCTGTTAGTTTTACTGTTCTATCGTTCTCTACTAGTCCTGTCAGTATTACTGTTCTATAGTTCTCTACTAGTCCTGTTAATATTACTGTTCTATAGTTCTCTGCTGTCCTGATAGCACTATTGTTCTATATTTCTCTGCTTGTCCTGTTAGTATTATTGTTCTATAGTTCTCTATTTCTCCTGTTAGTTTTACTGTTCTATAGTTCTCTGCTTGTCCTGTTAGTATTATTGTTGTATATTTCTCTGTTTGTCCTGTTAGTTTTACTGTTCTATATCTCTCTGCTCATCCTGTTAGTATTATTGTTCTATAGTTCTCTATTTGTCCTGTTAGTTTCACTGTTCTATAGTTCTATGCTTGTCCTGTTAGTATTATTGTTCTATAGTTCTCTATTTGTCCTGTTAGTTTTACTGTTCTATAGTTCTATGCTCGTCCTGTTAGTATTATTGTTCTATAGTTCTCTATTTGTCCTGTTAGTATTATTGTTCTATAGTTCTCTACTTTTAGTTATACTGTTCCATAGCTCTCTCCTTGTTACTGCGAGTTTTATGTTTCTGAGCTTGTCATATTTTACTTGGTAACTTCTCATCTCATCCAAAGGCAGGATTTTACAAACCTGGTGATAGGCAGGCACAGTTATCGTTCCTGCTTGTTAAACTATTATAAATTGTACATTTATTTATTTATTTTCGGTTAGTTGTGTAGATTAAAAAACTCACCCCCATATTATAGTTAAAGTCTATGCAGCTGCCAGTCTAACTTTATTATTTTTGTACTAAATAGAATCCTGCAGAATGAAAGCTGAATGATTAAGGGCAGAAATAAGGTCGGCCTGTACACCCAATTCTTCGCTCTTGAAATATTCCAAAGTTCCGGCCTCGGGTCTACGATGCTCATGCGCTAAAAAACCACAGAAAACGTTCCTTCGCTACGAGTCATACCATAACTTAAAGTAAATTTTCCCTCCCCAAATACCTTTTGAAATTCCCCATTCTCATTGAAGACAATATATACACCAATTTCCCTCAGGCTTGAAGGATAATCAAAAGCCATTGTTGTCCACAGAATGTTTACAGTCTTTGCAGTTGATTATTATTAATAGTAATTAGTGTTTGTCACTAATCATTTATTAACGGTTAATCTCTTTGGGTAAATTTTATACTTCGAGACTTAAAGCTTGTATAAATGAACGTCCTTCGTGATCTGGCATCTGTCACTGGTTTGATTATGTACCAAGCTGAAGTAGTGATATTGTAGGAAAGTACGGCAAAACAAACCAAATCTCTCCACCCCCTTCCCCCCACACTATACCGCCCCCGCCCCCCCCCCCACCCAAAACACCAAACGTTTAAACTATCCAAACATGCAGTAAAGTAGACACCAAACTTCTAAACCATCAAAACATGCAGTAAAGTTGACACCAAACTTCTAAACCATCAAAACATGCAGTAAAGTTGACACCAAACTTCTAAACCATCAAAACATGCAGTAAAGTTGACACCAAACTTCTAAACCATCAAAACATGCAGTAAAGTTGACACCAAACTTCTAAACCATCAAAACATGCAGTAAAGTTGACACCAAACTTCTAAACCATCAAAACATGCAGTAAAGTTGACACCAAACTTCTAAACCATCAAAACATGCAATAATGCAGACACAAAGGACGGCCACCAACAGTTTGAGAACCATCGTTAAAGGCGACCTGATGAATTTTCCTGCCTTGTAAGAGAGAATGCCTAACGCTGTGCGCCCCCCCCCCCCCCCCCCCCCCCCCCCCCCCCGTAACGACTGACGCCAGAAGCGGGCAAGATAAGAAAGGAACTAGATTAATATTGTAGAGCAACATCAAAAGAAAAACTCTACAATTGAGCCTGCCTTTGGCAAGTTTTCATGGATTACTTTCAGGGCTCTTGTGATCAAGAATAGACTTAGAGTGACTTGTTATCTAGCAACCTTCTTTCTAATAATTCTAGACACAGTGAAATGTTATTGTCTATTGGTAGCGAACACGTCCTAAAATGAACTTTAAACGAATGCCTTCGCGTGTCACTAAGAATTTTATTGTGAAAAATATTTGAGTTCTCGTTATTTGAGTCCGTGTGTGATGGGTTCAGACTGCACAAACCGACTTCTAAACAACTTGGCAGGCGAGACAGAGCTGCTGGATGGTTTAGCGAACAAAAGCCGGCCAATGCATTACCTACCATCACGTCATGAGTAGGTTCGTGTGTCACTTCAGCATGGCTAGCGGGGATGAAGCTGACATATGACCTCCAAAGGGTGATGGAGTTTTTCGAGAGAAATGCTTTTTATAGCCTTATCGAGCTATTTTCAAGACCGTATGCATCATGGAAAAGCCCGCTTGGAAGAGCGTCAGCCAGTCAACCAAGCAACTATCCAGCAGACCAAACAATCAACCGACGAACCAACCAGTTAAATCCGACAGCTATCAAACAGGCCGAACAATCAACCAACCAGCCAGTCAATTAACCAGAGAACTATCCGCAGACCGAACAATCAACTAACCAGCCAGTCAATTAACCAAACATCCAGCAGGCCGAACAATCAACCAGCCAGACAATCAACCAAGCAACTATCCGGCAGACCGAAAAATCAATCAACCAGCCAGTCAACCAAGCAACTATCCAACAGATCGAACAATCAATCAACCAGCCATTCAGTTAACCAGACAACTATCCAGCAGATCAAATAATAAATCAACCAGCCAATCAGACAACTATCAAGCAGACCGAACAGTCAACCAACCAACGAACCAGAACCAGTTTTACTCGTTCATTTGCATGGGGCGGCAAATTTTAGGTGGCGACAAAATTAAGGAAATTGGGATGAAAATTTGTGAAAAATGCATTTCGCAAAGCACATTTTCATTTATTATTGGCCACCGTTACTCGGGATCGGCCTAATATTATTTAGGGAAAATGATTCAAACTAAACTGATTTGTTACAGACTGTACTCTAGGTAGTAAGTCGTACTGGACGTTTAACACTGTTTACAAGATTTGTTAATACAGATATTCTTCTTCGTTCGCTTCTGCCACCAAGACCTTCCTTGATCCTACTGAATTTACACCTGTGGTCCTCGCGATAGTCTCATTTAGGATGGAGGCCCAGAGCATCGTGGGGCTTGGGCCTATGTTCTCGGTGGGTCACAGAAGCGGGATTGCGTGACACCGTGGTTTTCGTTGCACCAGTTTAGTCTAGAGTTGGACTTTCTCACCGGAAAACCTCGACGTGTTTTGGATATTAATATATCCCCAGCCGGGTGAGAGGTGGTTGCTCATCCAGCCTAGAATTGGACTTTCTCACCGGTAAACGTACAGATATTGATCATCATCATCATCATCAGGTGCCGTGCCGACTGGCGTTGGCTATTATGCTTCTCCAGAGTACCCGATCCTTCATGCAGGCCATCAGCTCAGTTGGTGATCTCCTCTCACACCATCCCGTCAGACTGTCCAGTATCATTTCTCTTGGTCTTCCTCTTGATCTTCTTCCTTCTATTTTTCCTGTTGTTATAATATTTTCAATGCCCCCTCTTCTCATTGCATGTCCTATGAACGTACATTGTCTCTCTCTCTTATCTTTTTGACAAGGTTTTTTGTCTCTCCAGCTCTTTTCATACATTCTTCATTAGTTATTTTTGCTGTCCAGGGGATTCGCAACATTCTTCTAATAAACCACATTTCTGCTGCTTCCAATGATTTTTGTGCAGACTTGCCTATTTGTCCATGATTCACTTCCATATAACAAGATAGGTTCAATATAGCATTTTAGGACTCATTTTCTAACATTCATTGATAAAGATGTGTTAGCTAATATGTTTCTCATTCTCTGAAATGCAGTCTTTGCTTGGCCTATTCTGTTCCTAATTTCTGTTTTGCATTTCCCATCTGAAGTTATTACTGCTCCAAGGTATTTGAATTTCTGCACCTGCTTTAGAATGGTTCAGTTTAATTTAATACTGCATGCTGGTGGATTCTGTTTCTTAGATATAACCATAGTCTCTGTCTTTTTGATGTTCAAAGTAAGGCCTTTCTGTTCACTTTCTTTGGCCACTTTATCCAAGAGATTTTGCAGGTCTTGTTGGTTCTCAGCTATCAGTACTGTGTCGTCAGCATACCGAAGGTTGTTAATATTGTATCCTCCAATTTTTATGCCTGGTTCTGTGATGATTGTTCTTAGAATATTCTCGCTGTACAGAGAAAAAAGGTCTGGAGATAGTACACATCCTTGTGGCACCCCATGTTTTATAGGTTGATATTTTCCAATTCTATTTTCAACTCGAACTGCTGTTTCTTGCTGCCAGTATAGATGTTTTACAATCCTCAAGTCTTTGCCGTCTATATTGATGTCTTCAAGCATTTTAATAATTTCACTATGTTTCACCTTGTCAAATGCCTTGGTGTAATCATTGAAGCATAAGTAGAGATCTTTCTGTACTTCTGAAGCTCTTTCTGTTAGTGTTCGTAAAGCATAAATGGCATCGTGTGTTCCCTTTCTTTCAACAAATCCAAACTGTTCATCTGCTATTTCCATTTTTATCTTTTTCCTTGTTCTTCTCATAATGATTCTCAGAAGTAGCTTCGTTATGTGACATGAGAGGCTGATAGTCCGGTGGTCGTCACATTCCTTTGCACCTGGTTTCTTTGGTAGTGCTATAAACGTGGATTTAATCAGGTCACTGGGAATATAACCACTGTTGTAAATATCATTCAGTAACTTGGTTATTATTTTTATTCCTGTCTCCTCTAGTGCCTCTATTTCTTCTATTGTTATATTATCAATTAGATAATAACAGATATTGATACAGATCAATATTCATGAACATGTTCTTGGTTTCGTTCTTGTAGAAGCCAGTACACGCGTATTGAGTGTATTCTTAGAAAATTGTTAGACATTAATATTCCAGTCCCAAGCAACGTACGACAATAGATCAAATATGAAAGGAAAACATTTTAGAGTTCGGTAACGCGTCAGGTAGAGACTTGAATCTCCGAGCTTTTTTTTTTTTTTTTGGTCATATTCCTTGTTGTTTTCATTTTCTCAGCTGTCGATGATGGCGAAGTCTCATTTAGAAAGAAGTTTTATTTTTTAAAACATTTTAGAAATCGTGTGGCTTTTCTTAGTGTCAACATTGCCTTGTGGGGAGGGGGATCTAGTAATAACATGCGACAACTCGAACACTGAAGCCGATAAGTCCCGCTCGCCGGAAGTCTAGAATCGAGGTCAAGATAATCTATGGAGGAATTTGAGGATTTTGGATTATTACAAAAAATTGCTGATGCTGAGTCAGTGGTCAACATGGCAGAGGCGAAACATTTGCCCTTAAATTCAGAGATTTAAAATGTTTATGATGTCTTGTTTATATGGCACTATGTTTTAAGCGGAATTAATGTTGCTAGCAAACTAACTCATGCTTTAACTTGGAATGACTTGCCATGATTTCAAGTGAGCATGAAATGGATTTTTAAAAAAATAAATAATGCTGATCTCTTTCTGATTTTGCGAATATGAAAGCAAGAATATCCATACTACAAGAAATCTAAAAGGTTGGCTAGTAAGGAAGATTAAACAGAGAAAACTGAAATATTTTGGACACGTTAAACGTCATGAGAATTTAGAGAAAACCGTCTTGGAAGGCTGCATAATGGGGAAAAGAAAGAGAGGAAGACCAAGGCGAAGATGGCTGCAAGACATCGTTGCTAATCTGCAAATGGATGCATCATCAGCAGCAGGCCATCTTGCTCACAACTGAGAGGCCTACAGGAGAGCTGTTAGGGAGGCAAAGTTCCGCATGGGACATGCAAATGACTGAATGAATGAAGTGAAATATTTACATTTTTTCTTTTGTTTCTTATTTTGTAATAAACTTACAGTTTATCTTTTTTTTTTCAATCATTTTATAAACTGTTATTAAAGCAATTTAAAATTATTGATTGGACGTGACAAAGTTTACTCAACATAATCGGTTTTAAAATGTTAAGTGTTAATCAGAGAACTGGGCGGGGCGGCAAGGTAAGCTACTACACGGGGAGGCGAAATTCCTAGGGCCTACGCAGCAACCAACTACTCAATCAATCAATCAATCAATCAATCAACTAATCTGCCAATCAACAAATCAAACAAATGACCATATAGCCAACCAACCAGTGAAGGAATCGACCAATCAAGCAGCCAGCCAGACAACTAATCAGCCAACCAGTCAATTGAGCAACCAGTCAGTCAACCAGAGAGTCAGCCAATCAACCAAGCAGCCAGCCAGTCAAGCTGTTTCTGTTCTAAGCCCTGTGTTACTTTTCTTATATAACAGAATAGAGTGATAGGCAATAACACGTTATCCTTCTTTCTCTTGATAGACAATAACACGTTATCCTTCTTTCTCGTGATAGACAATAACACGTTATCCTTCTTTCTCGTGATAGACAATAACACGTTATCCTTCTTTCTCGTGATAGACACTAAAATATTATTCTTCTACTTATGATAGGCAATAAAATGTTATCCCTCTTTCTCTCTTGTCTCAAATCGCCCTACTCTCGCCTTCTCCTTTCTTCCACTACCTTGCTTTATAGGCTGGTTTATAGCCTGGCACTACCAAAGAAACCAGGTGCAAAGGAATGTGATGACCACTGGACTTTCAGCCTCTCATGTCACATAACGAAGCTACTTCTGAGAATCATTATGAGAAGAACAAGGAAAAAGATAAAAATGGAAATAGCAGATGAACAGTTTGGATTTGTTGAAGGAAAGGGAACACACAATGCCATTTATGCTTTACGAACACTGACAGAAAGAGCTTTAGAAGTACAGAAAGATCTCTACTTGTCCAGTGTTGGTTGACAAGCCCTCTTGTGCGTTCGGTATGTCTCTCGTTTCTGGCCGTGCTAATCTGTACTCCCAGCTCTCTCAGTCTATGCAGAGATGTAAATTCGCTGCTCTCGAAGTCCTCCACTCTGCCTATCTATCTAAGCGCATTAACAACACCAGCTCGATCCAGTGGCTGTCCGTACGAGATGATGGCAGAGCCACCCAACTTATCAGAGCTCTCATTTCCCTGGATACCTCATTCCTAGGGACGTATATGAGGGTGAGTGCAAATCGTTGATTTCTGCAATTAACTTAAATCACTGCCTGCGTACAGAACCTGCCTCAGCCTGCCAGATCATACTCATCGAGTCACTTGGTATGTTTCAACTGCCTTCAAAGTTTTTGTTGATCTGAGATTAACTTTATGTATACAGTTTCAACTGTTTTCCTTCTTTTGTGCTCTGTGCACGCTAATTCAATAATCGTAGAAAGTCTGTTCTAGGCCAGGGCTTGTCTGTGCACATAGGGGGCTGTATCAAGTTTACAGTTAAGATTAAATAGCATGTTTCTGCAGTAACTGGCTTCGAGAGGGGACGGAGAGAAGGTGGTGTTGGGGACGGCAATTTTAGTGCAGAAAAGGAGTATGATGGATAGACATAAGAATAAAAAAAAAACTTTATTCCAGATTATAAATATATTTTGTTATTACAGTTATGGCTGATTATGACCGAGCTTTCACTTAATCATGAACGGACTAGTTTCCTAAATCTTCATCCTACATCTTATATCCTTCCCGTGCTGTTAAACATCACATAGGGCTCGCATGGTAGTTGGCCAAGTTTTCCTGTTTTCGGTGAGTCTTTCAGCCTCATCAAGGGATTTTATGCCTACTAATTTGGCCTCTCTTAACAATGTTCTCTTTAGAGTTTCATGTGGTCGACCTCTTTTTCTTCGGCCTGTTGTGTTCCACTTGATAGCTTGTTTTGTGATTCTCGGACTGTTTCTTCTGTTTCCTAAATGATTTCAGTATAAATTCTGTCTTTTGTCATGTCTGATGTTTGTAACATGCTACACTTTACTTTTCTCGTAATTCTGTTCCCGTAATGATTTCTAACGCAGATTCAAGCTATTTTTTTTTAATATTCAGCGTTATCAGGCTAAAAGGAATTCAATTTCTAGGCAGCGGAATCTCATTAAGAAGTCCATATTGACAACAAACAAACAAGAGAATAAGGATACAGCGTCACCATAAGCCAGCATGTCCAGCGCCCATATTGCCGGCTTCATGACCACAAATTTAGAGAACAAGTCAATCAGCGAAAGTTTTCTCTCTTCATTTTCTGTCATGCTGGCTAAAATGTTGCACACGAAAATGGAGGTGAGTTTTAAGTTTTGTTCAAATCGTTTACCATTATCTTTAACATGTTGTTTTTTAATACGTACTCTATATATATTTCTTAATGCGAAGAAAACTAAATTGATGACAACTAACAAAACAAACAAGGCAGCTGATATATGTATCAATGAGGAAAAACTGGAAGAAGTGGAGAGTTTTGAATATCTTGGATCACAGCTAACTAATAATGGAGATACAATGAGAGAAATTAAAAGGAGGACATCTATCGCTCTTCAGAAAGTAAACCAACTAAAGAATCTGTGGAGAAAAATAAGATTTTTAAGGGCATGCATCTTTCCCATCACAACATATGCCTGTGAGACCTGGACACTTAACAAAACAGCTGAGAAACATAAACGCCTTTGAACGTAAATGCTACAGAAGAGTTCTTCAAATATCATGGACACAAAAAAAGAACAAATATATCCATACTACAAGAACTTAATATTGAAGAAGGCTGACTAGTAAAGAGGATTAAAGATAGAAAACTTAAATATTTTGGACAAATTAAACGTCTTGATAATTTAGAGAAGACCGTCTTGGGAGGGTGCATAATGGGGAAAAGAAAGAAAGGAAGACCAAAGCGAAGATTGCTGCAAGACATCGTTGATGATCTGCAAATGAATGCATCAGCAACAGGCCATCTTGCTCACAACTGAGAGGCCTACAGGAGTGCTGTTGGGAGGGGGGGGGGAAAGTTCCGCAAGGGACATGCAAATGAATGAATGACTCTATATAATCAAAGTGTCAAGTGGAACACAACAAGCCGAAGAAAAAGAGGTCGATCATGTGAAACTCTATTGTTAAGAGAGGCCAAATTAGTAAGCATAAAATCCCTTGCTGAGGTTGAAAAGCTCGCCGAAAACAGGAAAACTTGGCCAACTACCATGCGAGCCCTATGTGGCGTTTAACGGCACGGAAAGTATGTACGCAAGATTTGTATAATCATTTTTTAAATAAAGTTCTGGTGATTTTGTTTTCTTTCACAATGTTCAAGCTAAATTTGATATAGATAAGAACTTAACATATTCTGTTCAGTTTTATTCGTGACAAGAGAAACTGTAGTTAGTGCTATGGGCTATTGTTGCTAGAACAGCCACGTGACGGCAGGACAGAAACTGTAGGGCTATTGTTGCTAGAACAGCCACATGACGGCAGAACATAAACTGTAGTGCTATGGGCTATTGTTGCTAGAACAGCCAGGTGACGGCAGAACACATAAAATGCAAAGACACACTGGAGGAAAAAAAAAAACAGTGCAGGCCGAAGTGAATAACACAATACAGCACAGCTCATAGTTGCACACACTTTAGCTGATCCATCTTGTTCTTCTTTCCGCTGTTGGAACACGTAAGTACAGTTCTTCTTTCCACTGTTGGAACACGTAAGTACAGTTCTTCTTTCCACTGTTGGAACACATAAGTACAGTTCTTCTTTCCACTGTTGGAACACATAAGTACAGTTCTTCTTTCCGCTGTCGGAACACATAAGTACAGTTCTTCTTTCCACTGTTGGAACACATAAGTACAGTTCTTCTTTCCGCTGTTGGAACACGTAAGTACAGTTCTTCTTTCCACTGTTGGAACACATAAGTACAGTTCTTCTTTCCACTGTTGGAACACATAAGTACAGTTCTTCTTTCCACTGTTGGAACACATAAGTACAGTTCTTCTTTCCACTGTTGGAACACGTAAGTACGGTTCTTCTGTCCTCTGTTGGAACACGTAAGTACCGGCCCTGCAACATGCCATCAATCGCACCGGGCGAACTCTGGTATGGACGATCTAGCAGCACGGCATCAATTCAGGGTACCCTAAGAATGGACCAGGAGGAGACTGCAAGAGTCACATTGGGCAGGCTACAAATGGAGAACGACATAGGGTTGATGATACCAATCACATCAGGTGTGTGATCGAGTTAGGGGAGAAGATGGTAAGTGGACGTTTTTTCCAGAACGAAGTGGTTTAGTACGTATTATCCACAACCACTGTGTGACCGGCTCCATCGGCAGGCGAACGCTTCAGTGTTAGTACGTATTATCCACAACCACTGTGTGACCGGCTCCATCGGCAGGCGAACGCTTCAGTGGGTGTTGGAACGGAAGGCGGAGCACATATGGGAATGCCCGGAGTGCCAGTATGTGATGACAGATCTTGTGCACACTGGCCTATCTTGTATACATATAAGCTGACCGAATCTGTGCTCATTTTAAATTTATTCATCATATGCACGTACACACTTCAACTCACCTAACCTGCGCACACTTGGTTGACCTAACTTGTACACAGCTTATCTGACTTATCTTGTTCACTCTTCCCTTGACATACTTGTTTACTCTTCCCTTGACATACTTGTTTACTCTTCCCTTGACATAACTTATTCACTCTTCCCTTGACATAGCTTGTTCATTCTTCCCTTGACATACTTGTTTACTCTTCCCTTGACATACTTGTTTACTCTTCCCTTGACATACTTGTTTACTCTTCCCTTGACATAACTTGTTCACTCTTCCCTTGACATACTTGTTTACTCTTCCTTTGACATACTTGTTTACTCTTCCCTTGACATAACTTGTTCACTCTTCCCTTGACATAGCTTGTTCACTTTAATTGACTTAAATACATTTTTTAAAAGCGACTTTACTGTTTGAGGCTTCTTAAATCCAGGTTTTGTATGTAAATAAGAAAGGAATAGTTTTCTCTGTGTATGTGGGTACAAATTTTTCAAATAAGAAACAACGAAACTTTCGCACAGTAAAGTGATTTACTAAATCTTTGTATGGTTAACTCCTATGGTTGCAGGGTTAGCTCCTATGGTTGTAGGGTTAGCTCCTATGGTTGTAGGGTTAGCTCCTATGGTTGTATGGTTAGCTCATATGGTTGTAGGGTTAGCTCCTATAGTTGTATGTTGTTTTTTTTGTGTGGTAACGTAACCTAATTAAGAATAGACGTAATTTTTTGCTAATTAATTCAGGTGAATATGGTAATGCAAATTATGCATGTGATATATACATAAACTAAATGTAAATGCCAGCAACACATGGCAATGAAGAGTACTTTTTCTTTGCTTTACTACCAAATATTTTCTGAAGGAGCATGCGGGGCAAGGTAGACATCTTTGTAACATATTCTAAGTAACACCATCTTTCCATTTCAGCATGTTACACTGGAACTTCAGACCAACATTTCCATGGTCAAAGCCGGGTCCAGCGCACCCATGCTCAACCTGCGACTCTTTCACAACTCGGACCTGATTGACAGTGACACGAAACACGAGCACGCCAAGCAGATAGCGGCAGGGCTGGCCAAACTAATTAGAGTTCCGGAAGATAGGTACGTCTGTCTTTATATATTGTGTGTCAATTTCCTTTTAAAATCATCCAAAATGTGGTTGAGGATGCATGTACACGAAAGATTATTCTCGCTAGTATCTTCTGACTTGCCTATTTTTTTTTGTCATTAACTTTCAGCTTCTAACTCTACTTTTTTAAAAATAATTATTTAAAAAAATTATGGTCATATGTTTTGCCATAGCCTCTGTTTTACTCCAAATTCAATTGTTATTGCTTTTCTTATCCCATTCTCTTATCTAATCTCAGCTCTTATCTGCATTATTCTCTTATTTAGTTTCATCATATATGTTATTCCCTTATCTAGTCTCAAGATCTGTTTATATTATTCTTTTATGTAGTCTCAGTACCTGTTCACATTATTCCCTGATCTAATCTCACTTCCTGCCTGTATTATTCCCTTATATAGTGTCATTTCCTGACTGTATTATTCCCTTATCCAGACTCACCTCCTGTTTGTATTATTCCATTATCTAGTCTCAGCATCTAGCCTATATATATATATATATATATATATATATATATATATATATATTATATATATATATATACTCATTCATTTGCATGTCCCCTGCGGAACTTTGCCTCCCTAACACCACTCCTGTAGGCCTCTCAATTGTGAGCAAGATGGCCTGCTGCTGATGCATCCATTTGCAGATCATCAACGATGTCTTGCAGCCATCTTCGCTTTGGTCTTCTTTTTTTTTCTTTTTCAAATTATGTACCCTTCCAAGACGGTCTTTTCTAGATTATCATGATGTTTAATGTGTCCAAAATATTTAAGTTTTCTCTCTTTAATCCTCTTTACTAGCCAGCCTGCTTCAATATTAAGTTCTTGTAGTATAGATATATTTGTTCTTTTTTGTGTCCACGATATTTGAAGAACTCTTCTGTAGCATTTACATTCAAAGGCATTTATGTGTTTCTCAGCTGTTTTGTTAAGTGTCTGTCTCACAGGCATATGTTGCGATGAGAAAGATGCATGCCCTTAAAAATCTTATTTTTGTAGTTCTGTCTGTCCCTCTCCACAGATTCTTTATTTGTTTTACTTTCTAAAGAGTGATATATATATATATATATATATATATATATATATATATATATATACCCCCGTGTGGTACCCGGGATCTGCAAAGAATAGGACCACTGTACCCTACCATGCATGATCGTAAAAGGCGACTAAGGAGGGTTCAGCATAGGGCCAGTAAAAATCTGGTAAAAAAACTATCAGACTGCTACAGAAACGGAAGCAAGGGAAAAAGCAAATGCAAGTGGAAGGAGAAATGCGAATCAGGAAACTGAGCCCATGAAGGTTGTGGATGAAAGCCAGCCACTGGAAGTCCCCAGACAACAATTATTGAGGAAAGACGCTCGCGATGGTTGGGACATGTGCTCCGAATGACTGACAACTCACTACCAAAAATAGCACTAAGATGGACACCACAGGGGAGCAGAAGTAAGGGTAGACCAAAAGAGACATGGAGAAGAACAACAGAAAGGATGTTGAGCAATAGAGGGCTCACCTGGGCAAGAGCAGAAAAAAAGGCGAAGGACAGGCATTTGTGGAAAACCCTTGCGGAAGCCCCATGTGCCCTGGGCACTTAAGGTTCAGAGAGAGATATATATATATAGGGAACAGGAACACCTCCAAGATTTGCTTGACCTCACTTAGAGAATCATGAATTTTAGAATTCAGAAAAGACTATCATCTTTTCATTCAAGACACATCTAAAAGTGAATCAGGAATTCTAAAGATCAAAAAGTTGTCTGAAGGGGTAGAGCCTTCTTCTGATGATCAAGAGAGTTTTATCTTCTAAGTTTTCAGCCTTTACCTACCAGCTGGTGTTCTTTGCAACCAATGCGACATGTTTCCGGGGAGCTGGTTATGGCAGCTATTTTTGTCAGTCCCTGAGTGCAGCTAAAAACCAGGGTACTTCTTTAGCAGGCTCCACCACCAGGGGAACTGTGATGATCCCTGCCTCATTACAAAGTCCAGACCTGTCACTGTGGGTACCACTGGAGAGGTGGGACAGGGTCTTGATCAGCTATGGTTCACCAATTGTACTTGTAATAATTCCCTGTAACTGAGCTGTTGTTCTTTGCAGCTGATGCTGTAGAGTTGTTGAGGCACAGCATTGTATCGGCGTGGGAGCGGGTTATGGCAGCTACTTTTCCAGTCCCGGAGTACAGCTAAAAAGCGGGGGGGGGGGGGTGTAATGCTTCTTTAGCAGACTCCACCACCATAGGGACTATGGCGATCCCTGCCCCATTAGCCAGGCTAGGCCTGTTACTGGGGGTACCACAGAGAGGTGGGAACAGGGTCTTAGTCAGCTATGGTTCGCTAACCTGACGCTGGCATATCAGCTGTGGGTCGCCGATTGCCTCGTCAGACAAGCGTCAACACCCCTCATGGTTCACCAACACTGATTGCCAAAGCAGACAGTGTCTTCACCCCCCAGCCTTAGCTAAAGATCACCTTCGATTTTCCAGCATCTTTATAGCTGTGTCTGGGTTTATGTAACTGTATACTTGAGTACACACACAAACCCTTAATGATAAAGCTCCACAGCAAAGTGATATTCAAAGCAGACACTGAGGGAAAAAAAGGAACTGGTGGTGTGCATTAGAACTTCTTATCTTATATCCTTCCCGTGCTGTTAAACGTCACACAGGGCTCGCAAAGTAGTTCGCCAATTTTTCCTGTCTTCGGCGAGTCTTTCAGCCTCATCAAAGGATTTTATGCCTGTCAATTTGGCTTCTCTTAACAATGTCCTCTTCAGAGTTTCACGTGGTCTGCCTCTTTTTTTTTTGGCCTGTTGTGTTCCACTTGATAGCTTGTTTTGGGATTCTCTGATCATTTCTTCTCATCAAGTGACCAACATATGTCCATCTCCTTTTCCTGATCACCCATGAGACTGGTTGTTATTCAGTCATCTGTCTTATCTCTTTGTTGTTCTTGAATTCATTCCACTTGATGACAAGTATTTTCCTTAGGCATTTGTTTTCAAAAGAGTCTAATTTCTTTTCTATTTCTTTAGTTGTTTTCCAGCTTTCGCATGCATAAATGAGGGTGGATATTACATTTGAATTGAATAGTCTTAACTTGGTTTTCGTGCTTATAACTTTTGAATTCCATATGTTCTCAAGATTCTTGAAGATTGATGCTGCTTTTGAAATTCTGATCCTAACTTCCTTTCTAGTGTCACCATCCTGGTCTATGTAGAGTAGTTCTGCATTAGAACTACTGACAATATATTTTATAGGTGCAGAGATACAAGATGGTAAAAAAAAAGGTAAAATCCCCGTTTCCATGCCATTAAGGCATATTGGGGAATGCTATGTTAGGCCCGTATTTTCCATGACCTTCGGCACATGAAAGTCTGATGTGGTCAGTGTCAGGCCTGGCTGCTTTACCTTCCTAGACTTCTCTGGTACCCATTTTTAGAAAGACAAGGAGACGGCAGCCTGAAAAATGTTGAGAACCCCTGCTAGGACAAAATTTCATGTGTTTCTGTATACATACACACACACACAAATGTGTTCCCTTCTTAGTGGAAATTTATTCTTATTTCAGGGTGCTAGTGCTGTTCATAGACACCAGATACTGTAACGCAGCATAGGATGGGAAACACTGCTGTTATGTGATTTGTAGTGAACTGTTTTGATTCACAATATTTCACAAAATTTACATGTGATTTATGCCAGTTTAATTATACATGTGGCTTCCAAAAAATGTTACAATCTCTTTAACTATCAGACTTTTTAAAACAGCTTTATTAAAAAAATCCAAAATGAGATCAATGTTTTGTTCTGTAGCTGGAAGTTTGTAATTTTAAACTGTTCAATGTGTTAAAAATAAGCATCAGGTTATTTTCAGTAAAACATCTTGATATTTTATTACAAACAATTTTCATGTTTTGTGTCTGTTGCTTGGTTAGCTAAGGGTTAATAATCTGTTGTGACTGAGTGAGTGCAAAGAATATGGGTTAACAACCAAGGTCAGTGTGTCCCATGCAACAAGTGAAAAATGAAGTAAAAAAAATGTTTACATGCATTCAACTGTATACCACATACAAGACAAGGCCAGTGTATACCACATACAAGACAAGGCCAGTGTACAATACATACAATACAATGCATGTACACCACATACAAGACAAGACCAGTGTACACCACATACAAAACAAGACAAAACCAGTGTACACTACATGCAAAACAAGACAAAACCAGTGTACACTACATGCAAAACAAGACAAAACCAGTATACACTACAAGCAAAACAAGACAAAACCAGTGTACATTACATGCAAAACAAGACAAAACCAGTGTACACTACATGCAAAACAAGACAAAACCAGTATACACTACATGCAAAACAAGACAAAACCAGTGTACATTACATGCAAAACAAGACAAAACCAGTATACACTACAAGCAAAACAAGACAAAACCAGTGTACATTACATGCAAAACAAGACAAAACCAGTGTACACTACATGCAAAAACAAGACAAAGCCAGAAGACAAGGATCCATTCTCCAAAAATCTTTATTCTAAAAAGCTCTGTGCTGTAGAGAAAGAACAAAATATTAGCAGTAAAGAATAAACAAACAAAAAAATGTCTGCTCACAACAGACACATCACTGTAGAAAATACTGTGTGACAAACACTGTCACAGTGTAGATAGGACATACATCCTTTTGTCAGAGCAATAACAAAACAAGCTCTGATAAACCCACTTATCAGAGCAATAACAAAAGAAGTACAGCCAACTCTTGATCATTCACAACATGGTGGGGATGACTGGTCACCGATAACACAATAATAGTTGCTACAAAAATTAGTGCAAAAATGTTGACCACAATAAACTTATCTAGTTACAAAGACCTCCATTATAAAATATAGAAATATAAATTACTTATAACCAAATTTTCCTGAAGTAATTAGTGTCTGTCAGTAATCATTTATTAACAGTTAATTATGTAAATTTTATACTTCAAGATTTAAACTTATATAAATGAATTCCTTTCATGATCTGATATTTGTCACTGGTTTGATTATATACCAAGCTGAAATAGCATCACACAAATCACACACAAAGTGTTAAAAGTTTGAAAAAAAAAAAACATTCATGGCATTAATTTCTTCATAAAATTTTATTAACAATGTTTCACGCTACAAGAAAGACAGTGGTGGACCCACATTAACAGCATTCATCTTTTGTTGAAAAATATATGATATAAACTTTCCCAACCTTGACCTTGAAGATATTTATAGCATTTCTAAGATTCACAAAAGACAAGGCTTGAATTTTTTTAAAAAGTACCCACAAATTGTGACTGTGATTTTCACCACAAAAAAGTACCCACAAATTGTGACTATGATTTTCTATCACAAAAAAGTAGTCACAAATTCTGACAGTGATTTTCTACCATAAAAAAGTAGTCACAAATTCTGACAGTGATTTTCTAACACAAAAAAGTACCCACAAATTCTGACTATGATTTTCTACCACAAAAAAGTACCCACAAATTCTGACTGATTTTCTACTACAAACTCTCATTCACAACTTAAAAAAAAGAGAAAAGTACATTTCATTCCGCAGTAAATTTTAACTCTTTTCTAATTACATTTAAAAAATGCAGTATAGATAGCAAAACAATTGTTTCCAATTTCATTTAACAATGTATTTTTCATGTTCCTTGCATTCTGATCGCTTGTGAAAGTTTCAAACAATAATTTAATATATGAAATGATTACCATCTTGATTTAAAAAAAAAAAAAAAAAAGATAAAATTTGTTTCTGAAGTGGGCAGACATTTGTAAGGGTAAAATTTGTCCATCAAAAGAATATTGTCCCACATGAAGGCATTAACGGCTCGGAAGATCAAGAGTTGGGTGTAAAAATGGAGGGAGAAAAAACCCTCCGTCAAAACAGCATTCAAGGAATTCATCTACAATATAAAATATGGCAAAAATGTTTTTTGTTTTTGTTTTTTCAAGCATTTCCTCAGTCACAAAAATGCAAAAAAGAAAAAAAAAAAAAAAACCAAAGTAGAAGCCCCAAGAAAATGCTAAAAATCCAATTTTACATTTTCTAGCAAATGCAGAAGCAGCCAGAAAGTTGCATGAAATTTTAAATGTGACTAGAAGAGTCATGAAACAAACAGCAAGGACTAGAAAAACTAGTATGGCAGGTAATGACGTTATAAACAAGCCATCATCACAAGCAATGAACAGAACATCCACCACCGCCTTCTCTTACAGCAGGCGTCCAGACTTCTCGACAGGCCAGGCTCTAATTGCAACACACAAAGGAAAAAAAAAAAATAAAACCAACCAACATTTTGACCAAATACTGCCATCTTTTCATACAAAGTTAACTGCTGTCCATGAGGTATTCATCTCAAGGTCAATAAAACCTTTATAGGCACCAACAGTAACTATGTTGAAAAAGAGCAACCTCCAACTCCAGGCAGACCAGCTACATTATAAAAGACATATCGTGTTCTGCTGATGAACAATTTCCTTTTCATTTGATTCTTGCTCTCACGAGCCGCTGGCAAACTAGAAACATTTTTGCACGTCATGAAAAAGAGCAGACACAACACTCACACACCAGGGTTGGCAAATCACAGCCTCATGAACTGCTTACCTGTTACCTGAAAAGCTACCTGGAAACAGAACTAAGTTCAAGAAGTGAAAAAAAAAAAAAAACGTTCACATGAAATATACAACATCACATGCTGGTGTAAGACATAGTCTCATTTCTTTGTTCGAGAAATAGCTTCATCATAGTCAGGATATAGCTTCATCATAGTCAGGATATAGCTTCATCATAGTCAGGATATAGCTTCATCATAGTTAGGATATTCCCATATCTGCATCGTCGTTCCCCCCAGTCATTCCAGCTACCACCTCAGAACAGGTATGGTAACTGGCATAGACACTCCAAGCAAATGCACTGATCTCTGTTGGCAGATTTCTTAGAATTCTGCCTGGGAGTAGCTGCCTGCCCTACTCTTTTCTGAGATTTCCAGTTGCCAAGGGATGTTGACATCAGCAACAGTCCACTCAAACATTCAGCCCCATGACCTAGAAACCAGGAGAATTTATTGCTGGAGAATTCATGACAAATCTATGCCACTTGTGGGATTTGAACCCATGGCCTCCAACACATGAGGAACATTAACCCTGAGACCATGCAGTGTAAAACATGTTATAATGAACAATACAACTGTCATATTGGTAACAGTCTTAAATATAAGATAAGAATTTGAGGAATCCGGTTACAAATATAGTTTTCATATATGTTGAGGAAGGAAATAATATAGTTTTCATAAATGTTGAGGAGGGAAAGAATATAGTTTTCATATATGTTTAAGAGGGAAATAATAGTTTTCATATGTTTAGGAGAGGAAAGAATATATGTTGAGGAAAGAAATAATATAGTTTTCATAAATGTTGAGGAGGGAAATAATATAGTTTTCATATATGTTTAAGAGGGAAATAATATAGTTTTCATATGTTTAGGAGAGGAAAGAATATATGTTGAGGAGGGAAAGAATATAGTTTTCATATGTTGAGGATGGAAAAGTTTTCATATATGTTAAGGAGGGAAAGAATATAGTTTTCATACATGTTGAAAGGGGAAAGAATATAGTTTTCATATATGTTGAGAGGGGAAAGAATATAGTTTTCATATATGTTGAGGGAAGAAAGAATATAGTTTTCATATATGTTGAGGAAGGAAAGAAAACATATAAGTCCCATAACTGTATAGTTTTAAACTTAATTTCAGCTCTGCAGAAATAAAAAAAAAAAAAAAACAAAACACGACAAAAAAAATACTGGATTTAAATGCCTTTGCAAGTGAGACAACATACAACAAAACATCCAAAAAACAAACTGACCAACAATAGATGGATGCTGGGAAGAAAATATTGCTGAAACTTTGTCAGTGAAGTCAGCGTACCATAACTGGTCAAGGCTCCTCCTCTCTTCCAAGCTGCTTTCACACTTAAATAACAGTGAATTCAAACATATATAACACAAACAACATCACAAGAATCTATCACTTTCCATGAGGAAAAAAAAAAAAAACCACCACACTGTTGCCATTCTGTTAGTGAAGTCTAGTTGTGAAAAGTTTTCCTGCACCAAAAAGGTGGAAGAAGACACTGTGTGGTGGTGTGTGCCCTCGAGACACACAGCCATCGTGCTCCAGTTGATCCAGCAATAAAAACTGGTACCTGACACATCATGACAGAGGATCATATCTTCACATCCAACCCCGCCAAAAGCTGTCACATAATCAAAAAAGCACAAGTATAAATCTTTTGTTTAGAAGTAAAGAAAAACTTGTAAAAACTACCATTTTGTCTGTTGTATATATTTTTATACACACAAAAAAACATCACTTTTATTTTTAACAGTTTGCTGTGTATATTTTTATACCAAAAAATCACTTTTACTTATGTTCACAGAAAAGTAAACCTTTACACTGAAAGAAAACACCCCTTTTTGAAAACTAAATGTCATATGTCATGGAATCAACAACATTTGTGGCATCTATTTTTTAAAACTACATAAATTAAGTACATCTTTTTCAACAAAAAGTATACAAGTATGTACAATATATACAAAAGAAAGAATACAGCTGCATAGAAATGAAACAAAAAACAAAAAAGAAAACTTCACCCACAACCAAAAGAGAAAAATAAAACTCCTAGTACATAGTAAAATAAAAAATTGGGAGAAAATGCACACAAGATCACAGTGTGAGTGAGTGAGTGAGTGTGTGTCTGCTGCTCAACAGCAGCACTGAACTATCAATGACATTTTGAAAACCTTCTCAGGTTCCAGGAGAGATGCAGTACCACGGGATGTGAGCGACTTGAAATTTTATAGATTTAAGATTCAAATACTTAATGTAATATGATGTAATGTATATATAAACTTAACTGCGTCCACCCGCGCCAGCCCCAAAAGTTCTGTTCCGGTATATGCTGCTTCCAACGACCCAGCCCTATAAGGTTTTGGACTTTTCTTATGTTGAAAACTCAATGTAACTTTTCATTTAACCAGCCAGAGCTCTTTTGAATCCAAAGTTTAACTAGTGTTTTTCAGCATGGCTGATAAAGGGAGACGTTGAATATCACGATAGGAGTGTAAAATTCAAGTTTTTTTAGATCGAGTAGTAGAATGGTCACACCGACTGACTAGACCTGTTAGATTTACTGAATGTCAAAAACATCCATAAATACTGATTCTTCTGTGCTGAAATTTGAATGACTACATATTTTATATTGGATTATGACACAATTAAGGTAAGTATAAAGTAGATTTTATAGGTCAGCCCTAAAAAAAGTTTTTTTAGCATCCAAGAATTGTTCCATCGTTTTCCATCAGTTGTGTGTTTTTTTTAATGACAAATAACTTCATTTATGGAATCTTCATTCATTTTTACTTATTTTAATATGTGATACACAAGTGGTGATCATGGAATTAATTCGGTACAATAACTTTTACACAGGGACTCCCTTCCCCAAAATGTCTGCGTTGTCAGGAAATTAAGGAACGTTCTGGACATAACGCGGGTGGATTGAGTTAATGTAATATGATGTACCGTATATATAAACTAAATGTAATATGATGTACTGTATATATAAACTTAATGTAATATGATGTACTGTATATGTAAACTCATGGGATTATTGTGGTAAAACTGCAGACAAGTAACTTCAGTCAAAATAACGACTGTAAGCGCTTGTTATTTTGAACAGCTGAATGATTCTTGAGGTTAAAAACACTGCTGCGATCAGTTCTCAAATCAAGCCATTTTAAAAATGTTTAACTTTCCATTACTTCACTCCATTTTGCTCTTTATTCATTTCTCTTTGTCTCTGACCACTGTTGTCTCACGAAGGCAGGAGTCAAAATATTGCACGGTTACCTTGCTACGGGATAAAGCTTACCTCCCGATTTTTAAATATGCAGCGGTCTCGTTTTAAAGTCAATAACTAGCAGGAAAATGCTAGAACATTTAGACAGAAAAAAAAAAAAACTCCAGCCAATAACAGACATATAAAATGTAAATCATCAAAAGCTCTGAAGAACTGCATAACCACCAATAATCAAAAGCTCTGAAGAGATGCACAACCACCGATCATCAAAAGCACATTGAGCCAAATAAAAAACAATCAAAACAAAAACTCCAGCCACTTTAATGTGACTTTTTGTAAAAAAAAAAAAAAACAACTCATCTAAAGCTATGGCAATGCAAAAGATGAAAAGCTCACTGAATCATATGAACTAAAAAGTAAAATAAGCTCACTAAAGCAATATTAATAAATCATTATTATCAACCCCAGGGTTTCTCAAAAGGATACCGTACGACACTCATGAGTGTCATGTTCAGTTTCCTAGGTACACAAAGAATTTATTGCAAAAAAAAAAATAAAAATAAAGGGCGAAAACTTAGGCCCAAAAACGGTTGCGAAGGCCTGGTTAACCAGCAAAGTAACAGACACTGAAACAGCTTCAACTGAAACAGCTTCAACTGATGACTTGCTTCATGAGCTAAATTAATGTAAGGAGGAAACACAAACATGTGAAAAAAATGACTCTTCTATGTTAGTAATAATGTGACACCTTGGCATGACAACACACACTGACAACTGTTAGCAGTAACATACTCAATGGAGGCAAAAAGATACAGCAACTTCACCCCCCATTTTCACTTTGTGATCCTAGTGGAGGCTATAGACAAAGAAACAGAACAAAATTTTATGTATATACAGATGTATGTGCAAAAACTGCTTCTACAAACTATCTGAAATACAGCAATCTATTTTATGTGCACAAATTGCTCTTACAAAGTATATGAAATACAGCAATCTATTTTATGTGCACAAATTGCTCTTACAAAGTATATGAAATACAGCAATCTATTTTATGTGCAAAAATTGCTCCTATAAAGTATATGAAATAATGCAATCTATTTTATGTGCAAAAATTGCTCCTACGAAGTATATAAAATACAGCAACCTATTTTATGTGCAGAAATTGCTTCTACAAACTATATGAAATAGAGCAATCTATGTTATGTGCAAACAACTGCTCCTACAAACTATATGAAATACAGCAATCTATTTTATGCGCAAAAATTGCTCCTACAAGCTATATGGATGACAGCAAATTAGAACAGTAATAGACAACAGCATTACAGAAAACTGTAATAATTAAGGGAGATCCTAAACACTAACAATGAAATCACTTATAGTCTGTTATTTTTTATGTCAGTCAGTTGTTTGCATGTCCCTTGCGGAACTTTGCCTCCCTAACAGCTCTCCTGTAGGCCTCTCGGTTGTGAGAAAGATGCCCTACTGCTGATGCATCCATTTGCAGATAATCAACGATGTTTTGCAGCCATCTTTGCTTTGGTCTTCCTCTCTTTCTTTTTCCCATTATGTACCCTTCCAAGATGGTCTTCTCTAAATTCTCATGATGTCCAAAATATTTAAGTTTTTCTCTTTAATCCTCTTTATCAGCCAGCCATCTTCAATATTAAGTTCTTGTAGTATGGATATATTTGTTCTTTTTTTTGTGTCCATGATATTTGAAGAACTCTTCTGTAGCATTTACATTCAAAGGCATTTCTCAGCTGTTTTGTTAAGTGTCCACGTCTCACAGGCATATGTTGCGATGGGAAAGATGCAAGCCTTTAAAAATCTTATTTTTGTAGTTCTGTCTGTTCCTCTCCACACATTCTTTAGTTGTTTTATTTTTTGAAGAGTGGTAAAGATTTTATTTTTTGAAGATATAATTTGCTTTTAAACTAAACATTTTCAATCATTAACTATAGAAAACCATAACAATTACTGCAATAGGAACAGCAAACATGAGGCCCTGACCTTCCCAATTATTTTGCCAATTTCCCTTTGAAACGATTTGACAGTCTGATTGGATTCTTCTTCTGCCTATCAAATGGATTATGGTCTGGATCACATACATTTTCCTTATCATCCACCTTACCCCTGAGATTTGAACCTTTACCTGCAGTCTGATTACTAGCAGTACCTCTGGGTGCAGCTTTTTGTTGAAGTTTTTCACACCCGGTTTCATGAGCGTTCTCCTCGGCGTTCTGATCAGAACTACTTCTCTGACGGAGAACTCTTTTGGATATCTTGTTGAAGAAGTTTGAAAAAGTTCCAGACTTTCTCTCCCCTTTCTTTCCGTTTCGGACAAGGTCAAATATCTCCACGTCTACTGACCTTTGACCTTCAACCGGTGGGCGCTCAACAGTGGGTCCAGGTGTCAGAGCTATGGGGGCTTGATTGGTGAAACGTCTTGACCCCGACTCCAAGTTCAAGGTAGCCAAGGTCATTGAACTTTCTGGCCTTGCCAATGGAGCTTGTAGATTATCCATTAGAGCTTGCTGGTGATACCTGCCAAATTGGTCATAACTGAACGTGGTAAATCTGAGTGATAAATTGTTATGTAACATTCAAAACTGTGGAGGCACAGACTGTTTTGTGGAGGCACTGAATATTTTATTTTGAAATACTGCACTAATTCCAACAAAACAGTGTATGTTCCACTATATAACAAAGAGATATATCAAACTATATACAGGCAGAGCTCCATGTAAGTGTTTCATTTATATCAGTGTCCCATATATCTTGAAACTAAATTGCAGTTAATAACCAATGAAAAATTCTAATTCATCCACGATGTTTTGAAACAATCCCTGGAAGACTTATATGGGGTGATTGATAAGTTCACGGCATAAGGTACAACTTTTTTTGGTTATTTCTCAATATAATTCCCTTGCAGGTGCAGAAATTCAAATACCTTGGAGCAGTAATAACTTCAGATGGGAAATGCAGAACAGAAATTAGGAACAGAATAGGTCAAGCAAAGACTGCATTTCAGAGAATGAGAAACATATTAACCAACACATCCTTATCAATGAATGTTAGAAAACGAGTCCTAAAATGCTATATTGAACCTATCTTGTTATATGGAAGTGAATCATG
This sequence comes from Achatina immaculata, assembly GCA_009760885.1. NCBI lineage: Eukaryota > Metazoa > Mollusca > Gastropoda > Stylommatophora > Achatinidae > Lissachatina > Lissachatina immaculata. The sequence goes on from CM019700.1 coordinate 21,377,229, forward strand.
GACAATAGGCAAGTCTGCACAAAAATCATTGGAAGCAGCAGAAATGTGGTTTATTAGAAGAATGTTGCGAATCCCCTGGACAGCAAAAATAACTAATGAAGAATGTATGAGAAGAGCTGGAGAGACAAAAAACCTTGTCAAAAAGATAAGAGAGAGACAATGTACTTTCATAGGACATGCAATGAGAAGAGGGGGCATTGAAAATATTATAACAACAGGAAAAATAGAAGGAAGAAGATCAAGAGGAAGACCAAGAGAAATGATACTGGACAGTCTGACGGGATGGTGTGAGAGGAGATCACCAACTGAGCTGATGGCCTGCATGAAGGATCGGATACTCTGGAGAAGCATAATAGCCAACGCCAGTCGGCACGGCACATGATGATGATGATGAGTCATTTAGATTCTGAATATATTAGCAGTGATTTAGATTCTGAATGTGTGGGTAGCAATGATTTAGATTCTTCAGATGAGTTCATAATAGATCACCTTGTTTTAAAAGAAGAAATTTTTATTTCATGATCATCAAGACAAGCAGCAGCATAACACTAGGATTCAGCAAGTTTGTTGTGTGATGATTTCTGTACAGATTCCAGTAGGACAAGCAGCCATCTAGCCTTGAGAGAACAGCATACTAATGAACTGTGCTATCTCGCACCTTCAAAAAAAGGTGTTTAAAAGTGAAGTCATTAGTAACTGCTCAGTCGACGCGAGGATCATGACACCCGAAAAGAAATGAGGTCATGACACAGAAATTCCATAGCTTAGATAGGTCTCAAAGGAAATTTTGTTAAAGGAACTCAGACATTTTGAAATTTGGAACCTGCTAAACAAGTTGTGGACTTAGATTGTAATATGGAAGTAAGAAAATCTATTTTGCCAAAGCCCAGAAAGTCAATTAGAAGCTCTCATAAATTATATAAGAACTTGTACTATCTCCCTATAGGTGCGAGCTGGTGTTCTTTGCAGCTGATGCTGTGAAAGTGTTGAGGAACATCAGTGTGGGAGCGGGTCGTGGTGGCTGTTTTTTTAGTCCCAGAGTACGGCTAAAAAGCAGGGGGTGTGCAGTGCTTCTTTAGCAGGCTCCGCCACCATGGGAACTATGGCGATCCCTGCCCCGTTAGCCAGACTAAACCTGTTCCTACGGGTACCAGCGGAAAGGTGGGACAGGGTCTTTACCATTTGTGGTTCACTAACCCTGATGTTGGCATATCAGCATCTTCTCCTATTTTGACAAATATTTTACTAGAAAGTAATATATCCATCTTTCATTTGTTTCCTAGTTCATTTCTATAATAAATGTTTCACACTGTGCTTGTGTTTCATTACTTTTTGTACTTATATTTATGTACACAGATAAAACACTTTAAGGGCATCTTCTTCTTCTTCTTCGTTCGCATTGTCTGTCTATACCTGCAGTCCTGTCTCTTGGATAAATTTCACTGTTTTTTGTAATTCATGTATGGAACCGTAGAGCTTATCTTCTTTAGTGGTTTCACTGGGCCAGTAATTATTTCTCAGTGTTTCATAGTTGGTGCAGTTCTGGAGGATATGTTCCACAGTTTGGGGCACCTTGGCACATGTACATAGATTAGTAGTACCAACCTTAAACTTTGTATACATATGACTTCGGAGTCGGGTGTGTCCTGTTCGGAGACGGAAGATGGTGATTTGTTCCTTTCTGTTTAGCATGCGATAGTCATCATGTGGTGGTGTTTGTGGCTTCCTGTAGGTTTTTATCATGCTTTTCTTCTGATTATAGGTGATTGGTATGTCTGGTTGCTCCATTTCAGTGCCCTCTTTGGCCAGATGGTCAGCTTTCTCATTGCCTGGTATCCCACAGTGGGAGGGAATCCATTGCAAAGTGACTCCATGTTGTAAGCCAATTTTTGACAAGGCATCCTTAAGGTCTGGTAGTTTGTTGCACTGAAGAGCTTCCAGTACTGATCTTGCATCTGTGAGAATTACTACAGGACGTGTATCAATTCTGGAGTCTGATAGTTTTTCAACTGCAGCAATAATTGTCAACTTGGGGATTGCAGTAAGGAGGCTAACTTGAGGATTGCAGTAAGGAGGCTAAATTGGGGATTGCAGTAAGGAGGCTAACTTGGGGATCACAGTAAGGAGGCTAACTTGGGGATTGCAGTAAGGAGGCTAACTTGGGGATCACAGTAAGGAGGCTAACTTGGGGATCACAATTCTGACAGCACCAGAAACTGACCTGATCCACTTTGTGGTGGCACTGATAGAGTCACCCAGGTCACTTCTACTTCTGTGGTGAGTCTTGCTTCTCTGTGATGCTGAACAAGCAAATGAATTTTCCAGAGCAAACACTGGGGGCACCTTGATTGGTCCAGTTGTTGGAAGAGTTGCAATGTCTGGCAAATGTTTCACTAAGTGACAAAAATATGCATCAATCAATAAGTCTCATGAATTACAAAAGATTGTGCCAAAGACAATATCTACACAAAACTACGATTTTCAGCATCATTATAAGCTATGCTTGTAACAAAGGCTATAAGGTCTTAAAACTTATGCTTCTTACACTTACAAATGTCTCCTTTAGGAAAAGTATTAAATCTAACTTACTGAACGACATTCAAAAACACATGAATGCTTTTGTAATCAAACAACATAGTTGCCACATTTTACCAAGAAATAGTGTGATTCCTATTTTCAGTTCTCACAGCAGTTTAAAATAAAACTCCCAAATGCTGTAGTGGTGTAATGGTAGTGCATTTGTTTACTGATCAGAACATTGCTGGTTCAACTTTGCATTTGGGTGGAATTTTTCGGACTGATCGGCACCGAGGTCCACCCAGCCTAAAAAATTGGTACCTGGGGCTTCATAAGGAAAACAAATGCAGCGAGTACTGATGCTGGCATCCCTACCTCAAATGCTGCAGCGGCCTAGAAATGCGAAAGTGCTAATACTTCATGCCCCTATGGCATACAAATGCTACAGAGAATAGATTATAAATAAAAAGAATACCATGTGACTGCATTTATTTTCAATTTTTAGAAGGCTGTTTATAGAATAAGCAGTACAATCAGCATTAGATATTTGCCAATAGTATTTTATCTATGTCTACCTATCATTCAAGAATAATTCAGTAGTTAGTGTGTGTGGGAAAGATAGAAAGTGGGGAGCTCGTAGTTAGTGCATGAGAAGTCAATGAGTGGAAAGCTTGTAGTTAGCATGTGAGAAGTCAGAAAGCGGGGAGATCGTTGTTAGTGCATGAGAAGTCAAAGAGTGGGAAGCTTGTAGTTAGCGTGTGAGAAGTCAAAGAGTGGGAAGCTTGTAGTTAGCGTGTGAGAAGTCAGAAAGTGGGGAGCTCGTAGTTAGTGCATGAGAAGTCAAAGAGTGGGAAGCTTGTAGTTAGCGTGTGAGAAGTCAGAAAGTGGGGAGCTCGTAGTTAGTGCATGAGAAGTCAAAGAGTGGGAAGCTTGTAGTTAGCGTGTGAGAAGTCAGAAAGCGGGGAGATCGTAGTTAGTGTGTGGGAAGTCAGAAAGCGGAGAGTTCATAGTTAGCGTGTGGGAAGTCAGAAAGTGGGGAGATCGTAGTTAGCGTGTGGGAAGTCAAAGAGTGGGAAGCTTGTAGTTAGCATGTGAGAAGTCATAAAGCGGAGAGTTCATAGTTTGCATGTGAGAAGTCAAAGAGTGGGAAGCTTGTAGTTAGCATGTGAGAAGTCAGAAAGCGGGGAGATCGCAGTTAGCGTGTGGGAAGTCAGAAAATGGGGAGCTCGTAGTTAGTGTATGGGAAGTCAAAGAGTGGGAAGCTTGTAGTTAGTGTGTGGGAAGTCAGAAAGTGGGGAGCTCGTAGTTAGTGCGTGAGAAGTCAGAAAGTGGGGTGCTCGTAGTTAGCGTGTGGGAAGTCAGAGAGCGGGGAGTTCATAGTTAACGTGTGGGAAGTCAGAGAGCGGGGAGTTCATAGTTAGCGTGTGGGAAGTCAGAGAGTGGGGAGCTCAACCACCAAAAAGAAGCTTAGCTCCTGAGAAGTACCCTGGCATCCGAATGCTAAGTTCACAAATGTTGCCTCCCCTAGGTCTCTTGTGCCACATTTCCTTTGCGCTGTCATGGTTTACAAGCTCTCTCACTCTTTATGGCCAGTGACTGATGACCATCAGCTCATGACAACCAAAAGATCAATTTTTTTTTTCACATTTCTTTTCCCTTCTATTTAAGACAGTGTCCCCAGTTTGGTATTAAGCACCGGCTATTAAATAAAACAAATTTAGGATTTATGGAACTGCGATGCTGAATGTAAGCTGACGGTTCATGACCTTTATGTTGTTTGAAAAAGTGGTCCTACTGTGTAAAATGTTTGTTAAGCACAGATTTAACACATTTTTATTTAACATTTTCCATTCGTTTCTATCACTCTCTGAAGCATTTTTATTGGTAAACCATGATATTCATGTGTACTGTACATGGCCAAGAGGAATTTAGTTGGTTTTAGTGTTTTTTTTTTCATCATATTTCTTTACAATATCGGTTGTTTCAAGTTTCAAAACGCAAACTGTAGAAAATTAAACACAGGCAGCCCATGTTATCAATGGACACTTTTTAATGGGTTATAATTATGGTTAGTTAGCTGACAGAGATTGCTGAACACACTGGCCATAAGAGCGCAGATTTCCTCTTCATTATATCCCCCAGCATGCATTGGCTGATGACACCAGTTCTGTGTTGGTTAACTAGTCTTCTTTGGTTCCCCGCATAGTTCTTGCTTGGCTACACCCAGTCTGACTTGCAGTTCTTGTCAGCCTGGACCTCCTCATAGACGTCAACCACTTCTTTATGAACCTAGACTTCCTCATAAACTTCAACCACTTCTTTATGAACCTAGACTTCCTCATAAACTTCAACCACTTCTTTATGAACCTAGACCTCCTCATAAACTTCAACCACTGCTTTATGAACCTAGACCTCCTCATAGACTTCAACCACTTCTTTATGAACCTAGACCTCCTCATAAACTTCAATCACTTCTTTATGAACCTAGACCTCCTCATAAACTTCAACCACTGCTTTATGAACCTAGACCTCCTCATAGACTTCAACCACTTCTTTATGAACCTAGACCTCCTCATAAACTTCAACCACTGCTTTATGAACCTAGACCTCCTCATAAACTTCAACCACTTCTTTATGAACCTAGACCTCCTCATAGACTTCAACCACTTCTTTATGAACCTAGACCTCCTCAAAAAATTCAACCACTTCTTTATGAACCTAGACCTCCTCATAGACTTCAACCACTTCTTTATGAACCTAGACCTCCTCATAAACTTCAACCACTTCTTTATGAGTCTAGACCTCCTCATAAACTTCAACCACTTCTTTATGAACCTAGACCTCCTCATAAACTTCAACCACCTCATAACAAAGGCTATACGGTCTTAAAACTTATGCTTCTTACACTTATAAATGATGTCTCCTTTAGGAAAAGTATTAAATCTAACTTAATGAACAACACTCAAAAACACATGAATGCTTTTGTAATCAAACAACATAGATGCCACATTTTACCAAGAAATAGCAGTTTAAAATAAAACTCCCAAAATGAGGCTAGTCCCAACAATTTTTCTGAACATGCTTACTGAGTCAGTGAGAAAACATACTTGGGCAAAAGGTCTGTCTCCAGCCACTCCAGTGCCCAGTCACTGCCATATCTCCATAGTCAAACTATATGTAGTCATAGTAAAGGCACCACTGCCTTCCTTACCCATTTTCGCTCTGACCTAGGCCATGAATGCCCACGTGCTTCTCAGGTGCCAAATAGCGGACCCATTTGTGTAAATGACTGCGACACTCTCGACAGAATTCTCAGAAAGCTGGGTATCACTGTGGCACTTTGGACAGGCTCGTAAGTGCTTCAGTTTCCATCATATCTTATGTTTAGCGCTGATTTAGTCTCTTACCTGAACTGGTAACTATTTTAGACCTGGCACTGAGTGCTGTAAGGGTCAGCTCCTCGTCATATAGCTCACTGTTAGGTCTATTCATCATGGGAGTTCCCTGCAAGCTGATGTGACTCAGCTCCATGGGGTTCTGGCCTCGATCCGGTGTAGCTGCACAGGATGTGGGGCCACCATCACGCACGGGAGTTCTTTCTTTCTCCTGCGTCCGACCGTTATCTGTGCAAGGCTGTGCCTGGGAAGCTTGTCGAATACTGGGCTGGAAATTCCCTCGATGTAGTTCTGCAAGTAGGTGCTCCACCAACTGCTTTTTTTCCTCCATCATAGAAGAGCTGGCCCCTGCAAGTATATATACATATATTAAAAACTTTGACACTAGAAATTCCCACAAAAAAAAAAAAAAGACACTGATCTGCTCTACTCCCATAATGCATGATAACAACCAATAATTTACTACTATTTCTGTGCAGATGTTTCACCGCAAGGACTAAACAAGGACGCACATTCTCTACCCACTTTCTTGCTCCATTTGCAGCACTGAATTTTTTTCCTTTACTCTCTATCCTAAATTGTCGACTACAGTATTTGTATTTTACCTTTTTTTCTTCTTTTGTCTTTACAAGAACAGAGAAGTATCGAAAACACAGAACGATGCTTTCTATGTTTACACATGAAGCCATAATCACCAACCAAACTGCCACATAAGGTCCGAAGATGTAACGTGGCAATTTTTGGGAAGGTTAAAAAATTCAGTATTAAATTATGAAATTGGCCCTTAACTCTTCCCGTGCCACAGGAAGAAAAGTGGACGTTTAGTTACTTGTCAGAGTAAAAGCGCGGGTCTTGATATGTTAGGGGATATAGTTGTAAAATGGAATGGAAAACAGTATTTACATGTACTTCCGTGTACTTATTATGTTTCAAAGTATAACTAAATGTATGAAAATTTCATAAATGCAGAGTTTTTTAGGAAAAAAGAAGTAATGTGATGTTTTTAGACAATGACTGTGCCCAGCTCACCATCGGCTAGGTCTAGATCTACATTACTTACCATCTCAGATGTCTAGATCTACTTGTCGATCTCATGTTGTGATTCTATGTTGCATTCTCGCTAAATTAATGTCTGAAATAACCTCCTAACTACTTCTCCAGTCGTCTAAATATGTCTAGATCTACTTGGGATACATTCAAGAGCAGTGGGGTGGTCACAGGCCATGTCCATACTCCTATATACATCATCAAAAATTGAAAATTTTCCATGTTTCTCTTCCTTTTTCTTGCTCAGCATCGCCATATCTAAGGACTCTTTCACCATTTTGAAAAGTGTCACTGGAAACGTGGACGAAATATATGCAATCTAAATATTACACCGGTTCTTTTATTGAAACAAACCCTGATCGAAATTCCGACCACTGGCACACATCGGGGAAACTGGAAGGATCGAAAATTAGATCAATGGCACGGGAAGAGTTAAAAACAGTTGACATGCTGAGGCAATTTTCTCACATTGCTTGTTTGGCAAAAGACGCAACTGAAGATCAAATTACCCTCTTCATTTTTGTTATTAAAATTTGACAACTATTCGTGTACCTTTTTATATATTCATGAAACAGCTTTTTCAGACCTGCACTATATACATAAACCTCAGAGCCCAGGTATGGCCCCGAGAGAGGAAGCACGGAGGAGAAACTCTGGGGTTCCTACGAAGACCTACTGCTGACAGCAGGATTCATGGAGGCAACCCAGCTTCCTATTTAGGAAGATGAGCATACAAAACTGAACGGAGAAGAAGGAAACAGCTTTTTAACTCATTTGCATGTCCCTTGCGGAACTTTGCCTCCCAAACAGCACTCTTGTAGGCCTCTTGGTTGTAAGCAGGATGTCCTGCTGTTGATGCATCAATTTGCAGATAATCAACGATGTCTTGCAGCCATCTTTGCCTTGGTCTTCCTTTCTTTCTTTTTCCCATTATGTGCCCCTCCTAGATGGTCTTCTCTAGATTATCATGACGTTTAATGTGTCCAAAATATTTAAGTTTGCTCTCTTTAATCCTCTTTACTAGCCAGCCTTCTTCAAAATTAAGTTCTTGTAGTATGGATATATTTGTTCTTTTTTGTGTCCATGATATTTGAAGAACTCTTCTGTAGCATTTACATTCAAAGGCATTTATGTGTTTCTCAGTTGTTTTGTTAAGTGTCCAGGTCTCACAGGCATATGTTGCGATGGGAAAGATGCATGCCCTTAAAAATCTTATTTTTGTTGTTCTGTCTGTTCCCCTCCACAGATTCTTTAGTTGTTTTACTTTCTGAAGAGCAATAGATTAATTTCCCTCATTGTATTTCCATTATTAGTTAGATCCAAGATATTCAAGACTCTCCACTTCTTCCAGTTTTTCCTCATTGATACATATATATATATATATATATATATATACACACATACATACATATATCAGTTGCCTTGCTTTTTAACTACAGACAAAAAATGATGAAAAAAATAAAAGTATGAAGAGTCTGTTCTATACAAACCAGCTTCCAGCCCAAATCTGAGGACCCTGCCCTTGTTCCGAATCTGTTCACTGAACATGCTGCTATGTCTTGTTGCCAAGTTTTTCTGTTTTCTTAGCAGCTGAACCTCCTACATAAAACAAAATGACAAACCGTTCTTCAGAAATGACTGCAGGACAAGTGTGGTAACAGCTGCAGTAAAACTGATTCTAGTAGAGTTAGTTAGATGGAGTATGTGGTGCAGTTTAACAAAAAAAAATGTATGTATAAACATACGTGGACAGTAAAAATAACTAATGAAGAATGTATGAGAAGAGCTGGAGAGACAAAAAAAACCTTGTTAAAAAGATAAGAGAGAGACAATGTACTTTCATAGGACATGCAATGAGAAGAGGGGGCACTGAAAATATTTTAACAATAGGAAAAACAGAAGGAAGAAGATCAAGAGGAAGACCAAGAGAAATGATACTAGACAGTCTGACGGGATGGTGTGAGAGGAGATCACCAACTGAGCTGATGGCCTGCATGAAGGATCGTGTACTCTGGAGAAGCATAATAGCCAACGCCAGTCGGCATGGCACCTGATGATGATGATGTATAAACAGTCCTTAAGAACAGTGAAGAGCAAAACCTCTATCTTAATGCAAAGAAAACTAAACTGATGACAGCTGACAAAACAAATAAGGCAGCTGAAATATGTATCAATGAGGAAGGCCCTGAAGTATTTGAGGAAGGGAAATTGTGCTCAAAGTAAGTGCAAAAACTGCTCAAGGACAACGGATACTCATGGAAGGAAGTAGAGAACAAATCCAAGAACAAGGGGGACTGGAGAAACTTTAGCTGTGGCCTATACAGGTACAGTTGAACTCACTTAATATCACATTGCTTTATGTCACCACCTGGATACTGTCACATACACCTGTATCCCCGGCCAACTCCCATAAATGGGTTCGACTGTACTCCTAAAGGTGTGATGGGCAATGAATTCACAGGCAGTGGACACTACAGATCCACCACAACAAACTTCATCTAACACACAGTGTACTTCATCACTGAGGCTTATCACAGCTTTCTTGTGTGACAGAAAACACATCTGCACCAAGTCCGGATGCCATTATTTATTACAAAAATAATCACAAATTGCATAAAATTGCAAAAAATGCAGATGAAATGCACCCCAACTCCCCCTCCCTCCCCAAACCCTGAACCTGTGCGAAGGCCACAGCTGTCCTTGATGGCCCCCATCATTTTTGCCTTCTCAGCTCCGTCATTTGCAAGTCCCCTGCAAAACTTTGCCTCCCTAACAGCTCTCCTGTAGGCCTCTTTGTTATAACCAAGATGCCCTATCAGACCTTCCATGTTGCTGTTTGGGTTTCTTGGTATAATTCCAGAAGGTAGTTTACCATTGCTTTCCTTCCAAGCAGCGACTGTACTAGTTAGTGATCGTAGCCACTGTCCCTACACTGAGATCATCTGCCTACCATCATAGAACGGTGACCATAACCAACATTATCTGTCGGCTGCTCTCCCATGGCTTCATGTCACCCTTATCGGGGGGCTATACAGGTACTCCACCTTGCCCAAGGGTGTCCCGTAGACTAACTACATATTGAACAAAAATCATTTCAGGCAATGAACAAACTCGTAATACCAAGGTTAGGTGAATAAACAAATTCATGACACCAAAAAACAAACAGCAAGAGCAGACTATCATATTTCTGAAGATAGGACCACTCAGGTCCACATCAATCACAACAATAGTTTTCAAAGTCTATCTGTCAGCTTGACCTTCTGTCCTGCAAAACTAACCAGTCATGCATTATCTGAGTTTAATTCATCTGACAACATGTTATCAAATGTTCTGCTCGTCTGGCATGTTATGATCTGGTGTTACAGGGATGGTGTCCAATTTCACAACCAGCAACTCACAGCTGTCATGACGGTTAATGAAACATAACCGAACAAAGACATTTTCAATGATCCTCTCCAGTAACAGGCCTAGACTGGCTAACAGGGCAGGGATCACCATAGCACCCGTGGTGGTGGAGCCTGCTAAAGAAGTATTGCTCACACTGTTTTTTTTAGCTCCACTGAGAGACTGAAAAAAGTACCCGACATAACCCGCTCCCACTCTGGCATGCTGCGCCTCACCATCTTCAATGAACTGTCTGCAAAAAATACCAGCTAACATTTCCAGAAGAAGAAGACCAGATGACATACTATCAAGCATTTCACTCACCTGACGACACGAGCGTAACTGTTTAAGGAAGTCAAGAAGCTGCTTGAAACATGTCTGTATTTCAAATGAGTCCGACTCACAAAAGTACTCGGCAAGTTTCATGGACTGATACTTCAGCTCTGTGATCTGACTCTGGAGTTCTCTAAACTCTTTCTTTACTTCCTGATAGATAATAACGAGAGGATCAAATCCATAATCACAAAATCAAGTGGATTTGTGGAATTATTTTACATTTATACAATTTAACAAAAGAATAATAAGATCATGTATATTTATGGAGTTTATATTATGCTAGTCTGTAGTTACAAGCTGAATTCTTTCCAGACTAAATGTTTATGAAGAATTAGAAGAATATTTTGGCCAAACACCGTAAGAAATAACATCTTGTTGGCAGAAATGCAGATAAAGTCATTGACAGCAATTATTGAGGAAAGACACTGGCGATGGTTGAGACGTGCTCCAGATGACAAGTCACTATCAAAAACAGTACTAAGATGGACACTACAGGGGAACAGAAGTAAGGAGACATGGAGAAGAACAACAGAGGGGATGATGAGCAATAGAGGGCTCACCTGGGAAAGAGCGGAAAAAAAAAAGGCAAAGGACAGGCATTTGTGGAAAACCCTTGCAGAAGCCCTATGTGCATTGGGCACTTAAAGTTCAGAGAGAGAGAGAGAGAGAGAGAGAGAGAGATAGTTTATAGTTCTTTTTTTTAATAAGAATTATAAGAGAATTATATGATTATAAGTTAGTACAATTCAGAGACTGCATCACTAAACCATGTGAATGTATACAACAAAGAGCGAACACTGTGACATCATATGAGTTTCTGCCATTCAAAGACAGCCTTATGAGCAATGTTCCATCTAAGCTTTTGCAGTTCATGTGCAAAATTTTCAACCTATGTGCACGTATTCATTCATTCATTCATTCATTTGCATGTCCCTTGCGGAACTTTGCCTCCCTAACAGAACTCCTGTAGGCCTCTCGGTTGTGAGCAAGATGTCCTGCTGCTGAGGCAACCATTTGCAGATCATCAAAGTGCACATATATTCTCAAAAATATTCTGTATATGTGCCAAAACATCAAATTACAGAATGCAGTCTAAAATTCTCATAGAAAAAATATTAAAACCCAAAGAAATTTCTAAAACAAACTCATATATTGCTATTCTATTTTGCATCAGCCGTACCACAGCAGAGTAAGACAACGAAATTGAAAATAAAAGTAGCAATAATTATTATTATTATTCTTGCACTGCACATAAAATTTCGGCATGATTTTTTTTCCCCTCTGCTTGGCCACGCTGATTACAGGGAACACTGCGCTCGAGATCATGCCAGTTTTATGAATCTAATGAGAGCAGAGTGAGATAAATCTGGCATAGGAAGTCTAGAAAGAGTGTTACGATTACGTTATATGGAATTTATGGACAGACAAGATGAACTCTGAATTTTAATGATAAACCACAAATCTTCTTCAGAGCAGAAAATATAACACAAGTAAGACTTTTCTAGTCACCAATTTATGAGCTTTCATTCTTTTTCCTTAGTCCAGGTAAGGAATCTACAGGTCTTTTTTTCAGCTATTCTGTATCTCATGCAACAAAATTTTTTTTTTTCAAAAATGCGAGTTAAACTAATATTTTTAAAAAAAAAAAAAAAAGTTTATGTTATGATCTCCAGTCAAAAACTTGCATTTGAACAATTTTTCCTTCCATTATAATCTCTGATTGCTGATTTTTGGATTCTAAGCCAGGATTTTGTTGAGCATCTAAAGATGTTCTCTGTGTGCAGGCTGAATAGTCATGGAGACAGAAAGCATCCTTACCAGGCAGCTCATATATTTTCTTCTAATACAATAAGTCAAAGAAACAAACAGGTAAAGGTAAACTTCCCATTTCCACGCTATTAAGGTACATAGGGATATAGTGTTAGGCCCGCATTTTCCATGACCTTTGGCACATGAAAGTGTGAAGCGGTGGGCATCATGCCTGGCTGCATTTACCATCCCAGATTTCTCCGGTACCCATTTTTAGAGGCTGGGTGGACCCTGGAGCCTGTTTTGGTGTGCAGTAGAATAAAAAAAAATCCCACTGCTGGGACTCAGACCCATGTGTCACTGGATTAGAAGCAAATACCAAAAAAAAAAAAGTACCATGAAAAAATCCCGACTTCAAGTTTCTCATTATACTTTCATATCAAACAAATGCTAGACACAAGCAAAACGCAAGCTTCAGACCTCCATGAACGTGTGAAAGCCCTCCTTGACAACAGGGTTAGCACTGGCCAACTGTCTAATGAAGGCATTGATGTTGGTGTTTATTTTGTCAAACTCTGCTTTTATGTTGGCTGGACTACAGCTGCAAATATAAAATGAGTACCAAGTCAATGCAGCCCACAGGTACAAATAAAACCACACATGTGAAGATGTACAGCAGGATATAGGTTATTGGTTGTGTTGTGGTTATTCAGGCCTTTCTACAGCACACGTTTAGGCAAGTGGTAAATGTGAATGCTGGTTATGTGACTGAATTGTTACTGAACTTGATCATGAGAAGGGTTTAAGGAGAAAACAGCTGTGTGAAAGCCAAAGGATAGATGTATGAAAGTATGTGGGGTCTTTATCTGTCTACATGAGCACTGAGAAAGTAATGGGAAAAACATGAGTTTATATGTAAGACCTTGGGGCTGGACTTATGCTTGGACATGTTCTTCAATACTGTTCCTGAGTTGCAAAGTCAGCATGAAGTGTTCATTTGTTGAATGTTCTCATACACTGAGCTGTCACTTCTTATAAACACGTGCCAATCACACTAAATCACCCCATTTATGTAAGAAGGGCAAATATTAACAGACTTCTATATTTTAACGATAAAACAGAAAGCAGCGTAATAACCACATTATACCCACAATGCTGAAGCCAGTGCCTTTTTCCTCAAGGAAAAGCACTTCTGCTCTTCAAACCTAAGGGGGAGTAACCTATTTCCCCAGCTCAAGATTCCTAGAAGTTACCGTTAGCTGTCACTCCTCCTCATATTGTCTTAAGTCTGTACAGTTCTATAATCTTATGTGCTTTTTAGTGGTTCTACCATGTAACATTAACTGTTGTTCTGAACCCGAAATGTAACATTAACTGTTTTTCTGACACTGAAATGTAACATTAACTGTTGTTATTATCCTGAAATGTAACATTAACTGTTTTTTTTTCTGACCATGAAATGTAACATTAACCGTTTCTTATCCTGAAATGTAACATTAACCATTTCTTATCCTGAGGTGTAACATTAACTGTTGTTCTGACCCTGAAATGTAACATTAACTGTCATTCTGACCCTGAAATGTAACATTAACTGTTGTTCTTATCCTGAAATGTAACATTAACTATTGTTCTGACCCTGAAATGGAGCATTAACTGTTGTTCTGACCCTGAAATGTAACATTAACCGTTGTTCTGACCCTGAAATGTAACACTAATTGTTGTTCTGACCCTGAGATGTAACATTAACTGTTGTTCTGACCCTGAAATATAACATTTACTATTGTTCTGACCCTGAAATGTAACATTAACGGAACTAAAACTCTTTAAAGATTTTAGATTTCCCCTACATCACATGTAATTATACAGTTATACAGTAACATGTGCACTTGAGTTCCATCCTATTATCTTCCAGAGTACCTGCCCTTCCCACCTTCTTCATGATTAAATTCAATTATGACGTTTTTAGCGTCAAATAAAAATAACAGTTGATCCTTACCTTGTATGTCAACGATAAACTGCCGTCTTCACTTCTCGTGGTCTTGAACTATCTACAAGTATACTGTCAGCATATTACAGTACTGGTGGTCTGGTTTTGCTTGGTCTACTAATCTGGCAGTACCGGGTCAAAGTCCCAGGTGTGGGGATTTTTCCTGGCACCACCACACTAAAAAGGCCCCCGGGTCCACCCAGCCTCTGAAAATGGGTACCAGAGAAATACGGGAAGGCAAATGTGGCCAGACGTGATACTGACTAATACACACTTTCATGTGTTGAAGGTCTTGGGAAATATGGGCCTAACATCTTAACCCCAATATGCCTTACTGGCCACAAAACAGCAATTTTACCTTTTATATTATAGCACTAGCACATTTGCATGAAAAAAAAAATGTCACAATGTTAAGAGAAAAATCTACAGACTTACATGATTAAGAAAGTTTCCCATCCTTAAAATCAATATCAAAGTCTCCCGAAGATTCTTGCTGGACAGAACATTCTTGCAGACTTCAAGCATGCTTGTTAACAACGACTTCAAGTGCGGAACGGTCACAGCAAACTCAGCCCGTCTCAGATGGCCAATCAGCAATGTGTTGTAGTCTGGGAGGTCGGACAAATGCAGCACAAACTGCTCTGCCTGCCCCAAGTTTAACAGATTTCCATTGTAGTATTTCAAATGTTTGACCTGCGGCAGCATAAAAAAAATGCCCATTAATTTCTCTGCAGTTAAACATAACGAGTCACGTTTCTCGTGTTTCTAATAGAACTGAGAAAAGTGCTTTCTTTGCTCAAAATACAACATTCGTGACCAGCACTTCTCAGCAAACACAATTAGGTTATTTTAGTGGCAGCACTGTTAGTTCTACTTTTTAAAACACAAACACTAAATACTAACTGTAACTAACGAGAAATGATGGCAGACAAAAACGAACACATAATTTTTCTTTAAGATTTTTCACAATTTTTTCCAGCATGTAAAAACTGTTGGCCAACCCACAGTGACAGAAATGGTAATGAAAAGACAATGGAGATGGACAGGACATACACTTTGTAAGCCTAACCACAAACATAACCAGACAAGCTCTCACCTGGAATCCCCAGGGAAAGAGAAGATAAAGTAGACCTAGAAACACTTGGCAGGAGTAGTGAAACGGTGGTTTAAAAAAAAAAAAAAAAAGAAGATCGACGACACCCGGAGATGAATAGAAGAAACCGCCCAGGACAGTGATAAACGGAGAGCCCTTGCTGATGGCCTATGCCTCTGAGAAGGGTAAATGATGTGAGGGAGAGAGAGAGAGAAAAACTGCTGGAAATAAAACTCTGTAATTTTAAAAACAATGAGGCAGGTGACAATCTAATGGTTTCTTGCATGGAAAATGAGCTAATGATTGCTAACACACTTTTTAAACAACATTCACACATGGACATCACCTGATGGGAAAGCCAAGAATCAAATAGATTATATTTTAGTGCAAACAAGGTGGAGATCAAGTATAACATCAGCAAAGACTTTACCAGGTGCTGATTGTGACATGGACCATGAGTTATTAACAGCAGACATGAAGATAAAGATAATATTTAAGGGCATGCATCTTTCCCATCACAACATATGCCTGTGAGACCTGGACACTTAACAAAACAGCTGAGAAACACATCTTCTTCTTCTTCTTCTTCTTCTTCATTCGCATTGTCTGTCTATATCTGCAGTCCTGTCTCTTGTAATTCACGTATGTGAGAAACACATAAATGCCTTTGAATGTAAATGTTACAGAACAGTTCTTCAAATATCATGGACACAAAAAAGAACTGTAAGAACTTAATATTGAAGAAGGCTGGCTAGTAAAGAGGATTAAAGAGAGAAAACTTACATATTTTGGACACATTAAACGTCATGATAATCTAGAGAAGACCGTTTTGGAATGGTACATAATGGGAAAAAGAAAGAGAGGAAGACCAAGGCGAAGATGGCTGCAAGACATCGTTGATCTGCAAATGGATGCATCAGCAGCAGGCCATCTTGCTCACAACTGAGAGGGATACAGGAGTGCTGTTAGGGAGGCAAAATTTTCCACAAAGGACATAAAATAAATGAATGAATGAATTTTAAGAAACCAAAAAAATTATCCTATTAAAAATTGTGGGAATCCATTTTACTGATTCAACTCAAAACTGACCTGGAAGCAACACATCAACAGTGCAGAAGCAAAAGCCAGAAGAAATCTAGCCATATTAAGAAAATTGAGTGGAACCACATGGGGAGCTAGTGAAAGAATCCTCAAGAATGTATATCAGCAAAGTATTCTACCACATTTAGAATATGGCTCAACATCTTGGTGCACAGCATCAAACACTACGCTGCATAATCTAGACAAGGTTCAAAATCAGTCACTACGGATTATCACAGGTGCCATGAGGTCCACACCAATAGCAGAAATGCAGAAAATAGTTGGTGTTCAAGCGCTAAAGGAACGTAGAGACACAAAGGTCATGACCATGGGAGAAAAATTCCTTAGCTCTGTAAGCCATCCCCTGAAAGAGAGATTCAATAACTTGGCACTAAGTCGGCTTAAAAGAAGCAGCTTCATTCATCAGGCCAAGCGTATGCGTAAGCTGATACCTGACCTTCCAACTGTAGTCGCTCCATTATCATCTGTACCAGAGCATACACCATGGAAAGAAGCAGATTATGCACAAATAACTATTCAGACTGAAGTGAAAGGTGTGCAAAATGGTGAGATGCAGAGCAGTCTTGTAAGATCAACAGCCACACTTAGTGTTCTAGATGACAAATATCCATGTGACACCTGGATACATGTGTATACAGATGGATCTGCACATAATGCCATAAAGAATGGAGGAGCAGGAGCATATATTGAATATCCAAACAACACCATTGACAAGATTTCCATACCCACTGGAAAATACTGCAACAACTATGATGCAGAAGTTAGGGCAATTATTGCTGCAGTTGAAAAACTATCAGACTCCAGAATTGTTACATGTCCCGTGGTAATTCTCACAGATGCAAGATCAGTACTAGAGGCTCTTCAGTGCAACAAACTACCAGACCTTAAGGATGCCTTATCAAAAATTGGCTTACAACACAGAGTCACCTTGCAGTGGATTCCCTCCCACTGTGGGATACCAGGCAATGAGAAAGCTGACCGTCTGGCCAAAGAAGGCACTGAAATGGAGCAACCAGACATACCAATCACCTAAAATCAGAAGAAAAGCATAATAAAAACCTACAGGAAGCCACAAACACCACCACATGATGACTATCACATGCTAAACAGAAAGGAACAAGTCACCATCTTTCGTCTCCGAACAGGACACAGCCGACTCCGAAGTCATATGTATACAAAGTTTAAGGTTGGTACTACTAATCTATGTACATGTGCCCAGGTGCCCCAAACTGTGGAACATATCCTCCAGAACTGCACCAACTATGAGACACTGAGAAATAATTACTGGCCCAGTGAAACCACTAAAGAAGATAAGCTCTATGGTTCCATACATGAATTACAAAAAACAGTGAAATTTATCCAAGAGACAGGACTGCAGATATAGACAGACAATGCAAACGAAGAAGAAGAAGACTGATTCAACATTGAGCTATGGAGGCAGTGCCAGTTTACCTCATCAGCCTCTAAATGTGTTTCTAAATCGACACAATCTTTTGTGAATGCTCGCTACTTTGTTTAGCACTGGATCTGTAGTTTGTCTAGGCTTCATCAAGGATGTAGCAGATTACAGTTTTTTACAAAACGCAAATCTCTCAATTTTATCTTCTTATCACAAGGTCTGGTTAGCACATAAGCATGCACAGTTCTGCATTGTAAATGAACATCATCAAATCTGAGGTCAGATTTATAAAAAAAAACAGATTGCTTATTTGGCAAGTGGCAAGATAAAAAATTAATTACATCGAGTCAGAATAAAAACTGAAGGAACACATAAGAAGTAAATCATAAACTTTCACCTCAGAATGATCTGGAAGGATCTCCACAAGATGCTTGATGAACGGAAGTGAGAGTCCAGGCCCATCCAAACAAGCCAATCGTTTTACTAGTTCTGTTGGTTCCTCCTCCAGGCGGTTAAGAAATAGGTTAAGGTTGATCCGAGTCTTATGGCTAAGCAATGGAGTCTGTGTTAATGAAAGGAACAAATAAGAAATAATGTTATCTGAAGAAAAAAGACATAATAATAATACTATAATAATGGCACTAATCATGCGAACTAATAAAAGTTGTGAGGACTGGAAACTGATAATAATGACTACTCAAATGTCACTTTCTGATATCATTCACTGAACTAGTGTGAGGTCTGCAGAAATGAAGTGCCAGGTGGCACTGATGATAGATTTTTCTTAAGGCTCTTTAAGGTTTGTGCTCTTTCAGCCTTGAAAGTTTACTTTCCATTATCGCTATTTCCTGTACACAGATGTGACAAGTCTAAAAAGTTTAAAATTTTAAACATACAGAAAATTGACTCTGATGAAATACCTCCATAGAATCATCAAACACATTCTTCTCCCTGAACATTTCTTCCAGATGCAGATAGTCTGGCTCTACCGTCGGCTGACAAGCCTCAGCATTAGCCCATACACTGCGCGGATATTTCTCTGTAACGCGATAAAATCAAAGACAACTTAAAACAAAAAAAAAATAAGTTGGAATTTCATGTGTATAAGGCAATGAGGAACAATGATCAAGCTGGGATTTTTAGAAACCAGTACAATGCTGTCCTTCACCTTGCATGAAGTACTTTCAAAATATCGGTTTTCTCAATACATTTGGTATTGGACTTGCGGGGGGTTCGCTGGTGAGCTTCTCTAACATGGTTCAGTTTCTTCCCTTGGTCCTGGACAACCCTGCCGTGCATAGACGGCCTTCACCCCGGAATTTTGCATACCACTTCTTGATACTGTTGAAAACAGGTGCTGCCTTCTGGAATTTCACTCGAAACTGTCGTTGCACAATCACAACGGATGAGGTTCTTGCATATTCCAAAACACAAAATGACTGCTCTTGTTTACTGAACGCCATATCTGCTACTGCTGCCTCCTAGCGGCAAACCACAGGAAATCTGTGCACAGGCACAGAGAATAATAATTTTTTTCTTTTTACAAACTTGAAAAGTTTCTCTCTCTCTTGGCATAAGAATTATCATGATCCATTACATAGTTTCTTTGTTGTATATATATATACCCTATATACATATATATAAACATTATACAACCATCATCAGAAAGTAACTGTTCGTGTCAATTTTTTTTCCTTAACATATTTACGGGGAGATTTAATCTTCACAAATGCTCTGATGCTGAACCAAAGTAAAAAAAACACCAGAACTTTGCTCCTATATAATTTTCATTATTAAGGTCAACAGCAAAAACAGCACACTTACCAATGGTGCCATCATCCAGTTTAATCCACTTCAGGTTTCTCATCACAAAGGCTGGGAAAGCCAGCTTGTTACGGATAAAATTCATAAAGTTCTGCCGCCCATTCGGAGATGGACAAGGCACTGCCTGAGGACTCTGGCCTTTCATACAATCTCCAGAGTTATCGTTCTTTGATTTAGCGGTCCCTAAATTTTGGACAGCATCTGCTTTGTTCTCTCGGGATTCATTTATACAGAGAACGTTTAACTTCTGATAAGAAATTTTATCTTGTCTGTTAATGTCTTTAGACATTTTATTTTGAATAAGCCTATGCTGAAGAGCTTGTTTCAGAGGCATTCCAGCTGGAGACATGTTGTCATACATGCTCTCCCGTTTCCCTCTGTCCTCGATCTTTCTAATGTTAAAACCAGAGATCTTATTCTGGCCAGGAGAAGAATTCCCAATGTTTGGATTCTCGTATGAAGAAGAGTTGCTCCTCCTCCTCTTTACTGGACTTCTACTGTTATTACTCTGGGTATCTTTTAAGCAACCCGGAGGACTAAACCTGTCATCGCAGCCAACATAACCCGAGTCCACTGAAATCTTTGTGGCCGTTTTCATGTAAGAAGTCTGACGTTCAGCTTTCACAGCTTCTTCCGAGGTTACAAAACGTTTCAGCTGCCGTTTTGCAAGCGAAGTCTCTGCTTCAGGAGCTGGGTTATCGGTGCTTCTGCTGGCCATTTCGGCCACTACCTGGCACACGACTTCTGTGTCCATCCCTGCTAGACTGTCAACATCGTCAAATCCATGAACAATGTGATGCACGTGTCTCTCCAGAACTTGCCACAGAGTATCACTGTAGAGGAAAGAATGTGGCACATAAATAAACATTTCACACTAGAGCATTAACTCTTTGACAACATAAACTGAGAAGGATTCACAACAGAGATATATTCAGACATTAAATGTCTAATGGCATATAAAACAAGAGGAGTGGAAAAAAACACAAACCATGATGCAACTGAAACTGTTTTTACAGATTTCAGGTTCATATGGCTCTGCTTCCTTCAGCCTCGAGACGAAGCACTTCCTGAAACATGACTGGCCTTTTAGGAGTGAAGACACAGTATTCCAGCTCAATGAGATGGAAGCCGGCAACCACATATGACAGTTTGTATCTAAACAACCAAGTTACTGTTTGTACCTACCAGTGGTGCTCCAGGAAGCAGACACTAGTCTGGATCTAGTGAACAGGAATTGCGAAGGTGAACTTGGTTCTAATAATGTGTCGAGCTAAAATCATTGTTGGATCAAAAGGCACACAACGCAACCAAGGCCCTTTTGAGGGTGGACACCATGGGGACAAAGATGCTGGTGGCACTCAGTGGCCCATAACTGACATACTAGTGTCAGGGTTGGTGAACCATGGACCCACCAAGACTGTTCCCACCTCTCCGTCGGTACACCCAGGAACTGACCTATCTTGACTAACAGGGCAGGGATCGCCAAAGTTCCCCCATGGTGGAACTGCTAAAGTATTACACATTCCTTGCTTTTTAGTTACACTCAGGGACTGAAAAACAGCCGTCATAACCCGCTCCCAATCCAACACAATGCTGCGTTTAAACATCTTCACTGCACTGACTGCAAAGAACACCAGCTCGCAGTCCTAGGGAGACATACGAAGGATGACGGCAAATAATGAAGAGGATGACCAGCTTTTCTCAGAATCTCATTTTTCCTCTAGGTGTACTTTTTGTTGTGCTCTCCCTTCCTGTATTATTCTGGGATTTCTCTAAGAAGCAAGCTCCTTCAGCATGAGGTGCTTCGCTATTACTATCAACTATTGGAGGCAACACATCTTACATCAATCCTGTGCCATTAAACATCATATAGGGCTTGCATGGTAGTTCGCCGAGTTTTCCTGTTTTCGGCGAGCTTTTCAACCTCATCAAGGGGATGTTATGCCCACTAAACTGGCCTCTCTTAACTCTTTCCGCGCTGGAGGAAGAAACACGGACGTGTCGTTGGGTGCTGGAGTAAAACGCGGGTCTTGTCTGTCTCTAAGGGGGTCTAGTTGTAAAATGGAATGGAAAACAGTATTTCCATTTACTTCCGTATACGTAATATGTGTCAAAGTATAGCTAAATGAATGGAAATTTCATAAATGCAGAGTTTTTTAGGAAAAAAGAAGTAATGTGATGTTTTTAGACAATAATTGTGGCCAGCTCACCATCAGCTAGGTCTAGATCTGCGCTACTTACCCCTTCTTACCATCTGAAATGTGTAGATCTACTTGTCGATCTGGTATTGTGACTCCGTATTGCATTTTTGCTCAATGAATGTCTGAAATAACCTCCTAACTACTTCTCCAGTCGTCTAAATATGTCTAAATCTACTTAGAAAACATTCAAAAGCAGCGGCGTGGCCATAGGCTATGTCCATACCCCTATCTACATCGTCAAAAATTGAAAAATTTCCATGCTTCGCATCCTTGTTTATCGCTCGGCATCGCTCGTAACTAGGCACGCATTCGCCATTTTGAAAGTGTCACCGGAATCGCGGACGAAATATGTACAATCTAAATGTTACACCGCTTGTTTTAATGAAACAAACAATTGTCAGGATCCTGACCATATGTCCGCAACGAGAAACCGGAAATGTCAGGATCGTGACCGCCCGCTCGGGAAGAGTTAACAATGTCCTCTTTAGAGTTTCACGTGGTCGACCTCTTTTTCTTTGGCCTGTTGTGTTCCACTTGATAGCTTGTTTTGGGATTCTCGTGACCGATATATATCCATCTCCTTTTTCGAGGCATCACATGAAGGTGTGATAGACCACTTCACCAATGGTGCTCCACCAGACCCTGACAGCAACATCAGCTCCCTCTCTTCCTTGCGTCTGCCAGCCTCACCATCAGAAACCACAGTAAAGAACGTGGCCATCTTCCACAGTCACTCAAGTTTGGAATATAAGGAGTTTCTAAATACATGAACAAACTATCCTGCAAGACCAACTCTCATTCAGAGATCACAAGTAGTGAACAAAGAAGAGGAAGAGATCACAAGAACACTTCTTCTGTAATCAAACAACACAGCCTCCATGAACTATGGAACAAAATCATTTAAATGTAGTCATTTCATTCTAGCACAAGGTACAGCCTAGAAAAGAGAGAACTATAATACTAGCTTCATTCATATCAGTCAGTCAGTCATTTGCGTGTCCCTTGCCTCCTTAACAGCTCTCCTGTAGGCCTCTCAGTTGTAAGCAAGATGCCCTGCTGCTGATGTATCATTTAAATACAGAGTACAGAAATCAACCAACAAAACTACAGATGTCTGGTAAAATATCAATAATAAAAACACAGAAAAACAAAACAGAAATAATCTGCAAACCTCTTTTCTTTTTCCGATGTTTCAATTGCCAGGAGGTCTTGAAGAATATTAACAAATGACACCATTTTTGGTCCACCAAAAACCTGCACAAGAACAAAAAGACAAAAAAAATCATTAATAAATAACAAACATTCAGCAGAAAAGGAAGAAAACAAAAATACAAGATGATGAGGAAAAAAATCTGACTAAAATAAGATTTTGACGAATGATCAGCTGGCCTGAAAAATGAGAATAAAAAGATAATAATGGGACCATACTGTCATTGGGGACAACAAACCACTGTCTCTCAAGGCCCTATCCAATTTTCAAACGGCGTCCATGGAAAAGGTTTTCTGGGAAATGGGATCAATGGAAAGCATGCGGTGGTGATTGTGCTCTTAGAACAAGTCCAGAAATGAAAGAAAACCAGGCAACTGTTTTTTCCTGCTTTTTCATTTGTTAGTTTAATGGTGTAAAATCTTAGTTTAATGCCTTAAGATCTTAGTTTAAAGCTCTAAGATCTTAGTTTAATGCTATAAGATCTTAGTTTAATGCTATAAGATCTTAGTTTAATTCTACACGATCTTAGTTTAATGCTGTAAGATCTTAGTTTAATGCTGTAAGATCTTAGTTTAATGCTGTGAGATCTTAGTTTAATTCTACACGATCTTAGTTTAATGCTGTAAGATCTTAGTTTAATGCTGTGAGATCTTAGTTTAATTCTACATGATCTTAGTTTAATGCTGTAAGATCTTAGTTTAATGCTGTAAGATCTTAGTTTAATGCTGTAAGATTTTAGTTTAATGCCATGAGATCTTAGTTTAATGCTGTAAGATCTTAGTTTAATGCCACACAATCTTAGTTTAATGCTGTGAGATCTTAGTTTAATGCTGTAAGATCTTAGTTTAATGCCACACAATCTTAGCTTAATGCTACAAGATCTTAGCTTAATGCTACAAGATCTTAGTTTAATGCTACATGTCTCCATATTAAGCAAAGCTTACTGTTGCCACTTCTCTTTTTTCACTTGTATGTTCATCTATACAGCAGCCAAGGATTGTGGCTTTTCATTTGTGATTTGGGACCACTGGGGCCCACAAAGGGTCAAGTGCGATATCCATTAAGCAAGTTTAGGTTGTGTACAATGATGCAAATTAATTAATACTAAGTCTTACATCTTACATCCTTCCTGTGCCGTTAAACGTCACATAGGGCTCGCATAGTTGTTTGCCAAGTTTTCCTATTCTCAGCGAGTCTTTCAACTTCATCAAGGGATGTTATGCCCACTAAACTGGCTTCTTTTAATAAAGTCCTCTTTAGAGTTTCACGTGGTCGGCCTCTTTTTCTTCAGCCCGTTGTGCTCCACTTGATAGCTTGTTTTGGTATTCTCTAGCTGTTTCTTCTCATCACATGGCCTACATATGTCCATCTTCTTTTTCTGATCACCCATGAGAAAGACTGTTGTTTGCTCATCTGTCTTATCTCTGCGTTGTTCTTGAATTCGTTCCACTTTATACCAAGTAGTTTCCTTAGGCATTTGTTTTCAAAAGAGTCTAATTTCTTGTCTATTTCTTTAGTTGATTTCCAGCTTTCACATGCATAAATGAGGGTGGATATCACATTTGAACAGAATACTCTTAAATCAGTTTTTATGCTTATAAGTTTTGAATTCCATATATTCTCAAGATTTTTGAAGGACAATGCTGTTTTTGCAATTCTAATTCTAACTTTCTTCCTGGTGTCACCATCCTGATCTATGTAGCTGCCAAGGTATGCAAACTGGTTTACTTCATCAACAGCTATTCCTTCTACGTATATTTTTCCTTCCTGATTAATGAGAAGTTTCATTATTTTTAAGTACAGGGTGAATAATCAAGACCAATGCAGAGATAAGACAGATGAGCAAACAACAACCTGTCTCACTGGTGATCAAAAACAGGAGATGGGCATATATCGGCCACATGATGAGAAGAAACACTCAGAGAATCCCTAAACAAGCTGTCAAGTGGGTCACAACAGGCCAAAGTAAGAGAAGATGACCTCGTGAAACTCTAAAGAGGACGTTGCCGAGAGAGGCCAAATTAGTAGGCATAAAATCCCTTGATGAGGTTGAAAAACTCAACAAAGACAAAAAAAAACCTGGCTAATTACCATGTGAGCCCTATGTGACATTTAGTGGCACAGGAAGGATGTAAGTAGGTGAATGCAGGAAAGAATGTATTGTGAATTACACATGGCTTTAATGGGTCCACTACCTGAAAGAGTTCAGGAACTACTGGCTTACAGAGTGACACAATAATGGAGGGCATGGTTCCTGGGAAATAAGGAAGGGGACAGTCGAGAAGACAAAGGTCCAGGGTATCAATGATACTCTAAACACCACACTAACTTCAACAACATTTAATGAAATCAGTGCTTATGACAATTACAAGATATCTCAGTATTTCCCAAGAGAAAGATATCTTACCAGGTGGCAAGGGAAGGCAAATGAACATGCATAATGGAGAAACATGATAGCTAATGCCTACTACATACTGGATATGACCTAGATACGTTGCTGGTCTGAGGGAGCTGCTTCATTACACTCGGGACATGTCCGTAAGTGTTCTGTATTCAACATCAGGATGTCCTTTAGTGTTTTGGCTGATATAATATCAATACTGTGTTGCTTTTTGTCTTTTTTTTTCATCCATCTTTCCTCAGAAAGATAGCCAATGGCTATCAACGCGGTACAAACTCAGTCAACCAACGATTTTTTTAAAAATTTTCTTCTCCCAAAAGACATCAATGAGGTTATTGACCCTGACATTTAAATTTCCTGTATTACCTTTGCTTGTATTGCGTCTGCTAGATCCTGCGGGGAACTAAGATCCAAGTTTGTTTCGAGGTCCATGGTGTTTTCATCTTCATGCTTCTTTTCCTGAAACACCTGCAGGAACAATCATTCACTTTATGATACAACATAAAAACACCACCACTTGTTTCAGGCAATATTCCATATATCAGGCTACAAATACTGTAATAACTTATTTGAAAGATAAAACATCTGACAACTGTTGAAATACTGAAATAATTTTCAATCTTAATGTTTAACTACTGGGTATTTTAGTAGAAATACTGAAATAACTTATGACGAGTCTTAAACAACAATCTGATGACAAACTATTTGCCAAAACCACTCTCAGAATCTTTTTCCAAAAGTCATTTGGAACAAAATTAAAAATGAAAATATCAACACTCTGTCTTACTTGTAGCTGTATGCTCAAATCTTCATCCGAGTCTTCTCTTCGCAAAAATGACAACACGTCCAGCAAAGTTAACCCTGAATTTAAAATAGGATCAGAAATGAATGTATAGTACTTGTATGCCAGATTTCTACTGACAAGAAGGACAAAACTGTAATTTTTTATCTTGATTAAAAGATTAAATTCTCGGCATAAGAACTGAGAATCTTTTTCTACTTTGTATGTATTTACATTCTGTATCAGCAGTTCTGCCCCTTTGATATTTTGTACATTTTTTTTTTTAGGTCATGTATATACAATATTAGAATTAATAACACAATTGTAGAAATTGACTTCTTGGATTGTTTCATTGTGCACTTGTGTTTCATACCTGGTACAGTTTTTGAGGATGTGTTCCACAGTCTGAGGTGCTTAAGCATGCATATACAGACTAGAAAATCTTGTATAACTGAGAATAGCAACACAACGGCAGAACCATGCCAGATGTTCTAGAAATCTTAGAGATGACTGTTATAAGGAACACTTAAAGCAACACTAAAACCTAGCCATCAGAGTTGAGATAAATGTGTTCTACATGGCCAGAGTTGAGATAAATGAGTTCTATGTGGCCAGTTGAGATAAATGTGTTCTATGTAGACAGGGTTGAGATAAATGTGTTCTATGTAGACAGGGTTGAGATAAATGTGTTCTATGTGGCGAGAGTTGAGATAAATGTGTTCTACATGGCCAGGGTTGAGATAAATGTGTTCTATGTGGCGAGAGTTGAGATAAATGTGTTCTACATGGCCAGGGTTGAGATAAATGTGTTCTACATGGCCAGGGTTGAGATAAATGTGTTCTATGTGGCGAGAGTTGAGATAAATGTGTTCTACATGGCCAGAGTTGAGGTCAATGTGTTCTACATGGTCAGAGTTGAGGTCGATGTGTTCTACATGGCCAGAGTTGAGGTCAATGTGTTCTACATGGTCAGAGTTGAGGTCGATGTGTTCTACATGGCCAGAGTTGAGATCAATGTGTTCTACATGGCCAGAGTTGAGGTCAATGTGTTCTACATGGCCAGGGTTGAGATCTATGTGTTCTACATGGCCAGAGTTGAGGTCAATGTGTTCTACATGGCCAGAGTTGAGGTCAATGTGTTTTACATGGCCAGAGTTGAGATCTATGTGTTCTACATGGCCAGAGTTGAGATCTATGTGTTCTACATGGCCAGAGTGTTGAGATCAATGTGTTCTACATGGCCAGAGTTGAGATCTATGTGTTCTACACGGCCAGAGTTGAGATCTATGTGTTCTACGTGGCACTGGAACTTGCTAAGACAGTTTCTTTGGTCTGCTCTTGAAACTAAAGAAAATCAATGTATCATATTATCATCCTTATTTGATGTCTCTATCATATGCTCTTCATCATGGAGTCTCTTGCCACACTGCACAAACCAATAAAAACCACCTGTACATCACACACACAATCAAACTATTACAATCCATTACCTCTTACTGAACCACTGGTAGTATAAACAACTCTTTCAAAAAAACAAAAAAAAATAACTACAGTCATATGATTTTGCTCTGCAGCTGTGAGTTCTTAAATTTAAACTGCTGTCATTCATTCACTCATTTGCATGTCCCTTGCGGAACTTTGCCTCCCTAACAGCACTCCTGTAGGCCTCTCGGTTGTGAGCAAGATGGCCTGCTGTTTATGCATCCATTTGCAGATCATCAACGATGTCTTGCAGCCATCTTCATCTTGGTCTTCCTCTCTTTCTTTTTCTCATTATGTACCCTTCCAAGATGGTTTTCTCTAGATTATCATGACGTTTAATGTGTCCAAAATATTTCAGTTTTTTCCTCTTTAATCTTCTTTACTAGCTAGCCTTCTTCAATATTAAGTTCTTGTAGTATGGATATGTGTTCTTTTTTGTGTCCATAATATTTGAAGAACTCTTCTGTAGCATTTACATTCAAAGGCATTTATGTGTTTCTCAGCTGTTTTGTTAAATGTCCAGGTCTCACAGGCATATGTTGCGACGGGAAAGATGCATGCCCTTAAAAATCTTATTTTTGTAGTTGTCTGATCCTCTCCACAGATTCTTTAGTTGTTTTATTTTCTGAAGAGTGATAGATGTCCTCCTTTTAATTTCCCTCATTGTATCTCAATTATTACTGCTGTAAACACTAAAAATAGGCATCATACCATATTCTAACAAAACACAGCAGCTGGGTTGTTTGATTACAAGAATGTTCATGTGGTCTCTGGTGCTTCTCTGTAGGGTCAGAGTTGATCTTTTGATCCTTGAACTTTATACATGTGGTCACTAGGTGTAATTGTTTAACAACTGCCTTAGACTCATTCCACAAGAACTGCCTACATATCAGGTTACATTCAAATACTTGTGTCCATGCCAGTCAGGCATTGGTTGTCACTAACTTCCACAACCATCTTTCCTACGTTCTTTCTATATGATGTATGTCACATTATCGCTATTCTTTTAGTCCGTCAAGTATCTTGTTTCTTTGTCTTCCTCCATCCCTCTATTCTTCCATGTTGTCACTGGATGTTCTAGTTTGCCTCTTCTCTAAACATGCCATACAAATCTGGATTGTCATGTTCTGAAATTTGCCATAATTTCTCTCCTTTGCCTGGCCTCACTTAGTAGTACTGTGTGGCATGTAGGTTTCCTTATTAAATTCTCTTTCACAAAGATAAAAAAAAAAAAAAAGAAAAAAGAAAAATAACCGCAGTTACACTACACCCAGTCCACACCACCTCTTCCTCTCTTGGCAAATGTGGAATTACTGATGGCCACGTTACTTGTGTGGCACACACAAAAATGGCTCACCTATAAATTCATTCCTGATCTGGCACCTCTTGCTGACGTCAGATGTGGCCTGGATGATGGCATTAATAAAAGTCAGCACAGCCGTTTTATGAGGGATAGTCTCCGCCACTTTCAGTTCATTTATGACGAAGCTGAACCTATGGTACAGATGGTTCTCTCGCTGCAATTTTAAAATGGGAAACAGATCTCATAATAGCTGACTATGTGTAAAGGTAACTTCCACATAAACTTTCTGAATATTTACTGGCCACAAACAGTACATAATTAGAGACCTCTTTTCCAATGTGAAATGTCTTGTATCTCCCTGTAACTGTAAGCTGGTGTTCTTTGCAGCCGATGCTGTGAAGACGTTGGGATACAGCATCGTATCGGTGTGGGAGCGGGGTTATGGTGGGTATCTTTTCAGCACGGGCATATAGCTAAAAAGCAGGAAGTGTGCGATGCTTCTTTAGTAGACTCCACCACCATGGGGACTATGGTGATCCCCGCCCCATTAGCCAGGCTAGGCCTGTTACTGGGGCTACCACAGAGAGGTGGGACAAGATCTTGGTCAGCTATGGTTTGCTAACCCTGACGCTAGCATATCAGCTAAGGGTCGCTGATTTGCCTCACTGGACTGGCATCTTCACCCTCTCCAGTGTGAAAAAGAGGATATGTATGTCATAAAAGCAACAACAAAAAAAAAACACTGGAAATGGATTGGTCATGTGCTCCAAAGAGACCCCAGAAACATCACTAAAACAGCCATACAGTGGACACTGGAGGGGAAAAGAAAATGAGGCCAACCAAAGACTACCTGGCAGAGAACTGTAGAAGAAGAAATGAGTAGCACGCAGCACAACTCGGGCACAATGCAAAGGCCGGTCACAGACAACGAGAGAGAGTTTGTTGCTGCCCTGCAAGATGCCACAAGATGTACTGGGCAGTGATTGCTTAGCTGACCACCGACAAGGACATAGATATACAAAGGTAGTAACGGTAAAATTGTCATGCCATGAAGGAACCCAGAGGATATGCTGTTCCTCCTGCCTTTGGGGTGCGACCCTAGCACCCACCCCATACATATATACAAACATACACACCTGGCAAAAAAATGTTGTCCTATCAGGCAGCTATCTGGACATGAATAAAAACTAAACATTTTACATCTTACATCCTCCTCGTGTCATTAAACATCACATAGGGCTCACATGGTAGTTCGTCAAGTTTTCCTGTTTTCGGCGAGCTTCTCAACCTCATCAAGGGATTTTATGCATGCTAATTTGGCCTCTCCTAATGTCCTCTTTAGAGTTTCATGTGGTCGACCTCTTTTTCTTCTGCCTGTTGCGTTCCAAAATTACACACAAGAAAGATATTTTTCATAGATTCGGACGAATACTGTGACTCCCATAAGCCACATGTTTTTCTTGAATCTGTGTAGCTATGAGCAAACTTTTTTTTTCCTCCTATAAACCAATCTGTTTTTTTATGAAAAAAGGAATAAATACAACAGGTCAAATTCCTCATGTAACATATTAATAACTTCCTTCTTCGAGAAATGGCTTTCCGAGCCACTGAGGTTCACTGTTCATTGCTGCAAGCAAAGCACATCTCTGTCCACCTCTGTTCTTGATCTTTTCTTGCCAATGCTTCATTCCAAGAGCCCGTACATCTTCTTCTAGGTTGTCCCGCCATCGTTGTCTAGGTCTACCTCTTGGGCTATCCCCTTTCTTTGTTTGTCTATTCTCTTCCCCCCTCTCTCTCTCTCTAAATGTCTGAGCCACCTCAGTCTGTTGAAACTTGCCATATGCTATACATAATGCTAAATACAAAAAACAATTTCCTTACCTTGTTTCTGTCTAATGCCTTCAGCAATTTTTTGTATGCCACATTACTGTAAACGCACACAGCAGATAATATTTCTAACACTTGCTTTCGAGGAAGAGTGTTGGCCAGATCCATTCCTGCAAGTGACACCAAATTCACAGTTATGTGAAGCTGAAGTCAGAGTTGGTGGAGTTGCATGTGATTTTGGGTAGAGTTGGAGCAAGTGGAAGTGCACAATTCATGAAACATTTTGAGGTACAAATTTTTTCAAATGTGAAACAACTAAGTTTTCTTGCAGTAAAGCAGGTGGGAAAATAGTAGACAAAAGTATTTTAGATGTGAGAGAAAGGAAAAAAAAAAAGGTAATTCTCATCATTTTTATTTCTCTCAAGTCTAAAATGCTGTGTTTGTTACTTTATGAATGCTAACTGTACAACACTGAGCTTCTTCTTCTTCTTCGTACACATAACATTTCATTAGTGATAATGTGTGGTACCCTGATTTTTATGATTAACCTTCTGGCTGGGTACCTCTGACTTCGGCACCTTTCCTTGCTAGGGCTGGCTGTGGTCTTGCTCGGACTGCCATGAAGACAGTGGTGTAGGCTGACCTGGCCAAAAACTTTGTTTTCCAGCCTCTGGTGGCTGTACTTAAGCCCCTTCTAACTCTAAGCTAAATCAGGTTAATAAAAGAGTCTGACAGTAGGAAAAACAGAAGTCAGAAGAACTCGAGTGGATGCGACTCATAACTGACTGCAAGCTGGCTTTCTTTGTAGCTGATGCAGTGAAGACTTTGAGGCGCAGCATCAAGTCAGGCTGGGAAACAAGATTACAAAGACTGTTTGTTTTTCCCAGTCCTTCAGTGCAGCTAAAAAAGCTAAAAAGCAAGGGGTGTGCAATAATTCTTTAGCAGGATCCACTACCATGGGGACTCTGGCAAACTCAGCCCTGTTAGCCAGGCTAGACCTGGAGAGGCCACACAAGATCTTGGTTAGCTATGGTATGCCAACCCTGACGCTAGCATGTCAACCAAAAAAGCATCTTCACCCCAACTACCCTAGGTAACAGTATCCTCTTTGCTCCTGAACTATCTGAAAGTTTACTTTCAAAAATGTAAAAACACAAATTCAGTCATTCATTCATTTGCCTGTCCCTTGCGGAACTTTGCCTCCCTAACAGCTCTCCTGTAGGCCTCTCGGTTGTGAGCAAGGTGGCCTGCTGCTGATGCATCCATTTGCAGATCATCAACGATGTCTTGCAGCCATCTTCGCCTTGGTTTTCCTCTTTCTTTTTCCCATTATGTACCCTTCCAAGACGGTTTTCTCTAGATTATCATGATGTTTAATATGTCCAAAATATTTAAGTTTTCTGTTTAATTCTCTTTACTAGCCAGCCTTCTTCAGTATTAAGTTCTTGTAGCATGGATATATGTGTTCTTTTTTGTGTCCATGATATATGAAGAACTGTTCTGTAGCATTTACATTCAAAGGCTTTATGTGTTTCTCAGCTGTTTTGTTAAGTGTCCAGGTCTCACACGTGCATATGCTGCGATGGGAAAGATGCATGCCCTTAAAAATCTTATTTTTGTAGTTCTGTCTGTTCCTCTCCACAGATTCTTTAGTTATTTTACTTTCTGAAGAGCGATAGATGTCCTCCTTTTAATTTCCCTCATTGTATCTCCATTATTAGTTAGTAATGATCCAAGATATTCAAAACTCTCCACTTCTTTCAATTTTTCCTCATTGATACATATTTCAGCTGCCTTATTTGTTTTGTCAGTTGTCATCAATTTAGTTTTCTTTGCACAAACTATGAAACAAAACAAAAAAAAACAGAAGCCAAATTCTTAACCCTAGCATCAACTGCAAGGAGCTTTCCTCCACAGTCTACACCAAAATCCAGTTAATGACTTACCTCTAAGCAACTTCAAGATCCCATCCTGGCTGTTCGCAAGAGCCTCCATGCCTACATGTGTGTTAAGAACAGCACGAATGCATGATAAACAATCAATTTGCAGAATGGCATCTGAAAATCCTGTGAACTTTGATCCCCTCATGTGGCCAAGGGAATCAAGCAAACTATCCAAGCCATCCAACTCTATAAACTCCTACAGGAAAATAATCAAGCAATTTAACTGTGTAACCTCTTACAAGGAAACAATTCAAGCAATCTAGCTCTATAAACACTTGTATGGGAAAATAATCAAGCAATTTAACTGTGTAAACTCTTATAAGAAAACAATTCAAGCAATCTAATTCTATAAACAATCCAGCAATCTAACTCAGTAAATCAGGTTAGGAAATTTCTAACACTTAATAAGAAATTACTTATCGATGACAGATGACGGAACACTCACCTGGAGCCAGGATTCTGAGCTGGCTTCGAGCCTGCATCTGAGGGCATAATATACCTGTACTGAAGGTGAATGTGAGAAGAGAACACAAGAAAGTGGGTCACAACCATCCAGCTGGTGTCCCATCTGTTGCGATGTAATAGTGACATCTAGATCTCCAACCAGATCAGTTCGTTTCATTCTTGTTCATTAAATAGTTCACGCCCGCTGTCAAAGTTCAGGAATGACTTGATTTTAAAATTAGAAAAAAAAAAAACACAGCAGAATATGTTTTAGTGTTATTAAACAAATAAGGACTCTGATTTATAAGGAAGGGGTGCTGGGATTGCTGTGTCCCAAGGGGACTATTTTGAAGAGGATGGCAAACAAATTTAAATACTTGTGCTTGTACGAACTCCCTGTAACTGCGAGCTGGTGTTCTTTGCAGCCGATGTTGCAGAGATGTTGAGGCACAACATCGTATCGCTGTAGGAGCGGGTTATGGCAGCTACTTCTTCAGTTACGGAGTACAGCTAAAAAAGCAGGGGGTGTGCAATGCTTCTTTAGCAGACTCCACCACCATAGGGACTATGGCAGTCGGCTATGGGTCACCAGCCACTATCTCATTCTGTTTGGGTCCTGCGTCATCAACCTCCAGTTTGAAAGAATACATAAGCAACATCTCTCAAAGAGAAAATCAAAAGGCTTGAGAAACTTCCCTCTTCTATGAAACTCTTATCAGTGACAATGTGAATTTGATTCAAGAAAAAGCAGATACCCTGTAGCAAAATAGGACTTGAAAATTAACAAGGAAAAAGCAAAAATAATGAAACTTTAAGAAAGAAAAATATTTGTAGAAGAACAGCTGCTGAAGAAGTACACCAATTTGCATATTTTGGCAGCTACATAGACCAGGATGGTTAACCAGAAAGGAAGTTAGAATTAAAATTGCAAAAGCAGCATTGACCTTCAAGAATCTTGAGAACATATGGCACTCAAAAATTACAACCACACAAACCAAGTTAAGACTATTCAATTCAAATGCAATATCCACCCTCATTTATGCATGTGAAAGCTGGAAAACAACTAAAGAAATAGACAAATTAGACTCTTCTGAAAACAAATGCTTAAGGAAAATACTTGGTACGAATACGTGGAACAAATTCAAGAACAACACAGATATAAGGCAGATGGGCGAACAACAACCAGTCTCATGGGTGATCAGAAAAAGGAAGATGGACATATGTTGATCACGTGATGGGAAGAAACAGAGAATCCCAAAACAAGTTATCAAGTGGAACACAACAGGAAAAAGAAATAGAGGTCAACCACGTGAAATTCTAAAGTGGACACTGTTAAGAGAGGCCAAATTAGTAGGCATAAAATCCCTTGCTGGGGTTGGAAAGCTCGGCAAAAACAGGAAAACTTGGCAAACTACCATGCGAGCCCTATGTGACATTTAACAGCATGGGAAGGATGTATGTATGACGTATATGTTCTGTCTAGGTTAAGTTTATGAACACATGAAACGTAAAAGAAGCAATAGAGACATGGTTATGGAGAAAGATGCAACAAATGCCCTGGACTGTAAAAAAAAAAAAAAAATATATATATATATATATAGTAAGTAAAGGTAACCCTGTCATGCCTTAGAGGCACACAGGGATATGGTGTTAGTGCCCATATTTTCCTTGACCTGTCAGCACACTAGAGGGTGATATGGTCAGTATCACGCCTGGCTGCCTTTTCCTTCCCCAACTCCAGAAGAGGTCGGGTACCCATTTCTACAGCTGGGTGACTGGGGTGCCACCGGCCAGATTCGAATCCCCGACCTTCGCCATGAGATACCAGTGCACTAACCACTTCACCACTCAGACACCCATATATATATATATATACGAATGAAGAAATTCTCAAAGAAAGTGCAGAACAAAAACTAGTTAAAACCACACTGAAAAGAAAAACTGAATTTCTGGACATCTCATGAGAAGACAAATGTTTTTAAAAATAAAAAAAAAAACTGACAGCCACTGGAACACTCAAGGAAATGAGGGAGAAACCAAGAGATAGAATATCTTCATAGTCAACCATACGGAACAGACAGGAGAAACATGGCCACTCACATCTATCATAATATAATATGAAATAATATAACAAAATATAATAAATTATTTTAAATAATTTTATCTGTATTTCATTCATTCATTCATTCATTTGCATGTCCCTTGCGGAACTTTGCCTCCCAAACAGCTCTCCTGTAGGGTTTTTTTATCTGTATTTATATTACTTTATTTCATGCCAGACTTTCTTACAACAAGGAGGTCAAAAGGCTAAGTTTATATATTTTTCATACATTTTTCCTGTTTTTATCTGTTGTGTTTTTGTATGTGATCCTTGAAAAAGGCTTTTTCCCAAAATACTGGATTGTTGTATGTCCTTCATTTATACGTACTCATCTTCCCTTCTACCATTCTTGTTCATGCCCACTCTATCTTTTTTTTTTAAACTGTACCATACCCCCATCTATTTTCAGTATGTTATATATGATCATAATGTACTGGCCCTGTCTCTTATACACTTGTTGCTAGAAAGGCATTCGTATCGGTTGCGGTCATACACCTGTTGCTAGAAAGGCATTCGTATCGGTTGTGGTCATAAGACTTAATTTCATCCTCATAAATGTAACAATCTTATTAATAATGAAAACAATAGTCCGGCTGATAAACTCTCATTACCATATTTCGATGCAGTATTTTTAATTGAGAATACCAACTACACATGGTGAAAAGCAAGTAACGCACACAAATACTCACCTCCCAAAACAGGCCCACCAGCTGACCTCAGAATAACCGGTCCGGGTTTGTATAAGCCCAGTTTAAACTTGACGCGTACGATCTCTATAGGCTAAAGCTCTTAACAACAATCAAGTTGATGCTAGAATGAGCTCTAAATTAAATGTTTCAACTGTTCTATGGACACTGAACTAATGTACTGATGGTCCTTGCAGAATGACAGGTAGTAACCGCAGATGACTCATCCTACTGTATTTTCACCTGGTACCTTTTGAATCAGACTTGAATGCCCCGCCATGTGGGAAATTTGAATTCAGGTTTTTTATAGTCTCTATGTCTATCCATCCGGCGCAGTGTGCTTCATATTTTGAAATTACATATATTTACTGGTGCAAAAAATAATTAATAATAGCAGTGCATGAAATGGCAATATATTTTTTAATTTGTTGTAAAAGATACTGTTTATATTTAATGTTTTAATAACAGTGTGTTTCTTAATTGTGAGAGATAAGAAAAATGACGAATGAGGTAAAATTGCTTCTAGTAATAAAGTAGTAACAGAACACAGTATTGTATGCTTAGACTTCGAAAAAAATCATAGATAAAGCACTTTTAGAAGTGAAAGAAAGAAAAATTACATGAGAATTACCTGGGGCTTAAACCACGGACTCCGGTGGGACGAGCAACAGTCTGAGAGAACAGTGCATTAAACTACACAGCTCACACCCCCGCGAGATAGTGTGTGAGACTGGGGTGCGAGCCACGTTATTACATCTTACATCCTTCCCGTGTCATTAAACGTCACATAGGACTCGCATGGCAGTTCGCCAAGTTTTCGGATAGCTTTTCAACTTCATGAAGGGATTTTATGCCTACTAATTTGACCTCTCTTAACAGTGTCCTCTTTAGAGTTTCATGTGGTCGACCTTTTTTTCTTCAGCCTGTTGTGTTCCATGTGATAGCATGTTTGTGGATTCTATGATTGCTTCCTCTGATATATTTGTGACATATGTCCATCTCCTTTTTCCTGATAGCCATTGAGACAGGTTGTTGTTCGCTCATGTCTTACATCTCCATTGGTCTTGAATTCGCTCCGCTTTGTACCGAGCATTTTTCTTTGGCATTTGTTTTCAAATGTTGGTTATATCTAAGAAACAGAATCCACCAGCATGCAGTATAAAACTAAACAGAACCATTCTAAAGCAGGTGCAGAAATTCAAATACCTTGTAGCAGTAATAACTTCAGATGGGAAATGCAGAACAGAAATTAGGAACAGAATAGGCCAAGCAAAGACTGCATTTCAGAGAATGAGAAACATATTAGCCAACACATCCTTATCAATGAATGTTAGAAAACAAGTCCTAAAATGCTATATTGAATCTATCTTGTTATATGGAAGTGAATCATGGACAATTGGCAGGTCTGCATAAAAATCATTGGAAGCAGCAGAAATGTGGTTTATTTGAAGAATGTTGCGAATCCCCTGGACAGCAAAAATAACTAATGAAGAGTGTATGAGAAGAGCTGGAGAGACAAAAAACCTTGTCACAAAGATAAGAGAGATACAATGTACTTTCATAGGACATGCAATTGAAAATATTATAACAACAGGAAAAATAGAAGGAAGAAGATCAAGAGGAAGACCAAGAAAAATGATACTGGACAGTCTGACAGGATGGTGTGAGAGGAGATCACCAACTGAGCTGATGGCCTGCATGAAGGATCGTGTACTCTGGAGAAGCATAATAGCCAACGCCAGTCGTCACGGCACCTGATGATGATGATGATGATGATTTGTTTTCAAAAGAGTCTGTTTCTTTAATTGTTTTCCAGATTTCGTATGCATAAATAAGGGTTGATATTACATTTGAATTGAACAATCTTAGCTTTCTTTTTGTGCTTATAATTTTTATTGCCATTTTTTTTTCTCAATATTTTTGAAGACCGATGCTGCTTTTGCAATTCTGATCTAACCTCCTTGCTGGTGTGACCATCCTGGTCTAAGTAAGCAAATTGGTTTACGTCTTCAACAGCTAGTTCTTCTATGTATATTTTCCCTTCTTGATTAATATGAAATGAAGTTTTTACATACGTTTTATTGTACGAATCTTTGGGACATGCGTCTTAACTTCAAAGTGCAGGGGGAAACCCCGAGGTGGAAAACAGAAGCAGTTTTAAACTGCTGGAATAGAGACATCTAAAACCTGTCTTATGTTCATCATGGGGGCGACTGGGTTTAATGATGATTTTATTGTTCAGAAACTTTCAAGAAAATCATGAAAAAGAAATCTCTCTGTCTCTCTCTCTCTCTCTCTCTCTCTCTCTCTCTCTCTCTCTCGCTCTCTCTCTCTCTCTCTCAAATACAAAGAGGCTATACTCGCTTCAAAAGCGAGCAGTAAAGCTTATTAGTGACAAAGATCAAGCACAAACAACTAACCAGCACAAACGTATAAAAATACTGCCTCTTAAGAACAGGTTCCTCTTCATTAAAGCCAAGTTAGTACATCAAATTCTTTCACGGCATGCTCCACCTTATCTATGGAACCTGTTTAAATTTAGCCCAAAGTGCAGTCAAGTCTTGGACAACATATGTTGTCCAAAACCTAGACTTGACCTTTATAAGAAAAGCTTTACTTATTCTGTTGCTCATCTTTGGAATACCCTTCCATCCTGTATAAAAAATATAAACTATACTCCTTCCTACAACTACAAAATTTTCCAATATCTATTTGATGTCGACTACATGCCTCCGTGAATAGTAAAACTTAAAAAAGTTATTTTAGACTGCTCTTACAGACACCGAACTCATTATTCTGAATAGTAATGAAGTTTTTGTTTGGTAGATAGTCATTTATATGTGTATATAGGTAGTCATTTATATGTGTATGTAGTCAGTCATTTATATGTGTATATTGTTAGTCATTTTATGCATATGTAGCTACTTTATTGTCAATTATATTTGTTATATGAGCAGCATATTTGTAGAATGTCTGGAACAGAGAGAAAGTTGTATGATAAAGGGCAGAATGTCAGACGGGGCTGCGTGCCCAATTCTTAACCCTTTTGAAATAAAGATCAATAAATCAATCTCTCTCTCTCTCCCTCCCTCTCTCTCTCTCTCTCATTAAGTTCCCAAGGCACCCGCAAGGGTTTACCACAAATGCCTTTTTCTCTGCTCTTGCCCAGATGAGCCCTCTATTGCTCAACATCCTCTCTGTTGTTCTTCTCCATGTCTCTTTTGGTCTACCTTTACTTCTGTTCCCCTGTGGTGTCCATCTTAGTGCTATTTTTGGTACAGCTCAATCAGTCATCGGAGCACATGTCCCAAACATCGCCAGCGTCTTTCCTCAATAATTGCTGTCAGTTGCTTGATCTGCATTTCTGTCAACAAGATGTTATTCCCTGTGGTGTTTGGCCAAAATATTCTTCTAATTATTCGTAAACATTTAGTCTGGAAAGAATTCAGCTTGTTTTTTTTTATGGTTTTGGTGATCCAAGATATAGCCCTTGTAAAATCAAACACGTTATAATTCCTGAATTTATAATTTTTTAATGTAATATTTCGGTGATCATGCTTTCCATTTGTGTGGCCCTTGTGTAAGCAACCAGTTTATAAATGCTCCCTTTTCTCGTGCCCTTGGATCAGCTTTTGGAGATGTTTAAGCGCGCTCTATTCGGATACGTCTGTACAGCTGGATGTCCTTTGGCATGATTGTCACAAGTTTGGCGTGGATGGCGCACAGGTTGGTGTCCTCAAACAGACCCACCAGGTAGGCCTCGCTAGCCTCTTGCAGTGCCATGACAGCCGAGCTCTGGAAACGCAGATCGGTCTTAAAGTCCTGGGCGATCTCTCCGACCAGCCGCTGGAAGGGCAGTTTGCGGATGAGAATCTCCGTGCTCTTCTGGTAACGACGGATCTCTCGAAGTGCGACTGTGCCGGGCCTGTATCTGTGGGGTTTCTTCACACCTCCTGTGGCTGGGGCCGGCTTTCTAGCCGCCTTGGTGGCAAGCCCCCACCCACCCTCCGTGTGGTACCCACGACCTGGACATGTGCCTGGGAACCAAAGAATAGGACCACTGTAACCTACCAAGCATGATCGTAAAAGGCGATAAAGGAGGGTCCAGCATAGGGCCAGCAACCTTATCTGGTTAAAAAAAAAACAAAAAACATCAACAAGAGAGTCTCCATTTCAAGTCTTGGCTGGAGTAGCGAGGGACTGGGGTAGTGATAGCACGTCTCTGGTCCGACTCAGTCCTTGGGCACCCCCAAAGCAATAATTAAGGATAGAAACCTGGAACATCCGTACCACGTCTGTGACTGGGAAAGCACCACAAGTAGTGAAATAGATGCAAAGGATTCTATTCAAAATTCACTAAGAGCACCATCTTGCAATGCTATGCACCCACTAAACAGGCAGAAGAAGAACAAAAAGAGGAATTTTACAAATGCATCCAAGATCAGATAGATAAGGCACCAACACGCGATATTCTCCTGGTAGTGGGAGATTTCAAAGCAAAGTTAGGAATAAACAACCAAGGATAGGAACACTGCACGGGGAAACATGGTATAGGATCAAGTAATAATAATGGAGAGAGAAGGGCAGGCCTAGGCAGAGAAAAATGGATTAATTATAACAGCTACCGTCTTTCAATACAAGAGAATTCACAAAACTACTTGGAATTCACCATACGGCAAAGCCAGCAATCACATCGATCATAAGAAGAAACTGGAGAGGGTCACTTTGCGATGTAAAGGCAATGAGATGAGCTGATGTCGGAAGTGACCACCAATTGCTGCTGGGCAAGATAAGACTGAAACTGAGGAGAGTAAGGAGAGCAATAGAAAAAACTCCCAACGCCCTAAAGGATCCAGCGATCAGAACACAGATTATCCACAGTTCTTTCTGGCAGTTTCTCTCAATACGTGAACAATGTCTCTCCACGTAATGGAAAAAAAACAAAACGAGAGTGCTCTCAGCAGCAGAGAAGGCCCTGGTTGTTATACTCCCTCTAGCAGCTTCCACAAAGATGCCCGCCGCCAGCGCTAGCTCCGATTGGTCTGTAATCCTCAGTACCACAACATGGCCAGCCGGCACTGGAGTGCTATTACAGCGTCTTGAGGACGTTTGTTTTTGTTTTAAAGGAGGTGAAGGTCCTGTCCGATCAGGCAATCAGCGACCTATAGCTGATCTGCTACCGTCAGGGTTAGCGAACCATAGCTGACCAAGACCCTGTCTCACCTCTCCCTAATAAAAGGCCTAGCCTGGCTAAGGGGAGAGGGATCGCTGTAGTCTCCATGGTGGTGGAGTCTGCTAAAGAAGCATTCCACACCCCTTGCTTTTGAAAAGATAGCTGCCATAACCGACTCCCACGCCGATACGGTGCTGTGCCTCAACACCATCACAGCATCGGCTGCAAAGAACAACAACTCGTAGTTACAGGGAGATAGCACAAGATAAGACAAGTTTTTGTTTTGTTTTAAATGTCTCTCTCTCAAGCAATATATATATATATATATATATGACGTTTAACGGCACGGGAAGGATATAAGATATAAGAAGATTATATATATATATATATATATATACAGTCAGGTTGTCAACAACAAAAAATTGTCGAAGTGTAAAAGTAAAAACAAATTGTTAGCTTAAAACTATTTACATATGACAGTACACGTAAACAAAAAACACAATTCATGCCTAATACAACGAAGCGTTATCATTGAATGTCACCATAAGATTCCGTACCTACTCTCTGTGGTCTATCTATCTATCTATCTATCTATCTATCTATCTATCTATCTATATATCTATCTATCTATCTATCTATCTATCTATCTATCTATCTATCTATCTATCTATCTATCTATCTATCTATCCATCCATCCATCCATCCATCCATCCATCCATCTATCTATCTATCTATCTATCTATCTATCTATCTATCTATCTATCTATCTATCTATCTATCTATCTATCTATCTATCTATCTATCTATCTATCTACACACCCACCCACCTACCTACCTACCTCTCTGTCTGTCTGTCAGTCTATGTTTGCTAAACCGGAAGATATTTTGTAGAAGTACAAGATACGTTGTATAAGTTCGTTGCGATACATTCTCTAGCAAAACGCAACATAAGTACAACAAACAGGTACAAACACACATAGAAACAAGAGAAAGCTGATGATAAGTCACGAGTTACTGAACTCTTGCTAGACATTCCTGGCACTGTCAATTGGGGAAAAATAGTAGGTTGTCCTTAAAAAGACAGTGATGATGGCGGACAGAAAGTTCTGGGTGGGTGGCGCGCTACTGCATTCAAAAGTTTAGCTCTTGTCGGGTGCCTTCTGCGATTTCTTGGGTAGCACATCACCCTGGGCGATGGTCACACAGGATAGAAGCTTGTTCAGCTCCTCGTCGTTGCGACTGGCCAGCTGGAGGTGAAGGGGGATGATTCTCTTCCTTCTGTTGTCTCTGGCTGCGTTGCCAGCCAACCCGAGCACTTCAGCAGCCAGGTATTCCAGAACAGCGGCCAGGTAAACCGGAGCGCCAGCACCAACACGTTCTGCGTAGTTGCCTTTCCTCAGCAAGCGGTGGATGCGACCGACTGGGAACTGCAGTCCTGCTCTGGATGATCGGGACTTGGACTTGCCTTTGACTTTTCCGCCTTTGCCATGGCCAGACATGATGACTTGTACTTGAGAGAAACAAAAAAAAACGTATTATTTTTTTCTGGTTTGTTTCTGCATATGTTTCTTCATCATTGCTTTCACTGTCTGGAATATCGTCCAGCTTCTATAGCAGTTCTTTAGCAGGGTTAAAAATTCCACTTGTAGGTTCTCCACACACAAAACAGCGCTTGGATTTCCTATAGTGATCAAGTTTTTTCACAGAGATAGTGCTTGCACCTTGTTATAATTGGGTCTTTGAAGGAGTTCCGACAGATGAAGCACTTGAAAGGAAGATCCTCTTCATCGCTGCTTTTCTCATAGTTCTTTTCATCCCTCTCAGTTCCCTGCCCCATCGCTCACTCTATCTGCCACTCGTGCTTGTAATCAGAACGATCATGAAGACATTTACACGAGCCACCAAATCCACAAAACCCTGCCTCGTTATAATCTTTACAGATGCCAGGCTGATAATCCCATCCAACAGTCGATCTAAGATAGGCAGGAGCAGGAAGTGGGCCATATCTGTTTTAGCCACCGTCAGCATCGCCTTGAACAGAATCTTTTCTCTCATAGTACTGATGGTAGTTGTTTATACCTCTGTAAATTTTGTCATCTTTTTTTGCTTTTAGTGGCGTTCAAGGATAGCCGGTGCGTCTCTGTCCATCTGAGCGTCAGTTTCAATCACTGTTGTAGCTCCCATGTCTTCTGGTCCTTCACGTTTCCTAGATCTGGACGACTTGTATGAAACTGTTAAACTGTTAGCTTCTCTGTCGCTCTCATCTCTATCTGACGAGCTGTCATGTGCACCATCTGCAGCAAGATGAATTCTCTGTGTTGACTGAACTACGGGATTGTTGCGTCTCTTTGCCGTCTTCTGTTCAACAACAACAACAACAACAACAACAACAACAACGCTGTTCTCACTTCCTGAGTCACACCCACTACTGTCGCTTTTCTGTTTACGAACAGTTTTCGCTTAAACGTCTTGAAAGAAATAGCTGGCTTTTCGACTGTTTCTTCAACATCCGGACATGTTGAAGTGAGGGAACTAAAAGCCAAGTCAGCGTCGAACAGAACGCAGGCGACGAACGGGTGAATGTGCCTTTTGTGTTGTGACGTGATAATGATAAGCCCGGCT
Organism: Achatina immaculata; assembly: GCA_009760885.1. Classification (NCBI taxonomy): domain Eukaryota; kingdom Metazoa; phylum Mollusca; class Gastropoda; order Stylommatophora; family Achatinidae; genus Lissachatina; species Lissachatina immaculata. Next base: position 21,421,235 of record CM019700.1, read on the forward strand.
GGCTGCAAAAGGCTTAAATACTAACTCACTGCTCTACGCCGGTTGGAAGAAATTCTCCATTGGTAGAAATTGGCCCACACTCGCTCCTATTGGCTGCCTGCCCGCCCGGCCTCTGCCCGATACGATCCGCCAGCATACAATGTGTTCGTTCACTGCAGTCAGGCAGATGAATAACATGACGGAGTTAACTTGCAATTAATAAGTTCTTATTTATATATGACTGATTTTATTGTTCATTTCTGTGAGATGCAGCAACACTTGCTATGTTTCACACTTTCTATCCGCTAAAGACAACTGATAAGAATAACTATATCTTCTTTCCGGCGATATTACAATAATTATTCCAATTACAAGAGTTCTCTCGCCCATCCGCAGTATTTACCTGTTCTGTTATTTTATTTCTTCCTGTTTATCTACACCGAGGTTTTTCAAAGCTTATTTCCAAGTTCCACCCTTCGAAGATGGCTGCAAGAAATCGTTGACGATCTGCAAATGGACGCAGCAGCAGCAGGCCATCTTGCTCACAACCGAGAGGCCTACAGGAATGCTGTTTGGGAGGCAAAGTTCCGCAAGGGACATGCAAATGAATGAACCCTTACGAATAGCTCTATTTTGTACACTTCTTACACAACATAATGTCATCAATAAAAACTCAACGCTGGTTATCTCTTTTCTCCGAAACACCATCCATCGATCAACTCCAGGCCTCGTATGTTGCCTCTGATTCCGGTTGTACTGTCCTCTACAACTTTCTTCTTACTCTTACATGTTTTAATTAAAGTTGTCATCATAAACATCTCAGTTGCTCTCTAGATGGAAATATTATCTTTTATCTGTCCTAAACTGCTTCTTCTTCTGGCTGCCTTCTAAGATACCTGTCTCCGTCTCTTTGTGTGGGTGTTTTGTTGTTGTTGTTAGAAACTTAGTGACATATTTACCGTCTCTTCACATTTGCCTGATACTACGAAGCGTTTTCATTCAATGTTACCATAGGATTCCCTACCTACTATCTCTTGAGGTCTCTACAGATCTATATATCGGATTGTCTGTCAATCAATCAATCAACTATCCGTCCGTGCGTCCGTCTGTCTGCCTTTATATACATAATTGTTTGTTTGTTTGTTTTTTTAAAGACGGATTGCCCCGGCATACTGTTAAGTCTCAAACAGTTAGAGACACGCTACTCAGTGTTTTGTAAGGCGTAAAATATAATAATCTTGAATCTAAGAATTAGCTTCATCACACTCGGACACACTCCACACGTGCTCTCTGTTTCCTATCCATAGGAATCATATCTGTTGCGATAGCGTAACGGGCAACATGATAACATGATCGGCTATCTCATTGCCTCTCACTCCCGCATTGCATGGGCAATATATCCACTTTAACCTGATGATACTGGATTGGTAAAATATCGTAAATTTTACTCTTAATTAATATGAACATATGCGTCCCGGGATAGAAAATGCATTGTCAAATGTGTAAAGTTTGAGAATCATTGGAATATATAAAACTAGCCGACCTAAAGGCAGCGCTGACACTGATCAACGGACAACAACAGAGGCTGGTAATCGAAAGTCCCTATGTCTTCGTGCAGAAAAAAAACCAAGAGCCAGACCAGATTATATTCCAGGAGGGGAAGTCACTCTCGTCTTCTTCCACGACAGGAAATGGTGTCCGTTTCCGCAGTTTTCAAACACAGAGCTTGTTCTAACATGCTTTGTTTACTGGTGATTTAAGTTACGTTCACAATAATAGACCTGTGTGCAGATTGTTTCAAGGAGTGGTTTGTTGAACAGATAATTCGTGGAGCCACCTGTGAGTAATTCTGAGCAGAGTCTTTGTCATACAACCATTAGCTATTACAGTAGTTGTTCAAGCAAATCTAAAATTGGTAGAATCAGTCATAAGAGATTTTCATGAAAATGATGGTTGGCATCGTTTACCTTTAATAATAATGGGCGATTCATCAAGAGCTACAGACTGATGGTCAGTCAAGAAAGAACGGCTGCCATCAGTTACTTTCTCCTGAAGAAAATCTTCAAGAGGAGAGCAGAGCACCTATGGGTGTGTCTGGAGAGGAAGTATCATGGTCCTTCCTCACAGACTATCTGCCTCAGAGGGTTATATCAGAGCAGTGTCATAGAAAAAGAGTGATATAAATGCTACGCTTGAGTGATGTAACAAATGAGTGACAGTTTGATATTAAAAAAAAATTTCAAAGTGAAATATCAAATAAAACATTATCTGTACAATGGCCTTCTTTCATGAACTGCTTTATCATTGATACCCTAACCCTAATTCATTGACAGTGCCCAATATTTATTTATATAATCAGACAGATTAAACAAATTATGACTATAATCATTTAATCTGTGGATTAACATATCATGCCATTGTTATATGATATTTGTCACTCCATTGAAATGTATGTCTAATTTTTCACTTTTTATTATATCACTCCTGTGTTATATCACTGCTTTGTTATATCATTGCTTTGTTATATCATTGCTTTGTTATATCACTCCTTTGTTATATTACTCCTTTGTTATATCACTCCTTTGTTATATCCCTGCTTTGCTATATCACTGCTTTGCTATATCACTCCTGTGCTATATCACTGCTTTGTTATATCACTCCCTTGTTATATCGCTCCCTTGTTATATCACTTCTTTGTTATATCACTGCTTTGTTATACCACTCCTTTGTTATATCACTGCTTTGTTATATCACTGCTTTGTTATATCACTGCTTTGTTATATCACTGCTTTGTTATATCACTTCTTTGTTATATCACTTCTTTGTTATATCACTCCTTTGTTATATCACTTCTTTGTTATATCACTCCATTGTTATATCACTGCTTTGTTATATCACTGCTTTGTTATATCACTGCTTTGTTATATCACTCCTTTGTTATATCACTGCTTTGTTATATCACTCCTTTGTTATATCACTCCTTTGTTATATCACTCCTTTGTTATATCACTGCTTTTTATATCACTGCTTTGATACTGGTTCAGGGGTGAAAATGCTGTCAATTTGGGTAATCAGTGAACCATAGCTGACTTGCTGGCATCAGGGTTGATGAACCATAGCTGACTTGCTGTCTTCAGGGTTGATGAACCATAGCTGACCAAGACCCTGTCCAACTTCCCCATTGGTACCCCCAGTAACAGGCCTAGCCTGATTATATGGGACAGGGGTGACCATAGTCCCCAGGGTGGTGGAGTCTGCTAAAGAATTTCTCACCCTGCTTCTTAGCTGCACTCAGAAACTGAAAAATTAGCTGCCATGACCCGCTCCTAAAGCATTACCGGGTTACAACCCAGTAAATGACAGAATCCTCACTATCAGACTTAAGGACACTCCTAGAAATGTAACAATCATCCAGATATATGCACCTACATCAGCAGGGAGACAGAAGACAAGACAGAATATTCTGACACCACTTCTAAGACAAAAAGTGAAATTGATATTACAGAGAAGGGTTATATTGTTATTATTATGAGTATACTTTTATAAGACACTGCAAACGATGATAGACCAGGTATGGAAAAAAAGATATTGTATTAATAATGGGGGATTTTAATGCAGAGATTGGTACAGAAAGAGTAGAAGATGAAGGAAATCTTGTAGGGAATGAGGCAGGTGACAGTCTAATGGCATTTTGCATGGAAAATGACTAATGATTGCTAACACACTTTTTAAACAACATCCAAGAAGACTTTACACATGGACACCACCTGATGGGAAAACCAAGAATCAGATAGATTACATTTTAGTGCAAACAAGGTGGGGATCAAGTATAACATCAGCAAAAACTTTACCAGGTGCTGATTGTGACACAGACCATGAGTTATTTTTTTTAGCAGACATGAAGATAAAGATTAAAAAAAGACAGTTAGTTGTTAGTTTAGGGATAAGTGCTAAGTTTGTGTTTGATGGGATGTCCGACATTTTTTTTATAAAGTTCATCTCCTTCTTCAGCGAGTTGGCATCCTGTATTTCTGATGCCTTGAATTTGTTAACCAATTTCAGTTTGTACATATGGCTTTTTTTTGGTTTATGTGGCTGTTTTTTAAAAAATCTTTACACTCTTTTTTTCTGTCAGGGGTTGTTGTTTAGCAACCATGGCAACAACTTCAGGGGCTTCTGCACAAGCGCAACAAAAGTTCAGCAACATCCGCCGACGATTGGATCAGCTGGGCTATCGTCAGCCGCTGGGAATAGAGTCATTGCCCCTGGTCGAGAAGCTCTTTGCTGATCTTATTCACACAACTGAAAGCCTAAAAAATGCAAAACTTGAACTGTCCAAAAAGGCATGTGGCTTGATAGTTCAAAATTTTGTTCCCGTTTTTTATTTTTTTGTTCTAAAATTGAATGGCCATCATATTTATGCTTTAGGTAGTTTATGAGCATGTTGAATAGTTTTAGGTAGTTTATGAGCATGTTGAATAGTTTTAGGTAGTTTATGAGCATGTTGAATAGTTTTAGGTAGTTTATGAGCATGTTGAATAGTTTTAGGTAGTTTATGACCATGTTGAATAGTATTAGGTAGTTTATGAGCATGTTGAATAGTTTTAGGTAGTTTATGAGCATGTTGAATAGTTTTAGGTAGTTCATGAGCATGTTGAATAGTTTTAGGTAGTTTATGACCATGTTGAATAGTTTTACCCTACAGATACCTCTTGGGCCAGATATGGCCCCAAGAGATGAGTACAGAGGAGAAACTCTGGGGTTCCTATGAAGAACCTCCTGCTGACAGCAGGACTCATAGAAGCAACCTGACTCTCTGTTTAGAAAGCTGAGTATACAAAACTGAATGCAGAAGAGAATAATTTTGTTGCTCATGTCATATATATAATACTTTTTTTTCAAACTGTGAGACAACTCCCCGAGGAAGCAAAGGGCCATGTTTTGAGAGATGGTAAGGAGAAAAGAGCAGAAAAGAAAAATCCAGAAAAGATTTTCTCTGTAGAAAGTAGCTTATACTGTCAAGGTTGCTTAGACCACATAGGGTTGCTTAGACTACCAGGGGTTGCTTAGATTGCCAGGGGTCTCTTTAGAGTTTCATGTGATGAACTGTTTTTCTCTGTCCTGTTGTGTTCCACTTGATAGCTTGTTTTGGGGTTCTCTGGCTGTTTCTTCTCATCATGTGGCTGACATATGTCCATCATATGTCATAACATTACAGAATTATATATAGAATGGTGGTCCACAACTTATATGTGGTTGGATAAGTGGTCTTTATATATGAAAAAGTTGGGAACCACTGGCTTAGACTAGACTACCAGGTTAGATAGAGGTGTATGGTGCAGTTTTACAAGGCGGCAGAAGAAGTGAGTAAGTGAGGAAAAAAACGAACAGAAAGTATGAGAGTAAGATGAGAATGTATAAATGAAAAACGTACAACATCCAATATTTCGGTGTGAGCCTTTTTTGAAGATTACATACACAAACAAACACGACGTATAGCTAACAGAAAAACTTGTCTTAGTGGCATCCTCCTATGTAGGAAACACAAGAATGTGTGTTCCACTGACGAGGCATAGAGACCACTGGGGGGGGGGGTCGGGGCACAAAGGATAGCAGATGAAGCCAATCGGAAATAAGAAGCTATCGAAAGACGATAGATGGGGTGGGGTGGAGGGGGGAAAGGAAGGGCAGTAGACACATGTAGGCTGCTAGAAAAGCAGTTGTGGCGGTGGGAGTGGAATCAGAGAGATAATGAGTGAAGAACGAACAGAAAGGGGCCACAAACACATGTAAGGTGCCAGAGACGCAAATCGTGATGGGAAGAGGCAAGGGAAGCAGGGAGATAATAACTGGTGAATGAATACAAAACTGAAAAATTAGCTGCCATGACCCGCTTCTAAAGCATCAGTAAGCACCTGTAGGACGCCAGAGAAGAAGAGAAGGTGGCAGAGGGAAGCTAGGAGAAAGAAACAAGAAAGTAGAGCATAAATCACAGAGAAAAAATGGAAAACTAATGAAGTTAAAGGAAGCTGAAGACATTGTTAATTCCAGCTGGGTGGAGACAGCCAGCCTGGAAAATAAGGCGCTGTTCTAGGACCCTCCGAGATCATACATCAGCAGAACAAGAGTGGATTACACTAACAGAAATGTCCTGTTTTCTCCTGTAGTTGCTAAGGCAAAAATGTTTAGCCACAGGTGTCCAAGCCCTCTTAGAAATGTCGTTAAAATGTTGACGAAAACAATCTCATAAGCATAAACCGGTCTTCCTTATATACTTCATATCACAACGTTTGCATATGATAGCATAAATAACATTGCCTGAAGTGCAGGTGAGATATACTCCTTCTCATCTTACTCTCATACTTTCTGTTCATTTTTTCTCACTTACTCACTCCCTCTGCCACCTTGTAAAACTGCAACATACACCTCTATCTACCACAACTTATATGTAGTTGGATAAATGGGAGGAACAAGATGAAGAGATGGCAGGAACAAGATGAAGAGATGGCAGGAACAAGATGAAGAGATGGCAGGAACAAGATGAGGAGATGGCAGGAACAAGATGAAGAGATGGCAGGAACAAGATGAAGAGATGGCAGGAACAAGATGAAGAGATGGCAGGAACAAGATGAAGAGATGACAGGAACAAGATGAAGAGATGGCAGGAACAAGATCAAGAGATAGGGAAGGAGAGACAACACAGAAGATGACCTACAGAAAACGTGGAGTCCCAAATTGACCAGAGACTGGATTGGATTTGATATCAAGCAGACAGGCAGTTAGCTCATTCTGCCCAGTCTGTGAATTGGATTTGATATCAAGTAGACAGGCAGTTAGCTCATTCTGCCCAGTCTGTGAATTGGATTTGATATCAAGCAGACAGGCAGTTAGCTCATTCTGCCCAGTCTTTGAACTGGATTTGATATCAAGCAGACAAGCAGTTAGCTCATTCTGCCCAGCCTCTGAATTGAATTTGATATCAAGCAGCCAGGCAGTTAGCTCATTCTGCCCAGCCTCTGAATTGGATTTGATATCAAGCAGACAGGCAGTTAGCTCATTCTGCCCAGCCTCTGGCATCTGTGCCTTTTGTCCAGAGACTATAGAGTCCAAGCACTGCAGTGGCATAAGGGAGGGTTGAAGCATTTTAGTCCCAAGACCTGTTAGAAACTAAAGGGCTGACATCAGCCCAACTGTACTGCAGGGGCCAGTCTTCTTTGTAGGCTCCACTTCAAATAACTGACTATATAAAATCAGTAATAAGACAGTGCCAAAGAGTATTGTAGATCTGAAAAGTAATTAAGAGCAAAAGCTGTCAGTCAAATGTTTGAATATTTCTATCTCCGCAGACTGAGGTAGCAACGGATGTAGAGTCTGCTGTGGAACCTTACAAGAGTGACAATGCCAAACTCATCAGAGAGAACAATGAGCTGCACATGAACTTGATCAAGCAGAAAGAGGAATCAGATATGGCTATCAGAGGTTTATATCGTGATATTGTTTTGTAACATGTTCCAGTCATGCCATAGAAGACCCCAGGGATACAGTGTTAGTGTCTATATATGCCTTGACCTGTCAGCACATGACAGCATCAGACCTGACTGATTTTTTTTTTGTTCCACAACTCCAGAAGGAGCTAGATGCCCCATTTGTACAGTTGTGTCTCTGGCCACACTTGAACCACTGACCTCAGTGTTAGAGATGAATGCACTAACCACTCAGGCACAGTTTTGTGCCTCTCTGCTATTTCCTCGATGGCTGTTAAGGACCTGTTGTTACATGTTTTGCCAGCGGACCGTATTGCCCACCTGTTATCAGTCTAGCACATTTCTTGTGACTGTGTAAGATGTGTGGCTGAGTTGTCAAGACTGGAGAATCAGGGTCAGCCAAGTTCATCTCCCATGATGTGTGGTTGAGACTGGAGAATCATGGTCAGCCAAGTCCATCTCCCATGATGTGTGACTGAGTTGTCAAGACTGGAGAATCAGGGTCAGCCAAGTCCATCTCCCATGATGTGTGGTTGAGACTGGAGAATCATGGTCAGCCAAGTCCATCTCCCATGATGTGTGGTTGAGTTGTCAAGACTGGAGAATCAGGGTCAGCCAAGTCCATCTCCCATGATGTGTGGTTGAGACTGGAGAATCATGGTCAGCCAAGTCCATCTCCCATGATGTGCGGCTGAGTTGTCAAGACTGGAGAATCAGGGTCGGCCAAGATCATCTCCCATGATGTGTGGTTGAATTGTCAAGACTGGAGAATCATGGTCGGTCAAGTCCATCTCCCATGATGTGTGGTTGAGTTGTCAAGACTGGAGAATCAAGCCCAGCCAAGTCCATCTCCCATCACTTAAGAGTAGTGGTTCTGTGAAGCATTTCTGGGGTCCCACACATTGTGCTTGAATATTTTAAGCACATGGGCTGGAATTTAAAAAAAAACAAACTTATCCTCTGGGTTCTGTTCATTTTTAATGAAGGTCCACAGCAGTTCTCAGGCTGTAAAAAAAGAGGGGGGGGGGCACAGCAAAAAAATGTTAAGAACTGCTGCTTTAGGATGTTTCTAGAAACAAGACAATGATATATTTCAGCCTGGCTAACTCAGTTAGAGAACCATGGTGGTGTATTCTACCCAGAAACTTGCCATGTGGGGTCAGCTATATAGGAATTCAAGTAAACCTGTTCTTGCAAGATGTTGTAGCAGTTTTCTGCCAGAGAAATTCACAAGCTGGTAGTATTGTGTCATTCTCCCCCCAAACCAGCAAATTAAATATGTTATAGTGTATTTCCTTTCTCTTATACTCAGTATAAAGTGGAATGAATTCAAGAACAACACAGACATGAGACAGATGAGCAAACAACAACCTGTCTCATGGGTGATCAGAAAAAGAAGATGGACATATATCGGTCATATGATGAGAAGAAACAATCAGAGAATCCCCAAACAAGCTATCAAGTGGAACACAACTGGCCGAAGAAAAAGAGGTTGGCCATGTGAAACTCTAAAGAGGACATTGTTAAGACAGGCCAGTTCAGTGGACATAACATCCCTTGATGAGAATGAAAAACTCACCAAAGACAGGAATTCTTGTCGAACTGCCTATGTGACGTTTAGCGGCACGGGAAGGATGTAAGATGTAAGAAGATTTCCTTTCTCTAACATGTAGTCTGGCCTTTCTCTCCCTTTATAAATGTTGAAGCATCAAAACTCTTATTTCGTTACTGAATAGCACCATCTGCTGGACTGCATTGTATTGAGATATCTTCAGAAGAACCTGATATGGCCAAATTCCTCTATTACTGATACACTGTACAGAGACATAGAACAACAAAGAAAGATCTGCGCTCCCACAGTCTCCCACACTGGAAAAAAGGGTAGAAACTCGTAAACCCAAATATTGGAAAAGCAAGAGTTAGGTTCTTCACTGAATAATCAGTCAATACCCGTAGCTCTTCCACCAGAGAATAAGCTACAGACAAAGGCTTTCTAGTCATTTTTGTCTTCGGCCTTGTTCTCCAAGTCACTCCGTGTTGTGAGTCCCTCTGCTCACAGAACCTTCACTGCATCACTTCTTCACGTAGTCTTTAGTCTTCCCCGTTTTGATTCTCTTGAGGGGTCTGTGCCAGAGCATATCTTGCTTTGCTGTCTGTTTGCTTTCTCAATGTGTGTCCAGTCCACCTCTGTTTTTAATTTGTAATCTGTGCATTGATTACTGAATAAAGCTGTGCCTATTTTGTTTTTGTTTTTTGTTTTTTAAATTTTAACAGACTGAACTTGTCTCATCTTGTGCTATCTCCCTGTAACTGTGAGCTTGTGTTCTTTGCACCCAATTGCTGTGGAGGTGTTGGTTTACAGCTTCGTATCAGCGTGGAAGCGGGTTATGGCAGCTATTTTTTAAGTCCGGGAGTACAGCTAAAAAGCAGGGGGCGTGCAATGCTTTTTTAGCAGACTCCACTACCACGGGGACTATGGCGAAACCTGCCCCATTAGCCAGGCTTTGCCTGCTACTAGGGGTACCAGCAGAGAGGTGGGACAGGGTCTTGGTCAGCTATGGTTCACTAACCCTGATGCTAACATATCAGCTATGGGTCACTGATTGCCTAATCAGACAGCGTCTTCACCCCCCAACATGCTGAACTAAGGTGACACAAAATTAATGAATTGCATTGGCTCATTTCACAGAACTGAAGGCGTCCTTGAGAGACCTGGAGCACAAGAGTGCTGACCTTAAGTTTTTAAATAACCAGTACGTCAACAAAGTTCGGCAGCTGGAGAGAGAGTCCAAGGAGAAGTCTGACACAATCCTCAAACTGCAGGAGAAGAACTTCCATGCTGTGGTCCAAACCCCAGGTCACTGACTGTTTTATTTTCTTCCGTTTCTGGTTGGATGTCAATCATTTGCATGTCCCTTGCGGAACTTTGCCTCCCTAACAGCTCTCATGTAGGCCTCTCGGTTGTAAGGCCTTGCTGCTGATGCATCCATTTACAGATCATCAATTTCTTGCAGCCATCTTCACCTTGGTCTTCCTCTCTTTCTTTTTCCCATTATGTACCCTTCCAAGACAGTCTTCTCTAAATTCTTATGACATTTAGTGTGTCCAAAATATTTAAGTTTTCTCTGTTTAATCTTTTTTTACCAGTCAACCTTCTTCAATATTAAGTTCTTGTAGTATTGATATGAGAAGCCTACAGGAGAGCTGTTATGGAGGCAAAGTTCTGCAAGGAACATGCAAATGACTGACTGACTGAGTATGGATACATTTGTTCTTTTTTGTGTCCATGGTATTTGAAGGATGTAGAGGAGGTGGAAAAGTAGAACAATTTAGAACAATAGTAGCTGCTTTCATATGAGAGAAGTGCTTCCAAGACATCTCACAGTTATATTTCAACACTGCCTATGTTCTGAAAACTGAACAACCACAGAAAATAACTAAAGATCTTCACCACGGCATCAGCTGACAAGAGCTTCTAGATTCTAGGCAACAGGCAGATCCAGCATCATGATTTGCAAATTGAAAAAAGAGCCAGCAGGGCTGTAGAGTTGGTACAGCAAACCTTTGGCAAGCATTTCCACAATGTTTTTTTTCCCTCTGCCCAACCATTTTAAAAAATAGTTCATTTATGCAGATTCTGACTCCATCCAGAACTGACTCTGGTCTGACTTCACCTCCTTGACTCCAGCTTCATATTCCAGTGTCCTTGATCAGCTTCTTTGACGCTCAATTAACTGTTCCTTGGAGTGAAACATTCCCACCCATCATTCCTGAGGAATTTAACCCCTACTGTTTAACTCTAAATGGAGCTGTTATGTCATATATATTGTGCTTCTTCTTCTTGTATGCACTTTAGTGACGATATGTAGTACCCTGATTTTTGAGATAAGCCTTTTGGCAGGGTACCTTCAACTTCAGCACCTTTCCTTGCTAGGGCAGACTGTGGTCTTGCTCGGGCTGCCATGAAGATAGTGGTGTAGGCTGGGCTGGCCAAAACTTTGTATTCTATTAAGCCCCTTCTCCACGTCAGATCCAGCATACAACGTTGGCTGGCCAGACAGCTTTGAGACAGTTCCACAGAGACACTGACTTTGGGATGAGGAATTCAATGAGTGCCTCATTGATATCCATTCCCCACCACCTATAGTCTGCTGGCTCTGTTTTGTTTACATCATTCTGATAGCCATTGTTGTAGAGACCCATAGGCTTGTCACGTCCTGGATTCATTGGTTTCACATCAGACTTTCCTCATCCCCACCAGCGATCCCCATGTTCCCGTCTGTCCACCAACCTGACATTACATTTTACAAAAATAACAATTACAATTAGTGTTGACGGGTACAGGTTTCTGGGCTACAGAAGTAGGTTAGAGTTTTTAAGCAAACAGGTCTATGTTCCCTGTCTCGCAAAGACTATGGATAAGTGTGCTCTTAACACAGTTGTTCCCAGGGATACACATTGTGCTGAACTCTGTCTCTGTCATAAAGGAGAAACAGTAAAACACTATCCCATAGGATTTACAGAAAAATTTTTTCTAAAATTATTGTTAAACTGAAAGAGATAATTTAGACTTTTTTTGTTTCAGTTAAACACATTTATGTACTAAATTAGGTCAAGGTTTTCATCTGTACTTAAATGCCAGCTACTTCCAGACCATCTTTCTTTGACCAGATAAGACTTTCTTTGAGGCAGTTTTCACTGATTGTTTCTGTTTTTTTTTTGCTAGGTGGGAGAAATCATTGTTTCTGTTTTTGTCAGGTGGATGGGGCATTTTCACTGATTGTTTCTGTTTTTGCCAGATGGAAGAAATCACTGCATGTTTCTTTTTTTTGCTGGGTGGGAGAAATCATTGTTTCTGTTTTTGCCAGATGGAAGAAATCACTGCATGTTTCTTTTTTTTTGCTAGGTGGGAGAAATCATTGTTTCTGTTTTTGCCAGATGGAAGAAATCACTGCTTGTTTCTGTTTTTTGCTGGGTGGGAGAAATCATTGTTTCTGTTTTTGCCAGATGGAGGAAATCACTGCTTGTTTCTGTTTTTGCCTGGCGAATGGGGCAGTTTTCACTACTTTTTTCTGTTTTTTTTTTTTTTTGCTAGGTGGGAGAAATCATTGTTTCTGTTTTTGCCATGTGAGAGATATTCACCAATTAATGTGTGGTTTTTTTTTTCAAAGAAAAGAAGTCACTGATTGTTTCTTTTTTTTTTTTTATACTACGTTTAAAAATCATTCTTTTTTTTTCTCTCCGAGCGGGAGAAATTACTGATTGTTTCTGTTTTGCCAGGTGGGAGAAAGAAAACAATTCCCTTCCGTCGTCAGCGTATGGAGATAGACCAGCTTGCCCCCGAGAGTGAAGGTCCTGGCTACACAGTCCCACCCCCAGAGGACCCGTATGTGGCTGACCTGTTACAGGCAAGTCAGTCTTGCTGATGAAGTTATGTCAGTATCATTAAGCTAGACATGCCAAGTGGCAGTAGCAAGTGACCTGTGATGTTGTTTGTCACACATCTGTCTGTTGTTGTTTGTTTTTTTTTAATCATGCCATGCGTCAGGTTGGGCATTGTCTTCTCCTTTGGCCTTCCTCTGCCTCTCTTTTTGATGTTTTTTATTACAAATATTTTTTGTGTTTTAAAATCTCCCATTTCTGATTATACAAGTCTGGTGAATGTTATATCTGATGGTTTATATCTAGAGACGACATCATGGAGTTTTCTTAGTGTGCAGAAAAAAAAAATCACAGAAAGGTAAGTTGGCAACCCATTGATCTTTATCTTTTGCATTGTTTCTTGCATTCAAAGGTTGCTGATGCCCGTATAGCAGAACTTGAAGCAGCAGTGGAGTCGGCAGCAATCCAGAAGGAGGTGACTGAAAGAAAACTTCAGGGCTTCCGAGAGCAGGTAAGTCAGTGTAAAAACATACCATAGCTGACCAAGACCCTGTCCTGCCTCTCCATTGCCACCCCCCCCAGTAGCAGGCCTAGCCTGGCTAATGGGACAAGGATTGCTGATCCCCGTGGCAGTGAAGTCTCCTAAAGGGCCATGGCACACCATATTCTCCACGCGAGGACTGAAAAAGCTGCTCCCAACATGATCTGTTGTTGTGTCTCAGCATCTTCATGGCATCGGCTCCAGAGAAGACCAGCTCCCAGTTCCATGGAGACAGAAGAAGAAGAAGTCAGATAGTAAAACGGTGTTATAATATGATGCCTTGCGTTAGTTAACTCTTTGTTTCATTCTAGCAAAATATTGTTTTATAAATGTTACTTTTTATTTTCATCTTCTTCTTCTTCATACGCATTTAGCGATTATGCGTGGTACCCTGATTTTTGCGATGCGCCTTCTGGCTGGGTACCTCCGACTTCAGCACCTTTCCTTTCTAGGGCAGACTGTGGTTTTGCTCGGACTGCCATAAAGACAGTGGTGTAGGCTGGCCTGGCCAAAACTTTGTTTTCCAGCCTTTGGTGGCTGTACAAGCCCCTTCTCCACATCAGGCCCAGTGGCTTTGGGACAGTTCCACAGAGACTTTGGGATGAGGAATCCGATGAGTGCTTCAATGATATCTATTCCCTGCCACCCATAGTCTACTGGCTCTGTTTTGTTTACTTCATTCTGATAGCCATTGTTGTAAAGACTCAAGTCTTGTCACATCCTGGATTCATTGGTCTCACATCAGACTTTCCTCATCCCTGTCGACAATCTCTGTGTCCCCATCCATCCAGCATCCTGACATTTTACAAAAATAACATTTACAACTAGTGTTGATTACTACAGGTTTGTGGGCTACAGAGGTAGGTCAGTTTTTAAGCAGTTAGATTTGTGTTCCCTGTCTCACAAAGACTGTGTTAAGATAAGTGTGTTCTTAACACAGTTATTTCCAAGGAGACCTTTTTCGATGAAAACTATTGTAGTGAGATGTCCACCTCCATTGTAACAGTAGCGTTACTTAGTTGACATCATGACAAAGCTATTTTTGGTCTACTTAGTTCTTTTATCATTCTATGCAGTCATTTTGTGCTGGACTTTCTTACAAGAAGGAGGCCAAAAAGGCTGTTCTGTATATTTTTCATACATTTTTTATATATTGTGTTGTTTTTGTATGTGTACTTTACGTAATCTTATAGTGTTGCTGTACTTTACATAGCCTCAGAGGATTACTGTACTTTACATAATATCATAGTGTTGCTGTACTTTACATAATTTCATAGTGTTGCCATATTTTACATAATCTCAGAGGATTACTGTACTTTACATAATATCATAGTGTTGCTGTACTTTACATAATTTCATAGTGTTGCCATATTTTACATAATCTCAGAGGATTACTGTACTTTACATAATATCAGAGTGTTGCTGTACTTTACATAATCACAGAGTGTTGCTGTACTTAACATAATCTCAGAGTCTTGCTGTATTTTCCTTGATTTGTTTCTTAGGATTTGCTTAGGTGAAACCGCCCATAATTCTTATCTTATCTTATATCTTATATCCTTCCCGTGCCGTTAGACGTCACATAGGGCTCGCAAAGTAGTTCGCCAATTTTTCCTGTCTTCGGCGAGTCTTTCAACCTCATCAAAGGATGTTATGCCTGTTAACTTGGCCTCTCTTAATAATGTCCTCTTTAGAGTTTCACGCGGTCTGCCCCTTTTTCTTCGGCCTGTTGTGTTCCACTTGATAGCTTGTTTTGGGATTCTCTGATCATTTCTTCTCATCAAGTGACCAACATATGTCCATCTCCTTTTCCTGATCACCCGTGAGACTGGTTGTTGTTCAGTCATCTGTCTTATCTCTGCATTGTTCTTGAATTCATTCCACTTGATGCCGAGTAATTACAGGTTCAAATTTGTGTGTAGGGGAAATAACTTCTAATTTGTGTTTTTTTTAAATGATCTCCCTTCTCCACTGTACATTGGTAATTTATATATGTACGAGGACTAAGTGGTTTGTGTTTGCCACCAACTGTGGTGGCTTTTAGAGAGGTTAGCAACAAAAACAAGTGACCTGTCTTGCCTTTGTGTGTATTTGTGAGGCAGTTAATGAATAGGCTGCATAAAAGCCCATGATCTTCTGTTTTTTTTTTCGTCATTGTTATCAGTGCAGCTTTCTGTTTTGTGATTCTCATAGTCTCCTCCAGAGAAATGAAGCTTGTAGACACAGTAAAGTCATCAGTCTGCTAAACCAAGTATGTCAGCATCATCATCAGGTGGCCATGCTTCTCCACAAGTCTCATTCCTTGATGTTTTCCATTAGCTCAGTTGGTGATTTTGTGTTGGTTGTGCCATCACTTTAGACTGTCAATGATTTTTTTTTTCTCTTGGTCTTCCCCTGCATCTCTTCCCATTTATCTTCCCTGTTGTTATGATGTTTTCAAACCCTTCCCTTCTCATTATATGTCCAATGAATGATGACTGTCACTTTTAAAAAAAAATGGATTTAATTAGGTTCCTTTCTACATCTGCTTTTGTTAGACATTCCCTGTTTGTCATCTTATCTGTTCACGGTATTCTTAACATTCTTCCATGAAATCACATCTCTGTTGCCTCTAGTGATCTATCCATCGATTTGTTGATTGTCCATTGCTCACTTCCACATAGTAGGATAGGCTCGGCGTAGCAGTTTAGAACTGTCTTTCTGATGTTCAGTGGCATTAGCTTCATTTGTGTGAAAGCTGCTTTGACTTAGCATACGTAGGTGCATTTCCCATCTGATGTTATTCAAGTGCCCAGGTATCTAAATGTATGCACTTGTTTCAAGGTTGTTCCTTGTACCTTGTGCCCCACCCAGTAAAGGTGTCCCGCCATGGTCTCCCCATTGTCATTGTCAGTGATCTTCATTTGTCATGGTTTATGCTGTCTTCATATTATCATGGCAGATATCATTTTCAGGTTTTGCCTCTTACGGTTCATGTTTCGGATATGATTTCACAAGACTAAGATCTGCTGGCTTGTGGGTTAGTCTCTTTAGACAGAGGTTAGCAGGGAAAATTGCATACAGACTGAGTGAAGAGCAAAGGGAAATCATCATTATACCATCATTCCCTTGTCAAATCATGTTTCACCAGTCTGTGAATAAGAGTTGGAGAAAGATACCAAAGATATGGACAGACAAAAAAAAAACAAGTGAAGAGATCCTCAGGGAGTTTGAGAACAACAGAAACTAATTAAAACTATATTTTAAGAAACAGACACTCAAAATTTTACATGAAGTAATATCTGTAGAAGTTAGAAAACTTAGTAATGACTGAAAAAAATACAAAGGAGAAAGGAGAGGAAGGTTAGGAGAAAAGTATCTCGGTGAACCGACCAAGTGGCATGGAGGAAGAAAAGCATTTGAATTGATTGGAAACACCAAGGATCGCACAAGATTGAATAGCTTTATCATCAGCGCTTCCTGCACAAACACATAATAATAATAAGATGAAAAATTGTCCTTATCTGTACAGAAGAAATTTCCTCATCCTTACCATTAAAATTCTTATTCAGCATTTATATTTTTAATATCCTGTGCTCTTGTTTGATGAATTATTAGCTGAAGGCCACAGGTAAAGTGCAGAACAGATATGAATATCAAGCCCATATCAGTCTTCGTCTTCTTCATATGCATAACATTTCATTAGTGATGATGCGTGGTACCCTGATTTTTGTGATGTGCCTTCTGGCTGGGTACCTCCGACTTCAGCACCTTTCCTTGCTAAGGCAGACTGCGGTCTTGCTCAGACTGCCATGAAGAGAGTGGTGTAGGCTGGCCTGGCCAAAACTTTGTTTTGCAGCCTTGGGTGGCTGTATAGCCCCTTCTCCACGTCAGATCCAGCATGCAACGCTGGCTGGCTAGATGGCTTTGAGACAGTTCCACAGAGACACTTCGACTTTGGGATGAGGAATCCGATGAGTGCTTCAACAATATCCATTCCTCGCCACCTGTAGTCTGCTGGCTCAATTTTATTTACCTCATTCTGATAGCCATTGTTGTAAAGATCCATAGGCTTGTCACGTCCTGGGTTCATTGGTTTCACACCAGGTTTTCCTCATCCCTGCCAGCAATCTCCATGTCCCCATCCATCCACCAACCTGACATTACATTTTACAAAAATAACAATTATAATTAGTTTTGATTGGTACAGGTTTCAGGGCTACAGAAGTATGGCAGAGTTTTTAAGCAAATAGATCTATATTCACTGTCTCACAAAGACTATGCTAATATAAATGTATTCTTAACACAGTTGTTCCATATCAGTAAATAAAGCTATTTATTGCTCAGTTTTTCCCATAATTTTGAAATTATCAAGAACATACAAACATAAACCGCCACTACAGTATTTTAAATCTTAAGTGGTTTGGATTAACTCTTTCCATCCTGGATAATGGTGACAACATTGGTCAGTTTTCCACTCATTTCATAGAAATATTTTTATGAAGTTTGTAGAAAAGTAGTGCAATTGTTCTAATCCAACCTGTAATTTTAAATTGTAACCTAACTTACACTTCCCCTTGGCATTCCTGGCAACAGGTCTTTGTGTCATTTCAGCTTGATCAACTGTAGCAAAGATTTAATTTTTTAAAAAAAAATTTCATTCAGTTTTTCATTTCAGCAGATTCCATTTTTAATTCAGTCCATGTTTTTAAATACTAAAGTAATTGCCATCCAACATATTTATTGTTAAACTAAAAAAAAAGAAAGAAAAACACGTATTATCAATTTTAGTACTGGTTTTGAAAGCACTTGTATGGTGCATATTTTTTTTCCTGGTTAGCTGAGTGGTTAGGCGAGGTGGTACTGAGTTCAGTCCCAGCAGTGGGATTTTTTTTCTGGATCACACCGAAAAAGGCCCCGGGGTTCACCCAGCCTCTAAAAATGGGTACCAGAGAAATCTGGGAAGGTAAAGTGGCCAGGCGTGATACTGACCACATCACGCTTTCATGTGCAGAAGGTCATGGAAAATATGGGCCTAACACTGCATTCTTCAATATGCTGTAATAGCATGGACATAGTCCCCCTAGGCGGTGGAGTCTGTTAAAGAAGTATTGGTGCACCTAGAGACAAGCCTAGCCTAACTATTGGGACAAGGATCAACATAGTCCCCCTAGGCGGTGGAGTCTGCTAAAGAAGTATTTTTGCTCCTAGAGACAAGCCTAGCCTAACTATTGGGACAAGGATCAACATAGTCCCCCATGGCGGTGGAGTCTGCTAAAGAAGTATTTTTTCTCCTAGAGACAAGCCTAGCCTGACTAATGAGACAAGGATTGACCTAGTCCCCCATGGCATTGGAGTCTGTAAAGAAGTACTCCACACCTACTGTTTTTTTTTTTTTTAGTTTTGCTCAGAAGTTGAAAAAAAAGTAACTGCCACAGCCCTCTCTCAGACGGACATGATGCTGGACTTCAACAACTTCATTGCACTGGCTATAAAAACCTTCAGCTCAAGCTTCCAGAGAGAGCAGAAGATTAAGATACTTTGCTTCTTTCTTCAATTATCTTTCATTTGGCCTGTAATGTTTTTATGTTTAATTACTATGACACACATTATTGTACATGAAACTGATGCAGTCCTCTTTGATTAAGGACAGCGTTGTATAGGAAAAATCTTCCATCTTCCATCCTTCCCGTGCCGTTAAATGCCTCATAGGTCTTGCATGGCGGTTTTCCTGTTTTCGGCGAGTTTTCCAACTTCATCAAGGGATATTATGCCCACTAAGCTGGCTTCTCTTAGCAATGTCCTCTTTAGAGTTTCACGTGGTCGACCTCTTTTTTCTTTTGCCTGTTGTGGTCCACTTGATAGCTTTTTTTGGTATTCTCTGATTGTTTCTTCTCATACATGGCCTACATATGTCCATCTTCTTTTTTCTGATAACTGATGAGACAGGTTGTTGCTTGCTCATCTGTCTTGTCTCTGTGTTGTTCTTAATTCATTGCACTTTATACTGAGTATTTTCCTGAGGCATTTCTTTTAAAAAGAGTCTAATTTCTTGTCTATTTCTTTAGTTTTCCAACTTTCACATGCATAAATGAGGGTGGATATCACATTTGAATTGAATAATCTTAACTTGGTTTTTGTGCTTATAACTTTTGAATTCCATATGTTCTCAAGATTTTTGAAGATCGATGCTGCTTTTGCAATTCTAATTCTAACTTCCTTTCTGGTGCCACTGTCCTGGCCTAATAGGAAAAATAGACAAAGAGAAGTATGAGATGTGAGAGAAAGAAAAATGACACTGTGTTAAATAATGCTGCAGATATAGGTCCTGAGGTTAAAGTGGATAAGATATTCAAGGTACGAGGGGGAGAGAAAAAAAATTCACTTTCCAAATTCAGTGTCTTCAGTTCAGAAATGAACACCAAGTGCCAAGACAGAGTAACCAAATCTGAGGTTCTGTAACTTGCTAAGACATCCACGATGTCATCTCTTACCAGCAGGAGACTAGGGTGGCTGGGGCATTCTGTGCAAGAACAGAAAACAACAACAACAAAAAATATTCCTAGGCTAAAATTGTATATTAGGAACTTGCAGAGAAAAGGAGACCATGATGTAGAGCAAAACAGAGAGATCCAAGGATGTTTGTTTGTCAACCATGAGAGACTTTTTGTTTGTTTTTTCATTGGCTGTGAAGGTTAACAACTGGAGAATAGTAGTGTTACATGCAACTTGTATATGGATGCCGTGTCACGTGAGGAGCCAGTGAGGGTCTGGTATAGGGAAGCTGTATCACATGAGGAGCCAGCGAGGGCCTTGTATAGGGACGCCATGTCACGTGGGGAGCCAGCGAGGATCTGGTATAGGGATGCTGTGTCACATGAGGAGCCAACGAGGGCCTAGTATAGGGACGTTGTGTCACATGAGTAGCCAACGAGGGCCTAGTATAGGGACGTTGTGTCACATGAGGAGCCAACGAGGGCCTGTTATAGGGACACCGTGTCACATGAGGAGCCAGCGAGGGCCTGGTTAAAAGACAGAAGTCACCAGGGCAAAGAATCGGGACTTTGCATGGCTTATTGTTCCTGTGGCTGGTTCTAAGAACTGTTATTGCCGGAGGTGGGCTGGAGGATACGCTTTCCACTCCAATGGCGTGCGTCTCAAATAGCCTCTGACAGTCAAGTCCAGTGAAGGCGAATATCTGGCGCCTGAAAACCAGATGCTTCGGGTAGATTAGAGTCACGTTTGGTAGCTCATCTACCGCTGCTGGCGAGATTCTTCAGCTGCCGTGCATGGAGTGGGCTCCTCCCGGCCAATGAAGAAAGGAGCAGATGGGGTTGCCGTGCGGCACCACGGTGGAAAAGGTGAAAGAAAGAATAAGCGAAGTAAACAGTAGTCAAATCACGGCACCTGTGGTCTGGGGGTCGGACATGTCCTAAGTGCCCTCATATCGGGCGAAATGCCTGAACTGTCTAAGACACTGCTGGCGAGATTCTTCAGATGCCGCGCGTGGAGTGAAGCTCCTAGCGGCCAAGGAAGAAAATGCGGAAAAGCAATCAGGGTTGGTGTGTGGCGCCGATGTAAAAAGGTGATGGAAAGGATAAAGTGAAGCTTAATCGGTATGTCCAGTAGTATCGCGGAGAGAGCTAAACATACCACGGCGCCTCTGCTCTAGAGGTCGGCCAGGTCCGAAATACACCCATATTGGTAAAATATGCCTAAAGCGGCTTACACCAGGGGTGAAACTTGATGGCTACGCATGTCACAGTACCTCTGCTCTAGAGGTCGGTCATGTCCTAAACACGCCCATACTGGGATAATATGCCTAAATCGGCTCAGCCCAGGGGTGGAAGTCACTAGTGGTGAGGATTCATCCTCCTGGACAAAAGCTCCGTCCTGGTCACAACTAGGAAGGGTAGCGGCCACGACCACAAAATGCTGAAGTCGGAGACACTGGACTAGGGCAGTCTAGATGGGCAACCACCTCTCACCCGGCGGGGATACACGAGTATCTCAAAACACGTCGAGGTTTTCCGGTGAGAAAGTCCAACTCTAGATAAACTGGTGCAACGGAAACCACGGTGTCACGCAATCCCGCTTATGAGACCCACCAACAATACAGGCTCAAGCCCTGCGATACTCTGAACTTCTTGTGGTCCTCTCGGGGACCTCGTGTGGTCCTTTGGCGACCACAGGACTTATAGAGGACCACAGGGGTAAATTCAGTAGGATCACAGGGCGGTCTTGGTGATAGAAGAGAACGAAGAAGAAGAATAAGAAGTTCCTGTAGCTGATTATGCTAATTGGATATTTGTGAAATATTACATGTACGAGCGTGAATCAAAAGAAAGTTAAAAAATTCGAATTATAAAAAAGTAGTTTTAAGGATGTAACAAGGATTAACTTCTCATTAAACCACGAGGGGCAAATATATGTAGAAGGAACAGCTGTTGAAGTAGTAAATCAGTTTGCGTATCTCGGCAGCTACATAGACCAGGATGGTTTCACCAGAAAGGAAGTTAGAAGTTGACTTGCAAAAGCAGCATTGACCTTCAAGAATCTTGAGAACATATAGCATTCTAAAGCTATAATCACAAAAACCAAGTTAAGATTATTCAATTCACATGTGATACCCACCCTCATTTATGCTCGTGAAAGCCGGAAAACAACTAAAGAAATAGACAAGAAATCAGATTCTTTCTCAAGAAAATACTCGGTATAAAGTGGAATGACTTTATTAAGAACAACAAAGAGATAAGGCAGATATGCAAACAACAACCTGTCTCATGGGTTATCAGAAAAAGATGGACAATATGTTGGTCATGTGATGAGAAGAAACAATCAGAAGATCCCCAAACAAGTGGAACACAACAGGCCGAAGAAAAAGAGGCCGACCAGTGAAGCTCTAAAGAGGACATTGTTAAGAGAGGCCAGTTCAGTGGGCCTTGATGGGCCATGATGGGATTGAAAAACTCGCCGAAGACAGGAAATCTTGGCGAACTACCATGCGGGCCCTATGTAACGTTTAGCAGCATGGGAAGGATGTAAGATGTATGGTTATGTATTACAAAAAAATAAAATCAATATAGTAGCACTTTCCACCGTCTGCGAGCCAGCACCAGCGAGAAATTATTATTTATCCAGACCTCTGAGTCATCGGCGCACCACTACCTGCACCTCCGTGTTAATCCAGAGCCATTTAGCACCATTTTAGGGGACCAAACAGATAACGTCACTTGGGATGAAAACTGGAATATAAGATGGAGTGCAGCAGTATTTCACAGTCCGGGGGTTTCACACTTTTGGCGGACAAGAATCGGATGAATCTTCCTTTTAATGTGTGTGTGCAACGTAGTCGCCATTTTGACATGCGCTGTTCTTGGCTTGTTGCGTAGTGACGGTGGCGCCAACTTCTTACTGATGTCATTGACCTTGATGCTAATAGATGATGTTACTGAGGGATATATGATTATATAGTGTCATGCCAGTAGGCGTACGCGGCCATCTCTCTCTCCTTCTCGCTTGATCCTCCGTGTCAGATCTTGCCATACCATGCTTTCTCCACCCTCTCTGTCTTTTTTGCCATTTATCCTTCCACTAATGACCACATTTTTGAGACCTTCACGCCTGCTGGTGTGTCCGAGAAACTTTGATTGTCATTTTTTTATGTAGGGCACTAGTTTGATATATTCTTTAGCCTGTTGTAATACTTCTTCATTTGGCTTTTCTTTCTGGCTGGCCATGGTATTCGACATCGTTCTTAAGAACACATTCCAGAGAGAGAGAGAGAGAGACGCACGCACGCCGCATATACGGTAAAAAAATTAGGTGTCCTCATTCACCAAAGTAATACATTACTTGTGCAGTGAGTTTCATGTCGAGTAGACTGCGTCCACCGTGACTTGCTTCCATTTCAATCTTGCCTTGGAGTGGTTACGTACGAACGCAGTGTAACCGTAACTCTAAAACTTCTCATGTTCCCCCGGGACTCTGTACTGAGTGCAGGGCGCGTTATCACATTCACTTAACGGGCGACGTACAGAGAGCGCTGCGTGGAATATTAGATTCTTTCCTTGTGGGTAGAATGTACTTCGTTAAAATAATATCCTGGTTTATTTGTAGCTATAGTCTTGATAGGAAAGGGCGTTTAATCGCATATACGCTGCGAGTGATTGGTGCATATCAGAGCTTGTTATGTCCGCGTAATTTGCGTAGAAATTTGGCAGATGGGGGAAAAAAAGAAAAGAAACGAATGATATTGATTTCTCAGTAATTAATGAGGAAATTTGAATAGAAGAAATTACTATAAAAGAAAGTTAATGTAAATGGAATAATTTAATTCAGATAGGAAAATGATTGCACAAGCAGCCCCCAGATTACGTCCGACTTCATACAGCCCGTAGGTACGAACAGCCTCCGCGAGACCTGTTATGTTTGAACTCGAGCCACGTACAATGATTCGCAATACCGAGCAGGCACTACTTTGCTGCGCGCTTCAAAACATTGCGCGTTAGCAGCGGTTCGTCGGTTTCTTCAATGTTTTATGCATGGAAATATGTTGTTATTGTTGTTGTTGTTGTTCGTCCATCATCTTCGATGATGACCACAGATTCATCTTAGTCAAAGTAAGGAGAGGTGTGTCCGTGCGTGAACAACTATACGAGCCCCACACGAAACAGATTCAGTTGTGGGTGCTTGTGCTGCGTTGGCTCTTCCCATTGCGCGATTGTGCTGGGCTCTTTCAGTTCTTGAGCGCTCTGCTCTCTGAGCACCCAGGGTGGTTAAAGCCCTCCATGATGGGCGGACTTGTGCTATGGCCTCCCGAGAGTTTATGTCTATCCCGAAGGCTTTGAGTGAGGGTTTGAGCATATCCTTGTAACGCTTTTTTTTTTTTTTGCCTTCCAGCTTTCCATTTTCCGTTCAGTAGTTCCCCCATAAAGGAGTTGTTTGGGCAGTCGAGTTACTCATTCTGACTACGTGCCCTGTCCATCGAATTTGCGCCTTTTGAAGCATTGTGTAGATGCTTGGAATATTAGCTCTTTTGAAACATACGACGAAAATGACAGTAGATACCAGCCGTACATAACTGTTTCGACTTACGTACAAATTCGACATACGAACAGAATTAGGAACGTAACTCGTTCGTAACCCGGGTACTGTCTGTAATTAAAAGAAACATCTGTAAATTAGGATAATAAACAAATTTAAATGGAAGAAATTTAAAGCAATGAAAAACTAATTACACGAAGCAAATGTAGAGAAGAAAGAATCTAATTTAAATTGATTACTTTTAAGTACAAGAAAATGTATCTAATCTCAGAAATAGCTGGACGAATAAATGTTACTCTTCCCTGAAAATAAGGACGGGAGGGGGGGGGACGTCAGCACTCTGATGAAAGACACCGCCGAGAATACAGTGATAGGTGAAGGTAAAAGGTAAAATCCCCGTGTCCACGCCATTAAGGCATATCGGGGAATACGTTGTTAGGCCCGTATTTCCACAACCTTCTGCACATGAAAGTGTGATGTAACCAGTATCACGCTTGGGTCGCTTTACCTTCATAGATTTCTCTGGTACCCATTTTTAGAGGCTGGGTCAACCCCGGGGCCTTTTTCGATGTTGAGAAGAGCGGGAGAGACAACAAATCTTGTCAAAAAAGATAAGAGAGAGACAATGTACTTTCGTAGGACATGCAATGAGAAGAGGGGGCATTGAAAATATTTTAACAACAGAAGAAATAGAAGGAAGAAGATCAAGAGGAAGACCAAGAGAAATGATACTGGACAGTCTGACAGGAAAGTGGGAGAGGAGATCACCAACTGAGGTGATGGGCTGCATGAAGGATCGGGTACTCTGGAGAAGCATAATAGCCAACGCCAGTCGGCACGGCACATGATGATGATGACCAGAAAAAATCCCACTGCTGGGACAGAAACCGGTACCACCAGATTAGTAAACCGAGCGCCTAACCACTCGGCTAACCACTCAGCTAACCACACAGCTAACCAGGCCGATACATTAACTTCAGGCTAAAGCAGTTAAAGCAAAACAATCTCCCAGCAGCTTTCGCCAAACGCTCCTCTTCGTCCCTCTTACATTGAGACACAGTGGAAGCTGCATTCGGACGGACAGATCAACAATTTTATATAGTTAGATACTTTCAAGCGGTTGCGAAAGGTGCTGGTAATGACAGATACTGTAATATATGTTCTACAGATGGCTCAGTGACTAAAGAAAGCAAAAGTGGACGGGGGCTTTGTTGCGTATCGAAATGGAGGAACTGTAGCAAAGAGATCGGGTGGTTTTGCAGTCACTGGATCCGGCATGCGCGTGGGGGTTGGGGCAGTGTCGGCGGCAGATGAGTGGCTGGTAGATCAGGGCGTGTCTCATGGTGGTGTTGTGAAGGCCTCACGGACCATGCTAAGGAAGATCGAGAACATTTTTCTTCCAAGAGAATGGGTGGACGTGTTGGGACAGTCACACGTGAAGGAGATTAACGCGGATTTTCTGCCCAGGGCATGCGGGCGTGGCTAGAAATGGGTTGGCTGACAGACTGCCTGGACAGGATGTTAAGGCAGGCTGAGAATGGACAAGGAGGACATTGCGAAGGCAGTTTTGGGCAGACTGTGAGAGGATGAGGGCAGACAGACAGACAGACAGACTGTATGGACAATGTGCATACACAGAGACTGATGACGTTAGAGGAAGGGTGCTGACAGAAAATCTAAACTTCATGGGATGTATAATCGACAAGCAACATTTGACACGAACCATTAGTAGACAAACGCTTCAGTGGATGTTGAGGTACGCGATCGAGCGCGTGTGGGACTTGTCCTAAACGTGATGATGCTGGATTCTGATTTCTGGTAATGAGAGGGTCAGGCGGCTCTGATAATGGGCGTCATTTAATATCACATCGGATGCAGGCCGCATGTTTGACACTTTCTAAGCAGTGTCGTTTCTGGGCAGGATTCTTGTCGCATAGAAACAGCGTGTTTGACACTTCTTTTCTAAGCAGTATTGTTTCTGTGCTAGATACTTGTCGCATAGAAACAGCGTTGTTGATACCTGCGTGCCAGCTCTCACACGGTAAGATAGGAAATTCAAGTGCTGTGTTTTCACTTGTCGAAACCTTTTTGTAATCCCGTGGCATGTTTTTTTGAGTGTTTGCTTCTGTCTGCTGATGTGTCTTCAGCATTCTCAACTCCGGTGTCACTCTCTACGTTCTCATGTCTGTCTTATTGTTTGCTTGTGTCGTTCTGTTCCTGTATATCTGGCTCTGTCTTGAAGTAACCATCTGTCCCGTATTATGAAAGGGTCAACCCCGGGGCCTTTTTCGATGTTGAGAAGAGCGGGAGAGACAAAAAATCTTGTCAAAAAAGATAAGAGAGAGACAATGTACTTTCATAGGACATGCAATGAGAAGAGGGGGCATTGAAAATATTTTAACAACAGGAAAAATAGAAGGAAGAAGATCAAGAGGAAGACCAAGAGAAATGATACTGGACAGTCTGACAGGAAAGTGGGAGAGGAGATCACCAACTGAGCTGATGGGCTGCATGAAGGATCGGGTACTCTGGAGAAGCATAATAGCAAACGCCAGTCGGCACGGCACATGATGATGATGACCAGAAAAAAGCCCGCTGCTGGGACAGAAGCCGGTACCACCAGATTAATAAACCGAGCGCCTAACCACTCAGCTAACCAGGCCGATACATTAACTTCAAGCTAAAGCAGTTAAAGCAAAACAATCTCCCAGCAGCTTTCGCCAAACGCTCCTCTTCGTCCCTCTTACATTGAGACACAGTGGAAGCTGCATTCGGACGGACAGATCAACAATTTTATATAGTTAGATACTTTCAAGCGGTTGCGAAAGGTGCTGGTAATGACAGATACTGTAATATATGTTCTACAGATGGCTCAGTGACTAAAGAAAGCAAAAGTGGACGGGGGCTTTGTTGCGTATCGAAATGGAGGAACTGTAGCAAAGAGATCGGGTGGTTTTGCAGTCACTGGATCCGGCATGCGCGTGGGGGTTGGGGCAGTGTCGGCGGCAGATGAGTGGCTGGTAGATCAGGGCGTGTCTCATGGTGGTGTTGTGAAGGCCTCACGGAGCATGCTAAGGAAGACCGAGAACAGTTTTCTTCCAAGAGACTGGGTGGACGTGTTGGGACAGTCACACGTGAAGGAGATTAACGCGGATTTTCTGCCCAGGGCATGCGGGCGTGGCTAGAAATGGGTTGGCTGACAGACTGCCTGGACAGGATGTTAAGGCAGGCTGAGAATGGACAAGGAGGACATTGCGAAGGCAGTTTTGGGCAGACTGTGAGAGGATGAGGGCAGACAGACAGACAGACAGACTGTATGGACAATGTGCATACACAGAGACTGATGACGTTAGAGGAAGGGTGCTGACAGAAAATCTAAACTTCATGGGATGTATAATCGACAAGCAACATTTGACACGAACCATTAGTAGACAAACGCTTCAGTGGATGTTGAGGTACGCGATCGAGCGCGTGTGGGACTTGTCCTAAACGTGATGATGCTGGATTCTGATTTCTGGTAATGAGAGGGTCAGGCGGCTCTGATAATGGGCGTCATTTAATATCACATCGGATGCAGGCCGCATGTTTGACACTTGTTTTCTAAGCAGTGTC
This sequence comes from Achatina immaculata, assembly GCA_009760885.1. NCBI lineage: Eukaryota > Metazoa > Mollusca > Gastropoda > Stylommatophora > Achatinidae > Lissachatina > Lissachatina immaculata. The sequence continues at coordinate 21,449,258 of CM019700.1, forward strand.
GTTTCTGGGCAGGATTCTTGTCGCATAGAAACAGCGTGTTTGACACTTCTTTTCTAAGCAGTATTGTTTCTGTGCTAGATACTTGTCGCATAGAAACAGCGTTGTTGATACCTGCGTGCCAGCTCTCACACGGTAAGATAGGAAATTCAAGTGCTGTGTTTTCACTTGTCGAAACCTTTTTGTAATCCCGTGGCATGTTTTTTTTTGAGTGTTTGCTTCTGTCTGCTGATGTGTCTTCAGCATTCTCAACTCCGGTGTCACTCTCTACGTTCTCATGTCTGTCTTATTGTTTGCTTGTGTCGTTCTGTTCCTGTATATCTGGCTCTGTCTTGAAGTAACCATCTGTCCCGTATTATGAAATGTGTTGCGGAATCGTATTGCTTCGGTCTTTGTGCCTGAATGTCCCCTGTTTTAATACTGTCCTGTATTCTCATCTTTGATTTCCGCACGTTTACACAAAGCCAGATGTGTTTAAAAATCTATGTTAGGGGAAATGTTGCTGCTTTGAAACAAAAAAATCACTCCGTAAGGGAGTATAACTTGCGGAAGCCCCACGTGCCTTGGGCACTTAAGGTTCAGAGAGAGAGAGAGAGAGAGAGTAAAGTTCAGAGAGAGATAGAGAGTAAAGTTCAGAGAGAGAGGGAGGGAGAGAGAGAGGGAGAGAGAGTAAAGTTCAGAGAGAGAGAGAGGAGAGAGAAAGTTCAGAGAGAAGGAAGGAGAGAGAGAGTAAGTTCAGAGAGAGAGAGAGAGGGAAGGAGAGAGTAAAGTTCAGAGAGAGAGAGAGAGAAAGTTCAGAGAGAGAGAGAGAGAAAGCTCAGAGAGAGAGAGAGAGAAAATTCAGAGAGAGAGAAAGAGAAAATTCAGAGAGAGAGAGAAAGTTCAGAGAGAGAGAGAAAGTTCAGAAAGAGAGAGAGAAAGTTCAGAGAGAGAGAGAGAGACAGAGAAAGTTCAGAGAGAGAGAGATAAAGTTCAGAGAGAGAGAAAGTTCAGAGAGAGAGAGAGAGAAAGTTCAGAGAGAGAGAGAAAGAGAAAGTTCAGAGAGAGAGAGAAAGTTCAGAGAGAGAGAGAGAAAGTTCAGAGAGAGAGAGAGAAAGTTCTGAGAGAGAGAGAGAAAGTTCTGAGAGCGAGAGAGAGAAAGTTCAGAGAGAGAGAGAGAGAGAAAGTTCTGAGAGAGAGAGAGAAAGTTCTGAGAGCGAGAGAGAGAAAGTTCAGAGAGAGAGAGAAAGAGAAAGTTCAGAGAGAGAGAGAAAGTTCAGAGAGAGAGAGAGAGAAAGTTCAGAAAGAGAGAGAGAGAAAGTTCAGAGAGAGAGACAGAGAAAGTTCAGAGAGAGAAAGTTCAGAGAGAGAGAGAAAGTTCAGAGAGATAGAGAAAGTTCACAGAGAGAGAGAAAGTTCAGAGAGAGAGAGAAAGTTCAGAGAGAGAGAAAGTCAGAGAGAGAGAGAGAGAGAAAGTTCAGAGAGAGAGAGAGAGAAAATTCAGAGAGAGAGAGAGAGAAAGTTCAGAGAGAGAGAGAAAGTTCAGAGAGAGAGAGAAAGTTCAGAGAGAGAGAGAGAGAAAGTTCAGAGAGAGAGAGAGAGAGAAAGTTCAGAGAGAGAGAGAGAGAGAGAAAGTTCAGAGAGAGAGAAAGTTCAGAGAGAGAGAGAGAGAAAGTTCAGAGAGAGAGAGAGAAAGTTCAGAGAGAGAGAGAGAGAGAAAGTTCAGAGAGAGAGAGAGAGAGAGAGAGAGGGTAAAGTTGTGAACCTAAACTACTGATAAAAAAACAATTTTGAGTTAAAATTTAACGTGACCTTAGTAAAGTTCAAGTTAAATTTTACAGACTGTCCTGTCAGATGGTCAGGCTACCTGTTTGCATCAGTCCGCCTGTCTTTCTGTCAGTAGCTCTGTCAAAGATTTCATGAATCTTGTCTTGTGCTATCTCCTTGTAACTGCGAGCTGTTGTTCTTTGCAGCCGATGCTGTAGATGTGTTGAGGCACAGCATCGTATCGGCGTGGAAGCGGGTTGTGGCAGCTATTTTTTTCAGTCACGGAGTACAGCTAAAAAGCAGGTTGTGTGCAGTGCTTCTTTAGCAGACTCCACCACCAGGGGAACTATGGCGATCCCAGCCCCGTTAGCCAGGCGAGGCCTGTTACTGGGGATACAAACAGAGAGGTGGGACAGGGTCTTGGTCAGCTGTGGTTCGCTAACCCTGACGTTAGCGTAATCGAACAGCGTCTTCTACCCCAGATTTCACAGATAAATTAGTTTCATCATTCGGATCCAGTACTTGAGTTTTCTTAGACAAGTGAGTTATTAAAAATGTTAATTGCGGACAACGAAACAAAACTTAATGCACATATTTCATTTATAAATCTAACATTCAAACAAACAAACTAAAAATGCAAGAAGAGCAATAAATTGTGGCTAAAGCCACAGACAAATTGGAATCTGCAACGTTTATGTGTGTATTTATTTTTAATGGGCAGGAAATGATTTATGTCTTTCTTTGTATAATCTGGTCTTCTAAGACCGGTATGCAGGTATATATTCTTCTTACGTTATGTTTTTTGTGTGTGTGTACGTGTGGTAATATGCCTGCCTCTCTTTGCCCCCTTGTCCGTTATAACTTGCACGTCTGTGACGGCCAAACACACAAGAGTGCCAACCGAAACATTGTATGTACATAAATACAAGAAGTAATTTATAATCTTGTGATCGATAAGTTGTTTCTTACAAAAGGCGCGGGCAGGCCAAGTGTGGCTCCGTCAGCGGGAATTCTGCGCTGTGCTCAGACATGCTCCGCAAACGGTCTCCGCACTCCGCTTAGCAGTGTCGCTTTGTAGCTTGGCGTTCCTTGGCCGGTGTCTGTTGCAGCACGGCTGTCCGATAGATTATTCGTTCGTGTGGGCAGGAATCGAACACTGGAACTCTACCCAGCTCGGATTTTTCTGTAAGGGACCCTAAGTGTTGTAAAGTTGTAAGAATTTTCGGCATCGATATGTTAAATTCACTGGATGCGATTACAATAACGTGTAAAAGCAACGATATTTTGTAGCTGATTGTTTAGGCTGATTTTTTTATGTCAATCGATTTCTGGTACCTGCAGTAATTGATACCGGCCGTGTCTACTGTGTCATTTTCGTACTTGCCCGGACTGGATTACATGTCCGAACTGTCTGGTCTGAGCCGTGTTGCTCGTTTTGTTTAGAGAGTACATTTTAGTGGTAAATAGTGCATTGTTTCACATTTAAATCATACCGCACACAGATTGATCTTAGTAAGTTGTTTTGCCGTGTGCTTTGTGTGGAATTATATATCATTAACGTGGACCGGATACGACAGTTGTGTGAGCTTGGACCTTGTCTAGACCTGCTCAAAGGTTAAGTTTTGACTGGGAGGAAAAAAAAAAAGAAGATATTTTACGTGAAGTTGTTGGCTTATTGTGACGCATATATTTAAAAATGGATATATTCATTTTCAAAATCGATCATCATCTTATTGTATACATAAAAAATTGTCATTGTTGATATATCCAGTGCGATCAAATAATGGTGGCGCGAAAGTTTCTGTTAAGCTGTTTAATACAAGTATTTTCTAGTCAATTCTGTTTTACGGATGTGAAGCATGGTCCATGAATAAGAGAGTACAGCGAAAATTGGAGGCCATGGAAATGTGGTTCATAAGAAGGATGTTGAAGGTACCACGGACAGTTAAGAAAACCAATGAAGAAGTCTTAAGAGAGGCTGGAATTAAAAGGCAAATTAAAGCAAAAGATCAGAGGCAGACAAACGAGATTTTGTAGGACATTTTCTGAGAAGAGGAAAATTGGAACACATTGTGGCAACTGGAAAAATTGAGGGAAGAAGAGACAGAGGAAGACAGAGAGAAGTTACTGGATGGGACCAGTGTGGCTAGGAAGAAAGTCACCGGCGGATCTCATAATCAAGTCTAAAGACAGGGGATTGTGGAGAGAAATGATCGCCTACGCCACACGGCACGGCACTTGAATTGAACTGAATTTTCTAGTCTCTCATATCTTGTGAACTAGCTCGCGAGTTCTTGCACGTACGACATCGCTATGCCAGTCTTGTAGTCCTCTTTCGGTGCCAGTTACATACCCGTTTCTGCTTAGGTATATTTTGTGCAGGTTCAGATTTTAAAACGCCCCGTAGGTTCTTAACCTTCCCGTTGCACCAGGTCTTCTAATTTCTTGGGCGTCTGGGTAGCAAAGTGGCTAGTGCACCGCTACTTTGCTGCGAAGATCGGTTGCTTCGAACCTGGTCTGTAGAAATGGGCACCTGCATTATGCTGACCATATCACCCTCTAGTGTGCTGGCAGGTCAAGGATAATATGGGCACTAACACCATATGCCCTAGGTTACATTTGCCTTACCTTCTTACTTCTTAATCTCTAATGTTCTTCTGTTGCCAGTCTATACGATAAGGATATTTAATTACTTGAGACAAAGGGGAAAAACAGGGAAAATGCTGACAGACAAGTTTCTGATACAACCAGCAATATATTTTCTTCGATTCTCGGGTACCAGGTTGACTAAATCAACAAATTCATGTTGATAGCAGCAGAAATAACACGCAGTGTAAACTGGAACCGAGGGTAGCAGCTTTTATGTTTTACTGGAGTGGTTGATATCGTTGTAAAGCAGGGGCGAGCAGGCAAAATAGCTACGTTAAAAACATGGAGAGCCCATTTGTTAAGAGAGCAGTTGCGCACTCCTAGTTTTGTAGGAAGCAGTTGTGTCCCCTCATTTCAGCGGGGAGTAGTTGTGTCTCGTCATTTCAGCGGGGAGTAGTTGTGTCCCCTCATTTCAGCGGGGAGTAGTTGCGTCCCCTCATTTCAGCGGGGAGTAGTTGCGTCCCCTCATTTCAGCGGGGAGTAGTTGCGTCCCCTCATTTCAGCGGGGAGTAGTTGCGTCCCCTCGTTTCAGAGGGAGTAGTTGCGTCCCCTCGTTTCAGAGGGAGTAGTTACGTCCCCTCATTTCAGCGGGAAGTAGTTGTGTCCCCTCATTTTAGCGGGGATAGTTGCGTCCCCTCATTTCAGCGGGGAGTAGTTGTGTCCCCACATTTCAGCAGGGAGTAGTTACGTCCCCTCATTTCAGCGGGAAGTAGTTACGTCCCCTCATGTCAGCGGGGATTACTTACGTCCCCTCATGTCAGCGGGAAATAGTTACGTCCCCTTATGCATGCGGGAAGTAGTTACGTCCCCTCATGTCAGCGGGAAGTAGTTACGTCCCCTCACTGAAAGGAGAACGGTTGTGTCCCCTCAACATTTGAGTGTCAGTGATACTCTCTAGGTGTAGCTGGAACTATAGATGATGTTCTGCAGGTACTAACTAACCAGACGTGGCAAAAACTCTGAAATGTGTTCTTATCTCATACTTGGCTGTTGTGGCTTTACAGCTTGATACAGACACAAGACTGTGGTTATATAGACAGACACAACATGGTTATACAGACATAGCATGGTGGTTAAGCAGACACAGCATGGTTATACAGACACAGCAAGGTGGTTATAGAGACATAGCATGGTGGTTAAACAGACACAGCATGGTGGTTATACAGACAGACACAACCTTGACAAGCTGACTAACATAGCTTGAGTTAAATTTGTGTTGACATTATCACTAGACTCTTGATGACAATGGGAGATGTGAGTATGAAAGAACACAAGAAGGAAGCCACAAGAAACTATAATGGGAAGGGAGCTACAAGAAACTATAATGAGAAGAGAGCTACAAGAAACTATAATGGGAAGGGAGCTACAAGAAACTATAATGGGCAGGAAGCCACAAGAAACTGTAATGGGCAGGAAGCTACAGGAAACTATGATGGGCAGGAAGCTACAAGAACCTATAATGGGAAGGAAGCTACAAGATCTCATAATCAAGTCTAAAGACAGGGGATTGTGGAGAGAAATGATCGCCTACGCCACACGGCACGGCACTTGAATTGAAACTGAATTTTCTAGTCTCTCATATCTTGTGAACTAGCTCGCGAGTTCTTGCACGTACGACATCGCTATGCCAGTCTTGTAGTCCTCTTTCGGTGCCAGTTACATACCCGTTTCTGCTTAGGTATATTTTGTGCAGGTTCAGATTTTAAAACGCCCCGTAGGTTCTTAACCTTCCCGTTGCACCAGGTCTTCTAATTTCTTGGGCGTCTGGGTAGCAAAGTGGCTAGTGCACCGCTACTTTGCTGCGAAGATCGGTTGCTTCGAACCTGGTCTGAGAAATGGGCACCTGCATTATGCTGACCATATCACCCTCTAGTGTGCTGGCAGGTCAAGGATAATATGGGCACTAACACCATATGCCCTAGGTTACATTTGCCTTACCTTCTTACTCTTAATCTCTAATGTTCTTCTGTTGCCAGTCTATACGATAAGGATATTTAATTACTTGAGACAAAGGGGAAAAACAGGGAAAATGCTGACAGACAAGTTTCTGATACAACCAGCAATATATTTTCTTCGATTCTCGGGTGCCAGGTTGACTAAATCAACAAATTCATGTTGATAGCAGCAGAAATAACACGCAGTGTAAACTGGAACCGAGGGTAGCAGCTTTTATGTTTTACTGGAGTGGTTGATATCGTTGTAAAGCAGGGGCGAGCAGGCAAAATAGCTACGTTAAAAACATGGAGAGCCCATTTGTTAAGAGAGCAGTTGCGCACTCCTAGTTTTGTAGGAAGCAGTTGTGTCCCCTCATTTCAGCGGGGAGTAGTTGTGTCCCCTCATTTCAGCGGGGAGTAGTTGTGTCCCCTCATTTCAGCGGGGAGTAGTTGCGTCCCCTCATTTCAGCGGGGAGTAGTTGCGTCCCCTCATTTCAGCGGGGAGTAGTTGCGTCCCCTCATTTCAGCGGGGAGTAGTTGCGTCCCCTCGTTTCAGAGGGAGTAGTTGCGTCCCCACATTTCAGCAGGGAGTAGTTACGTCCCCTCATTTCAGCGGGAAGTAGTTGTGTCCCCTCATTTCATCGGGGTGTAGTTGCATCCCCTCATTTCAGCGGGGAGTAGTTGTGTCCCCTCATTTCAGCAGGGAGTAGTTACGTCCCCTCATTTCAGCGGGAAGTAGTTACGTCCCCTCATGTCAGCGGGGATTACTTACGTCCCCTCATGTCAGCGGGAAATAGTTACGTCCCCTTATGCATGCGGGAAGTAGTTACGTCCCCTCATGTCAGCGGGAAGTAGTTACGTCCCCTCACTGAAAGGAGAACGGTTGTGTCCCCTCAACATTTGAGTGTCAGTGATACTCTCTAGGTGTAGCTGGAACCATAGATGATGTTCTGCAGGTACTAACTAACCAGACGTGGCAAAAACTCTGAAATATGTTCATATCTCATACTTGGCTGTTGTGTCTTTACAGCTTGATACAGACACAAGAATGTTGTTATATAGACACACAACATGGTGGTTATACAGACACAGCATGGTGGTTAAGCAGACACAGCATGGTTATACAGACACAGCAAGGTGGTTATACAGACACAGCATAGTGGTTATACAGACACAGCATGGTGGTTATACAGATACATGTTGGTTATATGGACACAGCATAGTGGTTATACAGACACAACATGGTGGTTATACAGACACAATATTGTGGTTATACAGACATACACAGCATGGTGGTTATACAGACACAACATTGTGGTTATACAGACATGGTGGTTATACAGACAGACACAGCATGGTGGTTATACATACAGACACAACATGGTGGTTATATGGATATAGTGGTTATACAGACACAACATTATGGTTATACAGACAGACACAACATTGTGGTTATACAGACACAACATTGTGGTTATACAGACACAGCATTGTGGTTATACAGACACAACACTGTGGTTATACAGACAGACACAACATTATGGTTATACAGACATACACAGCATGGTGGTTATATGGATATAGTGGTTATACAGACACAACACTATGATTATACAGACAGACACAACATTGTGGTTATACAGACACAACACTGTGGTTATACAGACAACATGGTGGTTATACAGATACATGTTGGTTATATGGACACAACATTGTGGTTATACAGACAGACACAACATTGTGGTTATACAGACACAACATTGTGGTTATACAGACACAACATGGTGGTTATACAGACACAGCATGGTGGTTATACAGACAGACACAGCATGGTGGTTATATGGATATAGTGGTTATACAGACACAGCATGGTGGTTATACAGACACAACATGGTGGTTATACAGACACAGCATGGTGGTTATACAGACATACACAGCATGGTGGTTATACAGACAGACACAGCATGGTGGTTATACAGACACAACATGGTGGTTATACAGACACAACATGGTGGTTATACAGACACAGCATGGTGGTTATACAGACAGACACAACCTTGTCATTATACAAGCTGACTAACACAGAAATACCTTGAGGTAAATTTATGTTGACATTATCACTAGACATTTGATGACAATGGGAGATGTGAGTATGAAAGAACAGGAGAAGGAAGCCACAAGAAACCATAATGGGAAGGAAGCTACAAGAAACTATAATGGGAAGGAAGCTACAAGAAACTATAATGGGAAGGAAGCTACAAGAAACTATAATGAGAAGGAAGCTACAAGAAACTATAATGGGAAGGGAGCTACAAGAAACTATAATGGGCAGGAAGCCACAAGAAACTGTAATGGGCAGGAAGCTACAGGAAACTATGATGGGCAGGAAGCTACAAGAACCTATAATGGGAAGGAAGCTACAAGAAACTATAATGGGCAGGAAGCTACAAGAAACTATAATGGGCAGGAAGCCACAAGAAACTATAATGGAAGGAAGCTACAAGAAACTATAATGGGAAGGAAACTACAAGAAACTATAATTAGAAGGAAGCTACAAGAAACTATAATGGGATGGAAGCCACAAGAAACTATAGTGAGCAGGAAGCCACAAGAAACTGTAATGGACTTCTTAAATAAGTGAATGTGAGACCAGAGTGATGTGGATATGTGACAAAACCACAAACACTTTTTATGAAGAAGATATAAGAAAACTTTTCTTAGTTAATCAGAGATCTTGTCCGACCAAATCTAATATGTTGTCTTCTGTAGTTGCATGTGCTGAATAACACAGTTTAGGGCTATTCCAGCTAAGGTTTTCATTTGTTGTATTCATTATATTTAATTTGTGATACCTGTTGCTTCTTATATGTTCTCTCTTTGTTGTTGTCTGATGAAGGCTTGCTGTTGAAATATTGTCATTTAGTTACTTTAGCAAAGATTATTCCCTACCATGTCTGGTTTTTTTTTTTTCGTCATTTTCCCATTTTCTTACAAATGGATTGTCTATTTGTTCCATGTTATTGTCTATTTGTTCCATGTTATTGTCTATTTGTTCCATGTTATTGTCTATTTGATCCGTGTTTTTAGATGAAGTAAAGAGTGACATGTGGCATTTTTCTGTTGAAGCTGTCGAACCGTGATGCAGAGATAGACAGACTGACCAGAATGTTGGATGGTGGGCGACCCAGCGATGTGGTGGCTCTCGAAGCCAAGAACAGGGCCAATGAACGCATGATCTCACACTTGAACATCCAGGTGAGAACTGAGGTTTGAAAAAGAAACCTTCCTTTGTTTTAATATGTATGTAAGACTATTTAAAACAAAATGAAAATGGGGAAAAAAGGGACCATTTAGCTGTGAGTTACAAGAAGCTGTATCTGAGAGTGCATGTAGTGAAGTATTGTGAATGTTTAAATGAAGACTTGTGAGGTGTGATACCACTCTGACTAGATGGTAGTGGAGAAAGCTTTCCTTTCTCCATTACCAGCCAGTCAGACTGGTATCACACATCACAAGTCTTCATTCTTGTTCTTCTTTGGCATTTATCGATAATGCATGGTACCCTGATTTATGTGATATGTCTTCTGGCTGGGTACCTCCGACTTCAGCACCCTTCCTTGCTAGGGCAGACTGTGGTCTTGCTTGGGCTGCCATGAAGACAGTGGTGTAGGCTGGCCTGGCCAAAACTTTGTTTTCCAGCCTCTGGTGACTGTACTTAAGCCATGTCAGGCCCAATGGCTTTGAGACAGTTCCACAGAGATGCTCTGACTTTGGGATGAGGAATCTGGTGAGTGCTTCAACAATGTCCATCCCCTGCTGGCTCTGTTTTGTTTACCTCATTCTGATAGCCGTTGTTGTAGAGACCCATAGACTTTTCACATCCAGGATTCATTGGTTTTACATCAAAATTTCCTCATTCCCGCCGGCAATCTCCATTTCCCCATCTGTCCACCATCTTGACTTTACATTTTACAAAAATAACAGTTACAACTAGTGTTGATTGCTACAGGTTTCTGGGCTACAGAAGTAGGTCAAAGTTTCTGAATGATCAGATCTGTGTCCCATGTGTCCCATGTCTCACAAAGACTGTGTTAAGATAAGTGTGTTCTTAACACATTTGTTCCCAGGGGGGGGAACAAGTCTTCTTTTAAACATTCACAGTACTTCACTACATGCACCCTCTAATGCAGCTTCTTGCAAGTCATGGCCAAGTGGTCTTTTTTTTTTTTTTTTGCATTCTCATTTGTGAGATATCACTAATATAAATTTAGATTTTGTTCTCTTCTTTTCATGTGTCTGTGTCCTTTATATTGTTAGGTGATTAAGATGTAAACCAAAATGTTACGTCTGTGTGCTTGTTTATTAAAATAGCTATTCCTGTGTTTGTTTTAAATAGTCATTCTTGTTATTAGCCAGAGCAATTTACAACAGCAACATGCAGCAGCAGAAAAGTGAAAAACAAGGCATTAGTATTAAATGACGCTGGTGGTGGTTGGGACATGTCCTCTAGATGACTGACGGCTCACTACCAAAAATAGCACTAAGATGGACACCACAGGGGAACAGAAGTAAGGGTAGACCAAAGAAGACATGGAGAAGAGCAACAGAAAGAATGTTGAGCAATGGAAGGCTCACCTGGGCAAGAGTAAAAAAAAAGGTAAAAGACAGGCATTTGTGGAAAACCCTTGCGGAAAGCCCCATGTGCCCTGGGCACTTAAGGTTCAGAGAGAGAGAGAGAGAGAAAATTATATGATATAAAAATGAAATGCAGTTGCAGCAGACTCTGCTTGCAGTATGTGAACTGTTCATCGTTTCTGTCAACCTGTGACAATTACAGGTGGACTACCTCCAGAACAAAAACAGAGAATGTGAACGTAAGCTGCGCGATGTCACTTACCAGCTGGAAGCTGCCGAAGCCAAGGCCAGCACGCTGCAGAACAAAACCAGAGGCTTGGAGAGTGCTCTGTCAGACAAAGACAGGGTGGCCAAGAGGCTGCAGACAGACAAGAACACTGTCGTGGAGGTCGCTGATAGGGAGATGAATGAAGCTAAGGTATGTCAGATGTTGACATTTTCCTGTTTCTCCTTTTAACTTCCTGGAACTGTGAGCTGGTTTTCTTCGTAGCCGATACATTGAGCATGGTGAGGTACAGCATCATGTTGGATTGGGAGTGGGTTACAGCGGCTATTTTTTTTTCAGTCTCTGAGTGGGGCTGAAAAGCAGAGTGTGCAAAGCTTCTTCAGCAGGGTCCACTTTTGCTGTGACTTTGGTGACCCTGCTCCCATTAGCCAGGCTAGGCCTGGGTTTTTTGGGGGGGGGGGGTGTTTACCAGCAGAAAGGTGGGAATAGCATCTTGGTGGGCTATGGTTTGTCAGCCCTGACGCTGGCATGTAAGCTATGGGTCGCTAGCTGCCTAATCAGACAGTGTCTTTGTGTTCCTCTGACTTTTACAATCATTTGACTTTATTTTGTTTATTCACTTCATTTATTTTGTTGTATTTTTAGTTTTATTAAGCTTTTCTTCCTAAAGAAAAGTAATCTGTGATTTATGAACTGGTGGCCGTTCTGAACTGTTGTTTATTTTACGTAATTAATAAAGCATAATTTCTGAAATGATCTGTTAATATAAAGAAACTTAACAAAACATTGGGTCCTGAAAACTGGTTTTGTCTATGAAATTGTAAAAAAATGATAACAGAGTATTAAAAACAGGGTGCTGATTATGTTTTTTAAAGAAAATAGTGGTGATTCTGTAAAAAAACAATTTGTTTGTTTTTTTTTCTTTTGTTTCATTTTATCATTTATTTTGAATTGCCAGTTTGACTTTTGTTCTTATCCGCAGGATGAGCTAGAGAAGTCCCGCCATGAACTAGAGGACATGGATCTGATTGTTGCTCAGCTGAAGGCTGTAAGTGTCCACTCTTTATCCAAGGGATTGTTGTACTTCGTCGGAAGGCTTCATCCCCGTTTAGCATTTAATAAGATAATTTTCTAAGTTTGTTGGACTTCAACCATCACAGCATCACACGGTGAGAGTTGGGACTGGGTAGGTCTGTGTGATTGCCTGGAGGCAAAGGTACAACATTCCAGGTGGTAGGGTGAACCTGTTCTACCTCCATGTGGTGTCCTTGACAAAAGATCAGTTATCTGGAAAGGTGAATGAGGATCAGAATGAGAAGATAGACCTGGTCCTTGTACTTGTACGAACTCTCTGTAACTGCGAGCTGTTTTTCTTTCCAGCCGATGCTGTGGAGATGTTGAGGTACAACATCGTATCGGCGTGGGAGCAGGTTATGGCGACTACTTTTTCAGCCCCGGAGACCAGCTAAAAAGCAGGGGGTGTGGAATGCTTCTTTAGCAGACTCCACCACCATGGGGACTTCGGTGATCTCTGCCCCGTTACCCAGGCTAGGCCTGTTACTAGGGGTACCATGGAGAGGTGGGACAGGGTCTTGGTCAGCTAATGGTTTGCTAACTTGATGCTAGCATATCAACTATGGGTGGCTAAGGGATCTGGTCCTAAAAATATGTAAAGCTGAAGATGAAAGTGGCATTCAAAACAGTCCATGTATCACATCCCAGCTGTAAACTGTTATACAACGCTACAGTTCCCTTTTTCGGTGCAAATGCAGAAGAAGAGCAGATGAAATCATTTTGCATATTACCTAGGCTTAAGTGTACAGAAAGACATTAGTTGTGGTGAGAAGAGGTCACAAACATGTCATTACTCAGGCTTAAATGTACAGAAAGACATTAGTTGTGGTGAGAAGAGGTCACAAACATGTCGTGAGATTTCAGTCTGGTAGCATGTTTTTTTTAAATTTTGTTTTATTTTTAATTTTGTTTAATGGAAAAACTAATTATGTCAGTCCATAAGAAAAGTGAAGAGCAAAACCTCCATCTTAATGCAAAGAAAACTAAATTGATGACAACTGACAAAACAAACAAGGCAGCTGAAATTTGTATCAGTGAGGAAAAATTGGAAGAAGTGGAGAGTTTTGACTATCTTGGATCACTACTAACTAATAATGGAGATACAACGAGGGAGATTAAAAGGAGGACATCTATCGCTCTTCAGAAAATAAAACAACTAAAGAAGCTTTGAAGAGGAACAGATAGAACTACAAAAATAAGATTTTTAAGAGCAATCATCTTTCCCATTGCAATGTATGCCTGTGAGACCTGGACAATTAACAAAACAGCTGAGAAACACATAAATATCTTTGAATGTAAATGCTACAGACGAGTTCTTCAAATATCATGGACACAAAAAAAGGACAAATATATCCATACCACAAGAACTTAATATTGAAGAAAGTTGGCTAGTAAGGAAGATTAAACAGAGAAAACTTAAATATTTTGGACACATTAAACGTCATAAGAATTTAGAGAAGGTTGGAAGGGTTCATAGTGGTAAAAAGAAAGAGAGGAAGATCAAGGTGAAGATGGCTGCAAGCCACTGTTGATGATCTGCAAATGGATGCATCAGCAGCAGGCCATCTTGCTTACAACTGAGAGGCCTACAGGAGAGCTGTTAGTGAGGCAAAGTTTCACAAAGGCCATGTAAATGACTGACTACTGAACATGTTTTTGGTGTAGTGGAAAATTGTCAGATATTTGATGTTGCTTTTTGAGACCAGTAAAATTTCATTGGAAAAAGTAATTTGAGGGAAAAAAAAAAACAAAACAACAAAAAAAGAAAAGATGAGGCACAGTTTTATTTTTCTCCCATCTTATTGTGATGGGTTGCAACTTGTATATTTATATTATTCTAAATTGCATGTTTAAAACTGTTTAATGTGTACATTAACCTGGTAGGAACAAAGTCGATTAATTAAGGAGCTTGGTGATGTGAGGGCTCGTCTGTCAACCAGAGAAGCAGACAATGTTCGTCTGGAGGGTCTGGTGGACAGAATCACGGAGGAGAAGAAGAGGCTGGGCCAGAGGGTGAACAAGCTCACGGCAAATGGTAGGTGTGTGCGGGCGGTTGTGGTTGGGAGGTTTGTGCAGGTGGTTGTGGTTGGGAGGTTTGTGCAGGTAGTTGTAGTTGGTAGGTTTGTGCAGGTGGTTGTAGTTGGTAGGTTTGTGCAGGTGGTTGTAGTTGGTAGGTTTGTGCAGGTTGTTGTAGTTGAGAGGTGTGTGTGGGTGGTTGTAGTTAGTAAGTTTGTGCAGATAGTTATAGTTTGGAGGTTTGTGCAGGTAGTTGTAGTTGGGTGGTTTGTGCAGGTGGTTGTAGTTGGGAGGTGTGTGTGGGTGGTTGTAGTTGGTAGGTTTGTGCAGGTGATTGTGGTTGGGAGGTTTGAGAGATGATTGTCGTTGGTAGGTTTGTTCAGATGGTTGTAGTTGGTAGATTTGTGCAGATAGTTGTAGTTGGTAGGTTTGTGCAGGTGGTTGTAGTTTGGAGGTTTGTGCAGTAGGTTGTAGATGGTAGGTTTGTGCAGGTGGTTGTAGTTGGTTGAAATTGAGAGGTTTGTGCGGGTGGTTGTAGCTGGTATATTTGTGCAGGTGATTGTGGTTGGGAGGTTTACGCAGATGATTGTAGTTGGTAGGTTTGTTCATATGGGTGTAGTTGGGAGGTTTGTGTGGGTAGTTGTAGGTGGTAAATTTGTGTGGGTGATTGTAGATGGTAGATTTGTGTGGATGGAGGTAAATGGTAGGTTTATGTGGGTGGTTGTAAATGGTAAGATCGTGTAGATGGTTGTAGATGGTAGATTTGTTTGGATGGTGATAAACGGTAGGTTTGTGTGAGTGGTTGTTGGTGTTAGGTTTATGTGGATGCTTTTAGATGGTATGTTTGTGTGGGTGCTTTTAGATGGTAGGTTTGTGTGGATGGCTGTAGTCAGTAGGTTTTAGATTGTAAATGTAGGTTTGTTTGGGTCATTGTATGAACATTAATAAAAAAAGTTTACTTGGAGTTATAGTTAATATATCTGTGGGATTTGTAACTGAGCACATTGTTAATCATTGTAAATGTCAGATTGTGGACATTTGTTAATAATTTATGAAACTTGTACGCTGGAGACTTTTAAATATTTGTATGTGATAGATATAGGGGGGAGTGTAAAGAATAGGTGCCTGTACTCGAGTAAATTGTTGATTTGTGGATGTGTACGGTTGTAAGTTGTAGCCAAGTGTAATAGATTTGTGAAGATTTCTAAATCCATGTGTGTATGTAAATGAGTAGAGATAGATTTGAGTAGAATGTTGATGTATTGAATGTAGATACAGTTTAAATTTTTCAGTCTGTTATTTTGCAGTGAAACTTTTAGTATTTCTTTTGTACCTGTCTATTGCAGTTTTATAAGCTTTTTTTATAAAGATTGTTTCTGCATCAGAGAAATTTGTTGCATTTTATCACCACAAAGGAGTTTTTGCATCAGAGAAATTTGTTGTATTTTACCATCACAAGGGAGTCTTTGTATCAGAGAAATTTGTTGTATTTCATCACCACACAGGATTTTTTTTTGCATTGGAGAATATTGTTGTATTTTATCACCATATAGGAGATTTTTCATTGGAGACATTTGTTGTATTTTCATCACCACGTAGTTTGTTTTTTTTTTTTTGTATCAGAGAAGTTTGTTATATTTCGTCATCACAAGGGAGATAAGATAACTGTGTGAGAAATATGACAAGATTGTAGGAGTTAGTGAACCTGTGCTGGGTCAAGGTCTTGTCCCACCTCCTCGTTGATGCTCATAGTGATGGGCACAGACTGGTTAAAGAGACAAGACTTTTGCTGTAGTCCCAGTGGTGGTGGAGCATGCTCAAGGCTCACAAGCGAAGCAGCATTATCCGCCCTGTCTGACATCACGCCAGCGTTTCATTATCTTCATGGTGTAAGCTACCGAGAACAGCAGAAAAAACAAATGATTACATTTATCTTATTACATTTATCACAGTTTGTGAATGTGAAGTGTTTGCTGTCATAATTCACAGAGAAAGAACTTGTTCTGGAGATAGAGAGACTAAAGAAAAAGAATGGGCCAATCAAGAAGGGCAAGATTCCGAACAAGCTGGACATGTTTATACGCGGCATAGAAGAAGACAGGGACTACTATAAGGCCCAGGCTGAAGACCTACAGGTAGAAATATTGAATCATCCTATTATATGAGATTCTGTTATTTGTTTTTTATCTGTTGCTTGATGACAAGTGAAGTATAAATTAGTAACTTCTACGCTCTCACCCTTGCTATGCCTATGTCCTTATAATTTTTTTTTCTGCATCTGTCCTGAATAAGGAAGTGCTTTCATTGTTGTATGGGTTTTCTATGAAACTGATACTAGCCTTTTTTTTAGCCTGACACATGATTTTGACCTGACTCATTTTTGCATATTGAGACTAATCATGCTTGTCTTATTTTGTTTTACAATTCTTCTTATGCCCTTAACTTGGTGTTTGTGTCATGCGTCAGCACATTTTTAGCTTCGTGTTTAGCAAATAGGAGACGAGGCTTGCACACAGTAAAGTGATAGAGCACAATAAAGTGATGGAGCACAGTAAAGTGACAGAGCACAGTAAAGTGACAGAGCACAGTAAAGTCATAGAGCAAAGTAAAAGAGATAGGTAGCTACTGTAAAGCAACATCATTGCACACTGTCAAACCATAAGTGCTCTGCTGCCCGGTGAGCAGTTGATCAGAGGCTACCAACTAGTGGTCATTGTCAGCAGGAGCTCTGTCACTAAGGGCGGCATTCCTTTTCCTTCCCAGAGCGTTAACCCTGGCACCCACTTTTTTCTTGAGGCTGGGTGAACTTTCATGTGCCGAAGGTCATGGAAAATATGGGCCAAACACTGTATTCCCCAATATGTCTTAATGGCATGGGAACGGAAAATTTACCTTACCTATACTTGGGTGAACCCTGGGAGATTTTTGAGAGCCACGGTTTGACCGCCACAGTGGTGAGTGGACATTGAAACTAGCTGGCCTGATCGGCAAGTGTCTAATCCACTATACCAGTGTGGTTACCCTTGAAAAATACAAAGCACTTTAGACATGAGAGTGAGAAAAATGGTAAGAAGAGTGGTCACGTATCAACCCACAGACTCCAGTAGGATGGGCAACCACTTAGCCGTAAGAAGACAGTGTGCTACGGAAAGAACCTGCTTAAGTAATTGGATTGTCCCACAACCTTATGTGCAAACTGATGTTTACGTAACTAGGAGCCATGCTTTGTTATATGCCAGTTAGTGATATTATATGCTACCATTTCATTTTATGAAGTTCCATAGATTTTTTTTGCTCATTAGAAATTTTTCACATAAGCAAGGCTCTATGTTTGTTGGAGCTACTTAAATTGAAGTCTCTCTGAAACCATTTCACATCTCTTAGTTTGGATTTTAGCTTGACTTCTTTCAGCCTAGACTGAGATGTTATATCACCATGCGTTTTAAAATTTTCCATCCTGCAGAACTCCACTGATGATGTTAACTGTGTCCAGTATATAGCTGAATGGGGCTGTAGATGTAGCTAGCTGTACCAACTGGTCTATTCTTTTAGCTCCAGAAACACTTGAATGTCCTGGGACACAAAATAGAAAGCTATTTTGCAAAAATGTTAAATTCTATATCAATGATGTACTAATTGTAAGAAAAGAAAAGTCTGGTGATGCCGTCTCATTTATTTGTAGGCTGTCCTGAAGGGAGAGATCCCCAAAGGGATATCCAAGACCAATCTGCGCACACGATCAGCATCATCTTCCAGAGCTCAGAGTCCAGCAAGGAAAGAAACTTCAGCCAAGGCCAAGAAGGTAATCAGTTTTATCTAAAATGGATACTGGAAGTAATGTTTTAATGGAATATTTAGACATGTTAGATGACTGTCGTCATTGCATTTCAAATAAGTCTTTAAGTGCTCCAATCTCCGTTTGAAGGAGAATCTTAGCACTTTTTCATAAATTTTGTTGTACTGGCAGGGGATGAAGATGGTGTCTAATTAGGCAATCAGTGGCCCATAGCTGATATTCCAACGTCAGGGTTAGCAAACCATAGCTGACCAAGATCCTGTCCAACCTCTCCTGGTACCCCTAGTAACAGGCCTAGCGTGGCTAACGGGGCAGGGATCGCCATAGTTCCCATGGTGGTGGAGTCTGCTAAAGAAGCGTTGCACACCCCCTGCTTTTTTAGCTGTACTCCGGAACTGAAAAAATAGCCGCCATAACCCGCTCCCACGCCGATACGATGCTGTGCCTCAACACCTCCACAGCATCGGCTGCAAAGAACACCAGCTTGCGGTTACAGGGAGACAGCACAAGACAAGACAAGTTGGATTGTCCCACAACCTTATGTGCAAACTGATGTTTACGTAACTAGGAGCCATGCTTTGTTATATGCCAGTTAGTGATATTATATGCTACCATTTCATTTTATGAAGTTCCATAGATTTTTTTTTGCTCATTAGAAATTTTTCACATAAGCAAGGCTCTATGTTTGTTGGAGCTACTTAAATTGAAGTCTGTCTGAATCCATTTCACATCTCTTAGTTTGGATTTTAGCTTGACTTCTTTCAACCTAGACTGAGATGTTATATCACCATGCGTTTTAAAATCTTCCATCCTGCAGGACTCCGCTGATGATGTTAACTGTGTCCAGTATATAGCTGAATGGGGCTGTAGATGTAGCTAGCTGTACCAACTGGTCTATTCTTTTAGCTCCAGAAACACTTGAATGTCCTGGGACACAAAATAGAAAGCTATTTTGAAAATTGTTAAATTCTATATCAGTGATGTACTAATTGTAAGAAAAGAAAAGTCTGGTGATGCCGTCTCATTTATTTGTAGGCTGTCCTGAAGGGAGAGATCCCCAAAGGGATATCCAAGACCAATCTGCGCACACGATCAGCATCATCTTCCAGAGCTCAGAGTCCAGCAAGGAAAGAAACTTCAGCCAAGGCCAAGAAGGTAATCAGTTTTATCTAAAATGGATACTGGAAGTAATGTTTTAATGGAATATTTAGACATGTTAGATGACTGTCGTCATTGCATTTCAAATAAGTCTTTAAGTGCTCCAGTCTCCGTTTGAAGGAGAATCTTAGCACTTTTTCATAAATTTTGTTGTACTGGCAGGGGATGAAGATGGTGTCTAATTAGGCAATCAGTGGCCCATAGCCGATATTCCAACGTCAGGGTTAGCAAACCATAGCTGACCAAGATCCTGTCCAACCTCTCCTGGGACCCCTAGTAACAGGCCTAGCGTGGCTAACGGGGCAGGGATCGTCATAGTTCCCATGGTGGTGGAGTCTGCTAAAGAAGCATTGCACACCCCCTGCTTTTTTAGCTGTACTCCGGAACTGAAAAAATAGCCGCCATAACCCGCTCCCACGCCGATACGATGCTGTGCCTCAACACCTCCACAGCATCGGCTGCAAAGAACACCAGCTTGCGGTTACAGGGAGACAGCACAAGACAAGACAAGTTGTATTGGCAAGAACCTTGACAAAATGAAGCATCAGCATCAGCATTGGCAGAACCAGTCCCAGCCTCCTTTGGGCCATATTGATTATCCTGCTCCTGCTCACTGTGTGATGTTTAGTTCCACAATAATTTATGTGGAAGTTTTCAGTTGAATCTTGATAACAGTTTCAGAGTAAAGTTCAGTCATGTCACTCAGTTTTGTCAAGGTCTGTGAGAATTTCAAGATGTCTTCATTGAACTTGTTTGGATGTGCTTTTGGTTTTCTTCTTTTTTCTATTATGTCTTGGTTCTTACATCTCAGATCTTTCTCATGCCATCGAGTGTCACATAAGGCCTGCAGTGTGTCTTGCCTTGAGCCTCTTCATACATCCTTCTCATGCTATCGAGTGTTACATAAGGCTCTCAGTGTGTCTTGCTTTGAGCCTCTTCTTACATCCTTCTCATGCCATCAAGTGTCACATAAGGCTCGCATTGTGTCTTGCCTTAAGCCTCATCTCACATCTTTCTCATGCCATCGAGTGTCACATAAGGCCCGCATTGTGTCTTGCCTTAAGCCTCATCTCACATCTTTCTCATGCCATCGAGTGTCACTTAAGGCTGGCAGTGTTGTCTTGCCTTAAGCCTCATCTCACATCTTTCTCATGCCATCGAGTGCCACATAAGGCCCGCATTGTGTCTTGCCTTAAGCCTCATCTCACATCCTTCTCATGCCATCGAGTGTCACATAAGGCTGGCAGTGGTGTCTTGCCTTGATCCTCATCTCACATCTTTCTCATGCCATCGAGAGCCACAAAAGGCCCTCAGTGTGTCTTGCCTTAAGCCTCATCTCACATCTTTCTCATGCCATCGAGTGTCACATAAGGCTGGAAGTGTGTCCTGCCTTGAGCCTCGTTTCTTGGCAAGTTTCTCATTCTCATCGAGGGATTTGATGAGGGACTTGTCAGTGTTCACCTCTTGCTAAAAAGCTTAATAAACATACATTTTCATTGGTCAGCTTCAGATGCTACAGTTATTCATTTTCACACACAGAAAAATAACGTGAAAAAATGATGTCCAGGTTTTTCAAACAGTATGGGAGTGAAAGTCATATAATTGTTGGATGTGGTCTTGAAAAGATCCATTTGGTTTTCCTATTCGTCCCGCATTGCTTGATGGTCCACCTGTAATGAGGGTGTTATTAAAATACTGCTGGCAGTGGTACGATTTGTTTGATTCATTAGTTTCCCTGTCAGATGATATCCATGTGACCCTATGCTAAAAGTTTAAATTTATTTTATAACGAATTTTATAAATAAATTTCTTTTTATTGTTTTTGTTGTGTCTCAATACGTTCATTTTTTTCCTGTGTAAGGACCTTGCTCAGTATGAAGCCATTGTCCGTGTGCTCGAAGATGAGAAAAATTACTACAAGAAGGAGTATGAGGCTCTCAAAGCCACTCGTCGACCTGCGGCCCCTATTAAGATAGTGCCGAACAAGGTGAGTGAAGGATAAATTAGAAATGCAGTGAAGCAAGAGGGAAGTTTGATTGTGAAATAATGAATAGCACGGGGTTCGATACTGTTGACAGCAGGTTTATGATATAGTGAGCAAGGATGTAATGAATCAGGAGCTGAAAAAAAGACTCGTGAAAACTTTCTAAAAATGGAAAAACCTGTACACTCTCTTCTAGAAGAAACGGATAACAGTATTGCATATTGCTGTAAGAAAAGAAGCACACACATAATTTATTTTCCTTTTTTCAGTAAATAGATAAATTTGAAGCAAAAGCTTTAGGCTTAATAGTGTTGGCCAAATTTACAGGTAAAATAAAACAGAATTTAAAAAAATATTTATCAATTAAAATCTTTTTTTTCCTTGATTTTTCTTTCAAATAATTCGATTGTTCATTTAACTCTTTGGCTATCAGACATTTCTGGCACAATAACATTTTTTAGTAATAAAAAGTCACAGCCATAATTTTGTACTGGGAAATGCTTGTTTTTAGCATCTGTAGCTGTTTAAAATTATGAACTCCTGGCTACAGAGTAAAACCATGTGACTGTAGGGAATTTATTTTTAATCTTTGAAAAAAAAGTCTTAAAATGATTCATGGTAGCCAAAGGGTTAATTTTGTTTTGTTGTTGGCTTCCATAAATAATTTTACTGCAATGATTTCTGCAGAGTGTGGCAGAAGAGCTTGAACTTGCCAGATTGACTCGAGAAAGAGATGAGTTGAAGTCCTTGCTAGACAAGTTTGAGAGGCACATGTCAGAGGTATGTCAGTGTTGCTTTGTTGTTCTGTATTACAAGATAAGATTTTTTTTTAAACAGTTGTGAAATTTGTTGAAGTACGAGTGTCACTCCAAAAGTAACACCTCCTAATTTTTTATTTCTTTCTGGAAATGTCATAAGCTGAAGCTGTTGATATGTAAGTTGAGTTTCAACCATTGAACAGCTGTTGTACAAATATGGTTGGAGTTTCAGCCATTGAGCAACTGTTGTACAAATGTGGTTGGCATGTGTGAGATAGTAAGAGAGAAATGGGCTGGCAAAATGACCTATGGTGTAGATGTTCATATGAAGCAGAAGTTTGTGATCAGATTCATCCATGCTGAAAAAATGGCACCCACTGACATTCATCAATACTTGCTGAATGTCTACAGAGACTAAACAGTCAGTGTTAGCATGATGAGGTGGTGGGTGGCACATTTCACTGGTGGCGACAGCAATGTGAAAGTCAGTCCACATTCTGGACGGCCATGCACTGATGTCACACCATCCAGTCAGGGGTGTCTTGATCAACTCAACCATGCATATCATCATATTATGACTGGGGAACTGTGTACAGAACTTGATATCGGCTTCAATGCTTTAGAAACAATGTTACCACCTCTCACCCGACGGGGATATATTATATCCAAATCACATTGTTTTCCGGTGAGAAAGTCCAACTCTGGACTGAACTGGTACAACGAAAACCACAGTGTCACGCAATGCCGCTTCTGTGACCCACTGAAAATATAGGCCTAGCCCCACAATGCTCTGAGCCTCCATCTTAAATGAGACTATCACGAGAACCACAGGAGTAAATTCAGTAGGATCACAGGGCAATCTTGGTGGTAGAAGCAAATGAATAAGAAGAAACAGTGTTGGAATAGCGCAAAGCGTGCACTGAGACAAAGACAACCTTTCTCTTGTAACACGATAATGTCAGGCCACACAGCAGTTTGAAGACCGCTGTGTCAGGCCACACAGCAGTTTGAAGACCGCTGTATCAGGCCACACAGCAGTTTGAAGACCGCTGTGTCAGGCCACACAGCAGTTTGAAGACCGCTGGGCACAGCGCCAAGCTTGGCTGGACTGTCCTGTCACACCCACCATGTAGTCTGGATTTGACACCTCCTGACTTCCATCTGTTTGGGCCCTTGAAAAAATGGACCTCATGGGAAACATTTTCGTAATGACGCTGTCAAGGCAGCTGTGAAACAATGGGTCACCTCTGTTGATGCAGATTTTTACAAGTACAGCATACAGGCTCTTGTTCAGCACCGGAAAAAATGCATAATGAACGGTGGTGACTGTGGAAGAAATAGCATTTTCTAGCTGAGACATTGCTCTATCAAGTGGTGTTATTGTGCTCATTGTATCCATTGCAATTTCTGTATACAAATTTAGGAGTCATTACTTTCAGAGCAACCCTTGTATAAAATCTGAACTATACTACATTGTCTCTGGCAATCGGGTGTTGACTATCATTGATTTCCACAACCATCCATCCTTTGCACTTTCTGTAAGATGTGTATTGAACCATGCTCAGTGCCAATTTTCTAGTCCATCAGGTATTTTTTTTCTTTGTCTTTCTATGTTTCTTTATCCCTTCAGTTTTCCTGTTGTCACTAGATGTTCCAGTTTGCATCTTCTCAAAACATCTACAAATCTGGATTGTCATGTTCTGAATTTTGGCATAATTACTCTCTTTTGTCCAGCCTCACTTAGAACCTCTTCATTTGTTTTCTCAGATGTTGATGCCACAGTTATAATGCCTAAAATAGTGTTTTTTTGAGTTGGGAACACTGTTAATTTGAAACTTAATTATCTGTGTGGGAGAAAGAAGCACAATACAATGATGCTAGTGCTTCGATGAATTGGTGACAGACACTTGCTTCAAAAACAGTCTTCTAAGATGAAAAAATTAGCTGTTACATTAAGTGGATGAATGTTCTTGATCTGTGGATAATTACTGCTGCATAGATGGCAGTTTATCTTTTTCTTATACAGAATTATCATCAGTGCTACAGAGACTGTGCATTGAGGTGAATGCTGCAACAGCATCCAGCTGAAGAGTTGTCTCAGTTACACATGCTTCAGTGGATGTTGGGGTATGCAGTGAAGCATGATTGGGACTATCTTGAATGTGATGATACCAGATTCTGATTTCTGATGTTCTGAAAGATGGCATTTATATTATTCAGTGGATAATTATTATCATACAGATGGTTGTTGTGTCATTCAGTGGATAATTATTGTCATACAGATGGTTATATCATTCAGTGGATAATTTTGTCATACAGATGGTTGTTATATCGTTCAGTGGATAATTACTGTCAAATAGATGGCAGTTATTCAGTGGATAATTACCATTGTATGGATGGCAGTTACATCATTCAGTAGATAATTACCATCATATAGATTGCAGTCATTCAGTGGATAATTACTGTCGTATAGATGGCAGTTACATCATTCAGTGGATAATTACTGTCGTATAGATGATAGTTATTCAGTGGATAATTACCGTCATATAAATGGCAGTTATATCATTCTGTGGATAATTACCATCATATAGATGGCAGTTATATCACTCAGTTGATAATTACCGTGATATAGATGGCAGTTATATCACTCATTGGATAATTACCATCATACAAATGGCAGTTATATCACTCAGTGGATAATTACCATCATACAGATGGCAGTTATATCACTCAGTAGATAATTGCCATCATATAGATGGCAGTTATATCACTCATTGGATAATTACCATCATATACATGGCAGTTATATCACTCAGTGGATAATTACCACCATATAGATGGCAGTTATATCATTCAGTGGATAATTACTGTCGTAGATGGCAGTTATATCACTCATTGGATAATTACCGTCATATAGATGGCAGTTATATCATTCAGTGAATGATTATAAGATACTTTTCTCTGTTAAAGATCCAGGCAAACGTGAAGGTACTGACTCTAGAAAGGGACAAGCTCAACACGATGTACGAAGAAGTAAGTAAACGAGTACTTCCTTGTGGTGGCGTGTACAAATTTCATTTGTAATACCATTCATAGCAGATCCTGTGGCCATCTTTCTTCACAGAGAATAAAGACGTAGCCCCATCATGCCATAGAGATGCTTAAGGATGTGGTGTTGGTGCAAGGATGAAGATGCTGTTTGATTTGGCAGCCAGCAACCCTTAGCCGACTTGCTGGCATAAGGGATGGCAAACCATAGCTGACTAAGATTCTGTTCCACCGCTTCATTGGTACCCCCCCCCCCCCAAATAGCGGGCTTAGCCTGGCTAATGGGACAGGGATCGATATAGTCCTCATGGTGGTGGAGTCTGCTAAAGAAGCATTGCACATCTGCTTCTTTTTTTAAGCTCCATTCAGGGACTTCAACATGATGCTTTTCCTCAACATCTTCATTGCATCAGCTGCAAAGAACATCTGCTCACAGTTCCAGGGGAGATATAACAACAAACAAGATGGTGCTAGTGTCCATACTTTTCTTGACCTGGTGGCACGTTAGAAAGTGACATTGTCATCGTCACGCCTGACTGCCTTTCCTTCCCCAGCTTCAGAAGGAAGTGAGTACCTCCAGCCAGGTATGAATCATCAACCTCCATGTAAGAAACAAGAGCACGGAGATTAAATGGAGAGGAAAATAAAAAAGGTAGACATGCTGCATCTGGTTCAGGTATATGACGTCATAGAAATGTGCATCGTGGAAGTTGCACTGCTTTGTCTAGCTCATTCTATGCTTTCTCGGATTTTCAGCTGGTTTAACTCACTAGTTTCATTTAAGAGAAGCCAGGCAAGTCTTGTTCCTGGTAGCAGTTGTAATACTGCTTTCTAATTACACATTTAGCCACTAGTCCTGTGTCCATGATTTCACTAACCATATTTGTTTTCAGGTATCCTGAAAATCAAATTATTCATATTTGCCTGAATGCTGCAGATACAGTGCCTGGTTCTTCTCTGATTCACTGACCTCTGGCTTGTGGAATTTGAGTACTGTTATCTCTTTTTCTCTCTCGCTGTCTCTCATTCTCGCTCTCTCTCTCTCTCTCTCTTTTTCCCTCTCTCTCTCTCCCCCTCTTTCTCTCTCTCCCCCTCTCTCTCTCTCCCTCACTCTCTCCATCTTTCTCTCTCTCCCTCTCCCTCCCTATCTCTCTCTTCCTCCCACCCTCTCTCTTTCTCTCTCTCATACACATGCGCACACACACA
The DNA here is from genome assembly GCA_009760885.1 of Achatina immaculata. Classification (NCBI taxonomy): domain Eukaryota; kingdom Metazoa; phylum Mollusca; class Gastropoda; order Stylommatophora; family Achatinidae; genus Lissachatina; species Lissachatina immaculata. The sequence goes on from CM019700.1 coordinate 21,475,485, forward strand.
CACATACAGAATTAATCCAGTTGTTCAGATCTAAGCAGTTTTCTTTTCAGTGTCGGGCAACTTTGAAGTACGTATTGTTTTTATGACGTGTTATTTTCTTCAGACAAAAGATGAACTGATGAAAGTGAGAAGAGAGTTAATCTCCTCACCCAAACAGACCAAGACATCCCTAGCAGCCCAGGCCATACTAAGGAGGATTGAAAACGAGAGAGATGATGCCGTAGCTGACCTTCGGAGGATGACAACAGAGAGGGACAGCTTGAGAGAAAGGTTAAAGGTCGGTTCCATTTAATGTTTTTAATTATTGATCTCATCATTATCATCATCGCTTTTCTCTCCCTTGAGAGCATAGGCTACAGATAAAGGCTCTCCAGTCATCCCTGTTCGTGGAATTATTCTCTGCTTCCTTCCATGTGTGTCCCTTGTCTCTGAGCACTGTCATAATTTCTATTATCCAAAGTAAGTCTAGGTCTTCAAATTATGTATGGTGTAAGAGGCGACTAAGAAGGTTGGGGGATAGGCCAACGACTTGTTCCCTGTAAAAAAACTGGAGCGTTACAGAAACACGGAGAGGAAAGGCAGGAAAATTTGTCATGAAAAAGGAATTATTGATCTGAGACATAAAAAAAAGATTTGTATGTACACGTATAAGCATAATCATCATTCTGTGCCACACCAGTGGGCAGTGGCAATCATGTGTCTTCATTTTGTGCAGACCTTGGATATTTATAGTTAGACTGGTTGCCTTCCTTTTCTCGTGCTGCTTTTTCAGTCCATTCATGTGTCTGTTTCATATTTTGAATGCTCTCTCTCTCTCTCTCTCTCCCCCCCCCCCCCCCCCCCCCCCAGATTGTGTTTTGTGACACAAAAGGGAAGTGATGTTAAAGTTGTAATTTGGAAGTTGTAGCCAAGTATTAACATTCCTTAATAACTTAGTTTAACATTTTGGCTAAAGATACAATTGCTGATAGAAGCATTTTCAGAAGTATTATGGTCTTAATGTAACATTTGTTATTAATTAATAATTAATTAATAGGTCTTTGTGAACTCCATGGAGATGACATCAGTTAGTAGTCAGTAGATGATTAAACAGTTGTTTAATTCAAGTTCATTCTTTGATGATTTATGTCTGTTTTTTAGCATTTACAGCAATTTATAATTAGATACTCCAAACTACATAACAGAATTAATAATACTTCTCTGATCATTCTCATTACTTGTATACTGTTGAAGTAATTGGTGGTCAATTGGAGTTCATGTACATCTCTGTAGAACTTTTTTGGACTAATATAGGCATTGGCACATCTGTTTTCTCTGCACTTCATATGTTGGGCATTCCAGCAGAAGTCTGGTTATTCTGCCAGTGCCACATATGCACATGTCATGTGACTACAGTTATTTTATTTATTTATTTTTTTAACTATCCTATTTAGCCTGCTGGCACACAAAGAGTTAACACCTTCAGTTTAGTTCAGCACGTCCTGTTTTGCCTACTGGCACACAAAGAGTTAACACCTTCAGTTTAGTTCAGCACGTCCTGTTTTGCCTACTGGCACACAAAGAGTTAACACCTTCAGTTTGGTTTAGCTCAGTCCTTGAATTTCCCACTTTGGCATTTATTGTTTATTAATTATCTTGTGAACACGGAGTGTTAAAAATTATTAACTTTTGTTTGGGGTCAATCTTTCTATAGATTGCCACAGAGACTTCTTTATCAGATAGGGCCAAGCTGGAGCAGCAGGTTGAAGATTTAGAATCTACCCTTCATACTGTGAGTATTAGCTCGGAGCAGTGCTTTGTCATCGGTAATGACATTTAGGACATGTCCTAAAATGCTATATTGAACCTATCTTGTTATATGGAAGTGAATCATGGACAATAGGCAGGTCTGCACAAAAATCATTGGAAGCAGCAGAAATGTGGTTTATTAGAAGAATGTTGCGAATCCTCTGGACAGTAAAAATAACTAATGAAGAATGTATGAGAAGAGCTGGAGAGACAAAAAAAATCTTGTCAAAAAGATGAGAGAGAGACATTGTACTTTCATAAGACATGCAATGAGAAGAGGGGGCATTGAAAATATTATAACAAGAGGAAAAATAGAAGGAAAAATATCAAGAGGAAGACCAAGAGAAATAATACTGGACAGTCTGACAGGATGGTGTGAGAGGAGATCACCAACTGAGCTGATGGCCAGCATGAAGGATCGTGTACTCTGGAGAAGCATAATAGCCAACGCCAGTCAGCATGGCACCTGATGATGATGAGTGACATGAATATCTTTCTGTCTATCGCCAGCACAAATGACGTTATAATTTTTATGTGGAAGTGAACACGATATATGGTACGACCTAAAAAAAAAACATGACGTTGTATCCTGTCATTTGACTTTACAAAAGCCTTGTTGTTTCCTGTCTGTATAATTTTTATATTACTGTTGGTATGATTAAAATATAAAACACCATCAAAGTTAAAAGAGAAGTCAGAAGGCTGTAATGTATATTAGTATCTCTCTGTGTTATACACTGTGACTAGTCTAAGAATATGAAACCGCAATAGAACGTTGATTATCCAGACTAAATTGGGACCAGAGTGGTTTTGGTTAATTAAAATAGTTTGGATAATTAAACATGCATGAACAGGCTCGGTTTATGCCTGCAGTCAGGCTTAAAATCAGTTCGTACATCTGCAGTGCTGCTCAGTAGACTGAGTCAAAGCTCAAAGAGTGTTGAGAACTTTCCTGACATTAATATTCCAGGATTTAAACTCCTCTGGACTGAAAGCTATAAATTATTTTTTTTCCTGGACTCAGAGCTGTGTAATTATTTTTTTGGTGCGGCAGTGGTTCGGATAATTGATGGTTTGAGTGATTGAGTTTCAGATAATCGATGTTCTACTGTATTTATAACTTTGTTTCACTGTTTTCATTGTGGTTACAATATCTGCAGATAAAATAACCTTTAAAAAATGAGAGATAAAAAAATGAAAATAAAAATCATAAGGCTGTAATATTATATTCAAAGATTAAAATGATACACTGATCTTCTTCTTCTTCTGTGTTCGAGGTTGTTGGTCACATCAGATCCTGATCCCTGTCGACATGGCAAAGCTCACAGTCCTCTCCAGATCCTGATAAGAGCCCCCAAAGCTTTTACCCCAAACGTGTGTCGTCTGGCCATGTCTCTTGTCTCAGGTCCGCATGGTTTGGGCATTCTTGAAGGATATGTTCTGGAATCTGGACTCCACTGCCACATGGGCACTCATCTGTGTGAGACATTTTGAGTCGATGTAGGTGGCTCAGTAGTCTGCAGTGGCCTGTCCTTAGGCAAAAGAGGATGGTTTGCTGATGTCTTTGTAGCTTGTGTATTGCATGATACACTGATAAGTGGAAGAAAAAGGCAGTTCTTTGATTGACAGACATTTTCAGGTTATGACATTGGTCTGAAACCTGAGATGATATATCAGCTGGGTTTGACTGTGGATATTTAAAAGCACCTTTCTCTCCATGTCTAGAAGTCCACAGTTAATAGCATCTTTATATCTAGCCCATTTCTCTGTGTACCTAAAAGTTCACAAATAATACCACTTTTCTTTCCGTTTCTAGCCATTTCTCTCCATTCATAGTATAAGTAGCACCATTGTCTAGAAGTTTAGAGTTAATAGCATCTTTCTCTCCACATCTAGAAGTTCACAGTTAATAGCGCTTTTCTCTCCATATCTAGTCATTTTACTAAGTACTTAGTATACAATAGCACCTTTATCACTATATCTAAGAAGTTTACAGTTAATAGTGTCTTTTTCTCTCCATACCTAGAAGTTCACAGTTAATAGTGTCTTTTTCTCTCCATACCTAGAAGTTCACAGTTAATAGTATCGTTCTCTCCATACCTAGAAGTTCACAGTTAATAGCATCTTTCTCTCCATACTTAGAAGTTCACAGTTAATAGCATCTCTCTCTCCATATCTATACCTAGAAGTTCACAGTTAATAGCATCTTTCTCTCCATACTTAGAAGTTCACAGTTAATAGCATCTTTCTCTCCATATCTATACCTAGAAGTTCACAGTTAATAGCATCTTTCTCTCCATACCTATACCTAGAAGTTCTTTCTTTCCATGTCTAGAAGTTCACAGTTAATAGCATCTTTCTCTTCATGTCTAGAAGTTCACAGTTAATAGCATCTTTCTCTCCATACCTAGAAGTTCACAGTTAATAGCATCTTTCTCTCCATACCTAGAAGTTCACAGTTAATAGCATCTTTCTCTCCATACCTAGAAGTTCACAGTTAATAGCATCTTTCTCTCCATACCTAGAAGTTCACAGTTAATAGCATCTTTCTCTCCATAACTAGAAGTTCACAGTTAATAGTATCTTTCTCTCCATAACTAGAAGTTCACAGTTAATAGCATCTTTCTCTCCATACCTAGAAGTCCATACAAAACCCATATCTTTTGTGGATGAAAATGAAAGCTTTCTTAATGTATCAATCTATCAGGTGGAGCAAGAACGAAATGAATTGATGATCCGAATGAACACACTCAAAGATGAGATAAGAGTGATGGAAGAACAGATGAAGGACCAGCAGATGAGACTGAACGAGATAGTACAGGAGTCCGTAAAAAACAGGACCTCATCAGACCAGATGAAGTAGGTCATTAGTTACAGTAATGGACACATATTGGTTTTTCCATTTCATTTTGCTTGCGTGATATTCAGAATTAGACGCAGTTAAGGAAATTTTTAACTTCGGTATTTGGAACACTTTAGGTATATTATCATTCTTATCAGATACTGTGCCAGATTGTGTGTATTATCATTATTCCTAACAGATCCTTCATTTCTGATGTTGATTTACTCGTTTTGTGCTTTTTCTATCACATCATTGTGTCAGACTACTTGCTTTTTTTTCTCTTTCTTGTCTCTTCTTTGCGTCTCATGCCCTGGGAATACTGCTCAGTCCTTGTGATGCCAGTTCTTCTCTCTCAAGTCTGAGACAGCGATGTCAGGGTTGCCTCTCTGAAAGTCCTGTGCTCTTCCAAGCTCTTTGAGGGCATTAACAATGTTAACACAGTCGTCTGTGGTGACCAGACTAGCCAGTCTATCAGCTGTCTCATTGCCTTGGATGTCAGCATGACCTGGTATAGAATTGAGGGTGACACTGTGAATTTTTGATAGGTTGTCCTTAACTTGCTTGATGACAGTTTTGTTGGGTTGAATGGTTGAACCAGTAATAATACATTTCTCAAAATGATGGCAGTGAGTTCTGTCTCTCCTGCAGATGTCCTTCAGGCAGTAAGGACTCGTACATGCATCTGTGGTGGAGTCCTCATTCCAAATCAGAAATTAGACCATCTATGGACTTGCCTGAAGTACATTAATGTTGATTCTGAAAATACTTTAACATTTAACTTTGGCTTATTATCTCTCTTTCTCTCTCTCTCTGAACCTTTAGGTGCCCAAGGCACATGGAACTTCCACAAGGGTTTTCTACAAATGCCCGTCCATCACCTTTTTTCCGATCTGTTTAGCTTATGAAAAAAAAAAAAAGGTAAAAGTAATCCTGTCATGCCTTAGAGGCACATAGGGATATGGTGTTAGTGCCCATATTTTCCTTGACCTGTCAGCACACTAGAGGGTGATATGGTCAGTATCACGCCTGGCTGCCTTTCCTTCCTCAACTCCATTTCTACAGCTGGGTTACTGAGGTGCCTCCGACCGGATTCGAACCCACGACCTTCACCACTAGAGACCAGTGCACTAACCACTTCGCCACAAATACTAAGTTTGAAGGCAATGTGTTTTTTTTCCTCTGAGGCATTTGTAGACTTTTTTTTTTCCGTTGGTAAGTTGGCAATTTGTGTCTCACACACAGGCTGCTTGTGGAGGAAACTGAGAAAACACTGGAGAGCAGCACACGTCGACTGACCAGGCAGGAGGAAGAGTTACAGAGCCAGGGGAAGAGAGTGAACTCCCTTGAGGAGAAGATTTTGGATTTACAACGAGTAAACCAGGTAAATGTTTGATCTATTCTTCTTTTGATTTTCGGTAATGGCAATTTTTTTTTTTTTTTAATCTGAAGACCCTGTGATGTTGACTTGACTTGACTTGACAGTGAGCGGATTATGGTGGGCTCTAGATCTGAAGTGGACCTAACAAGCTAATTTGATCAAACTTGACAGGCCCCCACTGCCATAGGGACTACAAACTCTACCTTGTTGGCCAGGCATAAGGAGAATATCAGCCTGTTACAAGTGAGCACCTTCAGAGAGGTGGGACAGGGTCTTGACCAGCTCTGGTTTTGCCAGCCTTGCATTCCTTCTAGCACAGTTGTATTAGCAGGAGTTTGTACTGTAGAAAATGCCCACCTGGGACCAACATGTCCTGCAAACCTTTGATCAGTATCTGTTCACTATCCAACTCCAACTCAGACTCATAAACGGTAAAGTAAGAGAACAAATATTGTAGGATTAAACCTCGAAAAAATCGTAGACAAAGCACTTTAGTGAGACGTGAGAGAAAGAAAAATCACAAGAGAATTACCTGGGATTCGAACACGGACTCCGGTAGGACGAGCAGCCGTCTAGCCACGAGAGAACAGCGTACTATCGACTTAGCTAAAGGTGCTACTTGGCTAAGTCGATAGTACACTGTTCTCTCATGGCTAGACGGCTGCTCGTCCTATCGGAGTCCGTGTTCGAATCCCAGGTAATTCTCTTGTGATTTTTCTTTCTCTCACGTCTCACTAAAGTGCTTTGTCTACGATTTTTTCGAGGTTTAATCCTACAATATTTGTTCTCTTACTTTACCGTACCAAAACCTCGTAGTTTCCTATTTATAAAAAATTGTTCCTTGACTCATAAACGTTACATTTATTCCTAACCCTACTCTACAGTACTAATCAGGGGGTACTGTAATTCAGTTCTTCTTCTTCTGCTGTCTCCATGGAACTGTGAACTGGTGTGCTTTGCAGCTGATGTGGTGAATTCAGTGCAGTCTCCTTTGTTAGCACTCAGACAATTGACATATTGACATGTTTCTTATTATATATTTTTAAAGGTACAAAATATGCAAGATGTTCTTAGTGTGTGCTCTTTTTTCATTAAGTGAAAAAGGCCCCATCATACCATTGAGACTCCAAGAGCATATGATTTAGAGCCCGATATTTTCCACAGTCTTTCTGAATACTAGAGGGTGATGTGGTCAGCATCATGCCAGGCTGCCTCTCCTTCCTCAGCTCCTGAAAGAGTCAGGTATCCATTTCTATAGTCTGGTAACTGTAGTTTTCTTCTACTTCTTCGTACACATGTAGCAATAATGCATGGCACCCTGATGTTTGCACTGCACCTTCTGGCTGGGTACCTCCAACTTCAACACCTTTCCTTGCTAGGGCAGACTGTGGTCTTGCTCGGACTGCCATGAAAACAGCCTCTTGTGGCAGTACAAGCCCCTTCTCCACATCAGGGCTAATGGCTTTGGGACAGTTCCACAGAGACACTCTGACTTTGGGATGAGGAATCCGAAGAGTGCTTCAGTGATATCCATTCCCCACCACCTATAGTATGCTGGCTCTGTTTTGTTTACCTCATTCTGGTAGCCATTGTTGTAGAGACCCATAGGCTTGTCACGTCCTGGATTCATTGGTTTCACACCAGATTTTCTTCATCCCAGCTAGCGATCTCCATATCCTCATCCATCCACCAACCTGACATTACATTTTACAAAAATAATAATTACAACTAGATTGCTACAGGTTTCTGGGCTGTAGAAGTTGGTCAGTTTTTAAGCAGTCAGATCTATGTTCCCTGTCTCACAAAGACTATGTTAAGGTAAGTGTGTTCTTATGTTCCCTATCTCACAAAGACTATGTTAAGGTAAGTGTGTTCTTATGTTCCCTGTCTCACAAAGACTATGTTAAGGTAAATGTGTTCTTATGTTCCCTGTCTCACAAAGACTATGTTAAGGTAAGTGTGTTCTTATGTTCCCTGTCTCACAAAGACTATGTTAAGGTAAGTGTGTTCTTATGTTCCCTGTCTCACAAAGACTATGTTAAGGTAAATGTGTTCTTATGTTCCCTGTCTCACAAAGACTATGTTAAGGTAAGTGTGTTCTTAACACAGTTGTTCCCAGGGGACTGTAGTTTTGAAGTACCACATTCAATTTGAGACATGAATTCACTAAAACATTTACTACTTCAGACAAATTCAGCAAATACTGTCATGTCTTCTTCTTTCAATCCCAGGTCCAGAAGGAGGAGATTGATGTTCTTAGGTCAAACCTAAAATCCATGGATAGAGAGAAGGATGCCATTCAGACAGCACTTGATGAGAAAACAGAGAAGGTAGCTCAGCTGAACGGTCAGATTCACGAGAGGGTAGGTAACTTGTCATGAGAGGGTAGGTAACTTTCATGAGAGGGTAGGTAACTTTTCATGAGAGGGTAGGTAACTTTCATGAGAGGGTAGGTAACTTGTCATGAAAGGGTAGGTAACTTTCATGAGAGGGTAGGTACGCGTAACTTGTCATGAGAGGGTAGGTAACCTTCATGAAAGGGTAGGTAACTTTCATGAGAGGGTAGGTAACTTGTCATGAATGAGTAGGTAACTTTCATGAGAGAGTAGGTAACTTGTCATGAGAGAGTAGGTAACTTAACTTCAATAAACATTTACAGAATGACTGCTGACCATACTGCATGCACTGCAACAGACAAGAAGAAGAAACTGTTAAGCACCACCTGCTGGACTACAGTGCATTGAAGGACCATCGAAAGAACCAGATACCACCAAACTCCTCAATCACCGACATTCTGTATGGAGATGTAGAAAAGCTGAAGAGGACCTGTACATTTCATTATCTGGCACAAGGGAAGAAAGAGTGAAAACTTGTAATCCTGGGGATTGGAAACAACAAAGTCTTTTATTTCATTATGCTTTAATTTTTTTCTTTCATTACAAAATGAGCATCTTGTAGTGCTTTCAGTCCATCTTTTGCATTACATTATGCAGCTGTCTCTAGTAAAACTTTCAAATCTTTTGTATCGGTTCTTGCAGCTTGTTTGAAAGAAAAGACTTTAAAACACCAGCATTTTTTTTTTTTTTCAGAGAAACCTTGAATATTTTTTTTTTGGAGTGTTTTCTAAACATTTTTCACTTTTCTATATTCAGGAGAGATATATCGGAGATTTGAAACTGAGAATTGGCGAGACAGAAGCTCAGCTAGAGTAAGTGCTTTGACCTTCACATTGAAATATACAGATGAGCCCTAGTTCTGTGGGGACTCGGCCGACCAAAATTTGATAAAAAAATTAATTAACTGATAAAAGTTAAGATCTGATTTTAGAAATAAATAAAAAATGTTTGCTGAATACTAATGAGGTTTGTATTTGATTAAAAAAAAAAATTGAGACAGTAAAATTGTGAATTCTGAAATATTTTCTCGGTTGCAAAGCACTGGCTCAAAATTAATTCAGTCACACTAGATCTAGCAGGACACTGATACTGAAAACTGGTAATTTATAATTAGCATCTGTATTTCTGCACTTCTAAAACAATGCAAGATTTTTTTATGAGAAATGGATAACAAATAACTAAATGGAGAACTTATCTTAATATGGCATATGGCCTCCTCCAGAAGTAGAAAACAGAAATGCGTATCTTAGAAGGGATGGTGACTGCAGTAAAACTGGTTTAAATAAATAAGGTAGACAGAGGTGTATGGTGCAGTTTTACAAAGTGAGGAAGGGAGTGAGTAAGGTGAGAAAAAAAAACGAATAGAAAGTATGAGAATGTATAAATGAAAAACATACAACATCCGAGGGGAGGGAAAAGGGGGGCACGGAGAGATAATGAATGAAGAACATAAACAGCTGCAGGGAGAAAATGTGAAACTGGTGAATAGGACAAGACCCTAAAGACACCAATATTTTGGCAGAGAAGAAATAGTGTGGTATAGAAAAAGAAAGTAGAGTTTAAAAAAAAAAAAAAAGGTCCAGTGGAAAAATAAAGAAGTTACAGAAAGCTGAAGACATTGTTAATTCCACCTGGGTGGAGACAGCCAGTCTGGAAAATAAGGCGCTGTTCTAGGACCCTCCGAGATCGTACATCAGCAGAACAAGAGCAGATCGCACTAACAGAAATGTCCTGTTTACCCCTGTGGTTGCTAAGGCAAAAATGTTTAGCCACAGGTGTCCAGGCCCTCTTAGAAATATCACTGAGATGCTGACGAAATCGATCTCCTAACCGTAACCCAGTCTCCCCTATGTACTTCAAACTGCAACGTTTGCACATGATGGCATAAATAACATTACGTGAAGTACAGGTGAAACCCTCCTGAACTGATAATGTGGACTTAGGGAAGGAGATCTGGCTAGCCTCGACAACAAACAGACAAGTGTTACATCTACGGCGTCCGCAACGTCTGGTACCATAAAAGTGTCATCTGTCTTAAGATGACTACGAATTAAAAGGTCCCTGAGATTCTTGTCCTGTCTGTAGGCCACCAATGGGGGTTCCTCAAAAAGTTCACGTGTCTCAGGCTCGGTCTGGAGGAGATGGAGATGGCGAAACAGTATGTCTTTAACTGCCAAGCTATGAGGGTGGTACGTGAGTACTAGTTTCACTCTGTCCGAGCTACAGTGCAGTTTAGGGGTGAGGGCTTGGTGCCGCGATATATGGCTAATGCGGTTCCAAGGTGATGAGAGAACATGTTCTGGATAGCCGCGTTGACGGAAGAAATCTAGCATTTTTTTGACTACAGTTATTTACCCTGAAAAACCCCCAGTTCCCAGCCATTTTTCTGAAAAATGAACTTTTTTGAGTGGACTTAGAAAAACATGCATATCTCTACTCACCATTGAGATAAATTAATCCAGGTTGGTAGACAGACTCCCAAGACCCTCTAGTACTTCTTGAGTGTGTGATATCTTGTGAAACAATTATCTGAATGCAATGGAACTTGACAACTTTGACAAAAAAATTTTGTTTCATTCTTTTTCTCATTGACCAAGCACACTCTGCACTTCCTAGATGATGCTTTTTTAGTGCCTTCATCCTCAGGATTCACCAGAACATGATTCTTTACTATTCCAGACAATCACTGTTGTGCATTGTTGATATCATGCGAACAAGTCTTTCGTCTTTCCTTCATCAGTCGAAAGCTGCTGCTTCGGTTTATACAACTCTTGAAATTTAGGCAAAAAATAATCCAGCAGCGGTTTTATTTTGCTAATTCTACTTGTTTCTGGAAATGTCTGAGAGTTGTCAGAGAAATGCAGAAGTGTCAGAAGATGCTCAAATTTAGCTCTGCTCATTGTTTTTGAAAATATTGGTGTTTCCAGAAGAGGGTCTGTTGTCCAGTAATCTTTCTAGTGTGGCTTCCTAGTCTGGCCCATCAAAATGATCAATCCTAAGAATTTGTTCATGTCTGAATGTGTTATATTTTCAGGCAAAAAGGCAGTAGTTTGTTCATATGTTGTATCTGTGCACAGTATACATTTTCATGGTGAGGTAACAGTTTTAAAAAAATCATTGCCAAACACTGTACTGAAAATTTCCTCCATGCTGTCTGGTTTGTTTACATTCACTGAAACACCAGAATTTCCTATAAATTTATCAAGAACTGGTGTAGAATCAATGTTACTCCACACACCTATATCACTGCTAACTATATCACATAAAAAATGTGAAATACTTACTGTTTCAGCATCATATCCTGACTTCGAATCACAATAACACCGTCACTTGAATTTTCACTTCTGACACAGCAACACTGTGCCTAGTTATCGTATTTTTAATCTGATTGCTGTCACAGAAATCACTTTGAAACACATCAATTTTATTACTAGAATCATTAAACAGTGATTTTTATTCATCATTAGGGTAGTCTGACAAAAAATTCAGGGCATAATTCATTGTAAATTCGCAGTATTATCGGACGTAACGTGCTCCGCCATTTGCACAAAATGTCGACTTGGCGAGATCTCGTAAACACGTGTTTTCAACAGCTAAACACGCGAGATTTCTATTTTTTTTAAAGTTACGAAGATTAAAAACAATATTTTATTGTATTAACTTTGCAGTAAAAATACGGACAACCAAAAATTATTTTAAATAACACACTAGAAACAGTTTAAATAAGACGACCATCGAATACGGCAAATCCGCCTTTCAGCCAACAATGCATGGAAACCAGAAATACGGATTTCCTCGTATTTGGCCCGGGAAGTGTTAAGACAGATGACACTTTTTATGGTACCAGACGTTGCGGACGCCGTAGATGTAACACTTGTCTGTTTGTTGTCGAGGCTAACCAGATCTCCTTCACTAAGTCCACGTTATCAGTTCAGGAGGGTTTCACCTGTACTTCACGTAATGTTATTTATGCCATCATGTGCAAACGTTGCAGTTTGAAGTACATAGGGGAGACTGGGTTACGGTTAGGAGATCGATTTCATCAGCATCTCAGTGATATTTCTAAGAGGGCCTGGACACCTGTGGCTAAACATTTTTGCCTTAGCAACCACAGGGGTAAACAGGACATTTCTGTTAGTGCGATCTGCTCTTGTTCTGCTGATGTACGATCTCGGAGGGTCCTAGAACAGCGCCTTATTTTCCAGACTGGCTGTCTCCACCCAGGTGGAATTAACAATGTCTTCAGCTTTCTGTAACTTCTTTATTTTTCCACTGGACCGTTTTTTTTTTTTTAAAACTACTTTCTTTTCCTATACCACACTATTTCTTCTCTGCCAAAATATTGGTGTCTTTAGGGTCTTGTCCTATTCACCAGTTTCACATTTTCTCCCTGCAGTTGTTTATGTTCTTCATTCATTATCTCTCCGCGTCCCCCTTTTCCCTCCCCTCCCCCCAACACCTCTAGTGGCTATCAAGTTTCTATTGCCTTCCCCCCGCCCCTTTCTCCCACTTATTCTCCTCCTCTCTCTCCACCTCTTCTTTACGATTGGCTCCATCTGGCATCTTTTGTTGGAGGCAGTGTGGTCTTTCCTTCTCCCTTCTACTACACACATTTCTGTTTCCTTCTTGGAGGAAGACACATTCAGATAAGTTCTTCGTGTTTTTGTCTCGTTGTGTATGTATCCTCGAATAAGGCTCACGCCGAAATATCGGATGTTGTATGTTTTTCATTTATACATTCTCATACTTTCTATTCGTTTTTTTTCTCACCTTACTCACTCCCTCCCTCACTTTGTAAAACTGCACCATACACCTCTGTCTACCATATCTTAGAAGCATCTTCTAAGATACGCATTAGTTATTTGTTTGTCTCGCTGTGCATGTAATCCTCGAAAAAGGCTCACGCCGAAATATCGGATGTTGTATGTTTTTCATTTATTCATTCTCATACTTTCTATTCGTTTTTTTCTCACTTTACTCACTCCCTCTGCCACTTTGTAAAACTACACCATACACTTCTGTCAAGGAAAGTTGAACATTTGTATTCATCTGGATACTCAGTGGCACATCTCTACTAATTTTTTTTTGTTTTTGATTTGGTGTTAATTACTTTAAAAGAAGGATCAAGAAGAGTGCATTTAGGATATTCTGTGTTTGTTCGGTTTCTTTTGTATTCTTTGCTTTACAAAATTCTCACACAGAAAGTTAAATGAGTACACCAACTAAAGTTTTCCTAGAATACAACAGAATGGCCTGACTTTATCTGTTATGGTAGTTTAAAATTGCAAATTCTCGAAAACAAAACAGTCTGCATGGGCAGAGGTTATTTTACATTTATTTACAAAGCCTGAAGGTAAGGTAAATGAAAAATAAGGAACTGTCTTAACAGTTCCCTTTTTGACAGCCAGGTTTTTTACTTGATGAAAAAAAAAACACCACATGAGTATCTTTAGGTCATCATCATCATCATGTGCTATGCTGACTGGCATTGGCCATTATGCTTCTCCAGAGTACACGATCCTTCATGCAGGCCATCAGCTCAGTTGGTGATCTCCTTCTTTAGGTATCATTGATAAAATCGGGAGATAGATGGAGCCACATGGACAGAGATAGGTATGAGCTGTGAACCAGCGTCATCGTACGCACTCAGACCATAAGTTCTCTGCTGTCTGGTCAGCAGGTGACCAGAAACTGCCTGCTAGTGTCGCAGTCAGCATGAACTCTGTAGCTGTCGGCATCATTTCCCCTTCCTTTCCACAGCATTAACCTTGGTACCCATTTCTTTTTCCTCGAGGCTGGGTGGACCTCTGGAGTTTTTTGCCAGCCACGGCTTGATTGCCGCTGTGTTGAGTGGAAATCGCAACCGGGTTGCCTGGTCAGCGAGGGAGTGACTGATCCGCTGCGGTAGCTCTGCTCTTGGACAGAGATAGATACTTAAAATAGAACACCTTGAGCGTCTTAATAAATTAAAATATGAATTCTTAAATATTGTTAAGTTTTGGCGTACCTCTTTCGGCAGACATGCTAATGAGAGTTTGACCATGAAGGACAGGGAGCTGAAGAGCATGAGGAGGCAGCTGGACTCTTTGTCCGAAGATCTGACAGAAACGTCTAGAACGAGGGATGTGATGGGGCGAGAGAACCGTAGGCTGCAGGATGACCTTGCTGTCATGACCAAAGAAAACCAGGTAGCTTTTAGTTTGTTTTTTTTTCTTTCCTGGACTGGAATTTTTTTTTCTAGTAATTTAAATGCTGTGTTTAGAGCTTGAATGCTTCGTCTTTTATGATGTCTTGCACTAAAGTCAGAAAGTTAAGATATTTGTTGTGGCCTTTCCCATTGAATGTGCAGTCAGACGTGGGTTTGGGATCAGAAAGGTATAAACACTGAATCAGTGGCCAGTTAGTTGGTGGCTGATCAGAAAGACTGAGTTTCTGGCAGTTGATGTCTGTGATTAAGATCTTTGAAATAGGCTTTAAATAGACCCAAGAGTGGACTTCTCACTTAATAGCTCCTAAAATAGGCCTATAACTAAGCTTCTTATCCAGTTCCATCATCAGTTTGGAACTCATTAACCCTACCCCCCTTGGCAAGGCAGGAATTAATTTCCAAATGTATGATGGGAGGTAGCATAGAGCCTACCTCACATACAGATGAATGCCTGCGTAGGAGCAGAGTACAGACTCCAGAACATGTTACTTCAAGAGTGCCCAACTTTTGCAGGCCTACACCAGCAGACATGGTCACAGGGCTCGGACCTGAGACAGAAACTGTGGGGATGCCTGCCAACTTTTACAGGCCTACACAAGCAGACATGGCCACAGGGCTTGGACCTGAGACAGAAGCTGTGGGGATGCCTGCCAACTTTTACAGGCCTACACAAGCAGACATGGCTACAGGGCTCGTACTTGAGACAGAAGCTGTGGGGATGCCTGCCAACTTTTGCAGGCCTACACAAGCAGACATGGCCACAGGGCTCGGACCTGAGACAGGCTGTGGGGATGCCTGCCAACTTTTGCAGGCCTACACAAGCAGACATGGTCACAGGGCTCGGACCTGAGACAGAAGCTGTGGGGATGCCTGCCAACTTTTGCAGGCCTACACAAGCAGACATGGCCACAGGGCTCGGACCTGAGACAGAAGCTGTGGGGATGCCCGCCAACCTTTGCAGCCCTACACAAGCAGACATGGCCACAGGGCTTGGACCTGAGACAGAAGCTGTGGGGATGCCTGCTAGGACCTGGAGAAAACTGTGGACTTCATCACGGCTGCTGTGCTTTTGACCACAGAAAAGAAGAAGCGCCGCAGAGTCCCATCTGGCTGTAGCTAGCTAACCCGCGGCAACTGCTAAATATATCTAACAAAGCCATCTTATGCTCCGATCACCCACCAGAGTTCCACCTGGCAACAGAGTTCCGTAATTAGCATGATCATGGGCTTTAACACTTGATAGGAGGACGTCATAATAATTTTTTCCCCTCTCTCAGTCATCATCATCAGGTGCCGTGCCGACTGGCATTGGTTGTTAAGCTTCTCCAGAGTACCCAGTCCTTCGTGCAGGCCATTAGCTCAGTTGGTGATCTCCTCTCACACCATCTCATCACAGTCCAGTATCATTTCTCTCTGTCTACCCCTGCCTCTTCTTCCCTCTATTTTTACTGTTAAAAATATTTTCAATGCCCCCCCTCTTCCCATTGCACGTCCTTGGTACATTGATAAAAATAAACTTAACCTAGTTACAGATCTTCTGTAGTGGATTGCTGCCTTGAGGTTCCGTTTATCTTGTTAGTGGCTTCCAGTGATACAGACATCTGCCTTTAACCCTGGGGTAATTGTTTCATGTGTTGTACAGAAAGTGAGTCAAGAACTGGAGGATGCTCTTGAGGAAAAGGAGGCACTGAAGACCCAAGTCCAGCAGTACATTCTTGAAGTGAGGAGGATAGAGGATGTTCTCAGTGCAAAGGTGGGTGAATTCTCTTTTGGTGTGGTTAGGTGAATTCTCTTTTGTGTGGTTAGGTGAATTCTCTTTTGTGTGGTTAGGTGAATTCTCTTTTGTGTGGTTAGGTGAATTCTCTTTGTGTAGTTCAGTGTGAAGGTGGGTGAATTCTCTTTTGTGTGGTTAGGTGAATTCTCTTTGTGTAGTTCATTGTGAAGGTTGATATGATCACTTTGTGTAGTTCAGTGTGAAGGTTGATATGATCACTTTGTGTAGTTCAGTGTGAAGGTGAGTGAATTCTATTTGTATAGTTCAGTGTGAAGGTTGATATGATCACTTTGTGTAGTTCATTGTGAAGGTGGGTGAATTCACTTTGTGTAGTTCAGTGTGAAGGTTGATATCACTTTGTGTTGTTCAGTGTGAAGGTGAGTGAATTCACTTTGTGTAGTTCAGTGTGAAGGTTGATCATTCAGTGTGAAGGTGGGTGAATTTTTTTTTGTGTAGTTCAGTTTGAAGGTGAGTGAATTCTATTTGTGTAGTTCAGTGTGAGGGTGAGTGAATTTTCTTTTGTGTAGTTCAGTGTAAAGGTGAGTGAATTTTCGTTTTTGTGTAGTTCAATGTGAAGGTGAGTGAATTTTATGTATAGATCATTGTAGAAGTGTGTATTTTCATGGTGGGGGGGGGGGGGGGGAAGAAGGATACTACTCACTTTCAAAATAACTGAGTTCTCTGACAGTGGTGTCATGTATGTTCCTGTCAATAAAATTTGACAAAGAATTGTCAGTATAATTTCTGTGTCAGGAACAAGAAAGATCAGACCTACTGGACCAGTACCGCAAGCTGTCAGTAGAAGCAGAGCAGTACCAAACAGCCAGCCACCAGCTGGAGAGTGAGGGTTCGAACCTCAGACTTGAGCTTATGACAAAGGACTCAGAGATTAGGAGGCTGAGGGACAAAGTGGATAACCTGGAAAGAGAAATTCAAGAGGTTAGAAATTATATGATAAAGTAAAAGTTCGCTTTAGATTGTAAAATATAGGCGGCATTATTTTGAACAAGTCCTTCGACATCTGGCGGCCTGGTTGGCTGAGTGGTTAGGAGGTCAGTCTGCTAATCCAACAGTACTAGGTTCAAGTCCCAGTGGTAAGGATCTTTCCTGATACCACCACACCAAAAAGGCCCTGGGGTTCACCCAGCCTCTTCTTCTTCATACACATTGTCTGTCTATATCTGCAGTCCTGTCTCTTGGATACATTTCACTGGTTTTTTTTTTGTAATTCATGTATTGAACCGTAGAGATTATCTTCTTTGCTGGTCTCACTGGGCCAGTTATTTCTTCTCAGTGTCTCATAGTTGGTGCAGTTTTGGAGGATATGTTCCACAGTTTGGGGCACCTGGGCATATGTACAAAGAGTAGTAGTACCAACTTTAAAACCGACTTCAGCGTCGGTTGTGTCCTGTTCGGAGACGGAATATGGTGACTTGTTCCTTTCTGTTTAGCATACCCAGCCTCTGAAAATGGGTAGCAGAGAAATCTGGGAAGGTAAATGCAGCCAGGCATGATACTCACCACATCACACTTTCATGTGCCGATGGTCCCATATTCCCAGTATGCCTTAATGGCATGGAAATGAGGATTTTACCTTTTTCCCTTTTTTTTACCTTCTACATTTGGATTGAAGATAATGTTTTACAAGGTGTTTTGGTATCTTGCTAACTATGAGTAATTTAAGTCCAAAAGTTATCACTAGTAAGAGAGTATAACATGTCAAAGTAAAATATCACAGATATCGGAGGGCAGAAGATAATCAGGATAATCATAACTGTTGTCATATAGTAGAAATTATTGTGAGAGACTGATCCATGTCCATGTCCCTGTTAGCAGGATAGGCCTGTTAGCGGAGGTACCAGCAGGGAAGTGGGACAGGGTCTTGGTTGGCTGTGGTTCATCAGCCCAGACACTAGCGAGTCAGCTGTGGGTCACTGATGACCAGATCAGACAGTCTCTTTGCCTCCCATTTCCAGGAAATAAAATCAACAGGAACTTATACTTGTACGAACTCCCTGTAACTTCAAGCTGTTGTTCTTTGCAGCCGATGCTGTAGAGATGTGGAGGCACAGCATCATATCGGTGTGGGAGCGGGTTACGGCAACTATTTTTTCAGTCCCAGAGTACAGCTAAAAAGCAGGGGTGTGCAATGCTTCTTTAGCAAACTCCACCACCATGGGGACTATGGCGATCCCTGCCTCATTAGCCAGGCTAAGCCTGTTACTGGAGGTACCACGGAGTGGGACAGGGTCTTGGTCAACTGTGGTTCACTAACTCTGACGCTAGCATATCAGCTATGGGTTGCTGATTGCCTCATCAGACAGCGTCTTCACCCCCCAACTTAACAGGAAAATACCATCAGAAATGTGATTGCAGTGTTATCATCAGTTCTGTTAATACAACTATTTGTGATCTCTCCAGCATCTTCAGTCTCACCAGGCGTATGAAATTCAGGTATCCAACCTCACCCGCTCCATGGCCAACTTAGAAGAAAACCTGCGGGTAACGGAGGATGACAAGCAGATTCTCTTCTCGGATGTGTCTTCAGTCCGGGAGCTTTGTTCTCGGCTTGAAACTAGCAAAGAGAGCTTGAACCGCCAACTGGCAGCATTGGAGTTGGATAAAGAGCAGGTGAAAACACAAGGTCCATGTTTTCTGAGGCATGGTTGTTGCTGTTGTAGGAGTTCTATGCAGATTGTGCCTTGAGGATCTTGAAGTACAGAGACTGATCAAATTGTGTAGCTAAATGGACTTTACATGATTAGCACAGTTCACGTTTTATGCCATATTTGGTAGGTCACATTAAAAATATAATTTACTGATGGCAAACTAAGACCAGAGATTCGCATAATTTTGAATGTTTCTTTGAGCAAAATGCAGGCTGTCATTAGTCCTAGGGCATCTGTGCTTCAAAACAAGAGTAGTTTGTGTGTAAAACAAATACAACTAAATACAAAACTATACACAAAGCCACTGCGGTAAAGCTGTAATAACAAAACGTTAAAACTAGTTAAGAAAAATGTAGGAACAGCTTCATTTATTAATGAGCACACAGTTGTGACATTTCATCATTTGTATGATTAAAGTGCAGACCAAAACATCACAACTGTGAGCTGATTAATTAATAAAGCCATTCCTGCTGTTTTCTTAAATGCTTCGAAACAGGGTTTTTCAGCCGAGGATTCTGCTGAACCCTAAGGTTCAGCGAGAAGTTTGCCAGGTATTCTGTGAGAATGTGATTAAAAAAAAAAATAACAGTAAGCATAAACTAATACATAAAAAATATATCATTTTTATGCTTAAAAAAAAAGCATTGACAGTTATTATTTCAGTATTTCTGTAAATTATTATGCATAAAAAAAGTGCCATGTGAGGTAGAAATGATGGTCTAATATACAGAGCTTCCGTGAAACACAGTGAATGACTGACAGGTCATCAGAGAGGAGTATATCTAAATTTAGCAGGATATATATATATAGTCAGTACTAGTAATTGTGATGACGGACAAAATCCTGACGGTGTTACCAAGGAAAACCCCTGCATCAAACTAAAAAGAAAAATAAGAGTAGGAACATGGAATGTAAGAAGTATGTATGAGGAAAAGTATCAAATAATAAGTGATGAGATGAAAAGAATGGGGATACACATTTTGGAAATCTGCGAACATCAGTAGAAAGGATCAGGACACTTCAAGAGCTAGAATGATGATATCATAATATACTCTGGTGGAGAAGTAGGAGGAAAGAATGAGGTGGCTTTTTACTTGGACAAATCAACATCAAAAGCATTACTAGGTTACAATCCAGTAAGTGATAGAATCTTCACAATCAGACTTGAGGGCATTCCTAGAAATGTAACAATCGTCCAGATATATGCACCTACATCAGCAGCAGAAGAAGAGGAAGTAGAAGACTTTTATAACACGCTGCAAACGATGATAGACAAGGTACGGGAAAAATGATATTGTGTTAATAATAGGAGATTTTAATGCAAAGATTGGTACAGAAAGAGCAGATGATGTAGGACATAGAAATGAGGCAGGTGACAATCTAATGGCGTTTTGCATGGAAAATGAGCTAATGATTGCAACACACTTTTAAAATAACATCCAAGAAGACTTTACACATGGACATCACCTGATGGGAAAACCAAGAATCAAATAGATTACATTTTAGTGCAAAGAAGGTGGAGATCAAGTATAACATCAGCAAAAACTTTACCAGGTGCTAATTGTGACACGGACCATGAGTTATTAATAGCAGACATGAAGATAAAGATAAAAAAAGATAGTTACGGGATCAAGACCACTCTGCTTTGATCTTACAAAAATACCAGAACAATACGGTATAGAAGTGAAGAACCGTTTTTAAATCCTGATGGATGTACAGGAGGAGATGACACCAGATGAGTTGGCTATGCAGACCAGAGATATCTTAATAACAACAGCTGAATTTATTAAAGCAGGAGGAAAGGAATGTGCAAGTCTATCATGCACTATGTAAAAAGATATGGCATTCAGGTATTTGGCCAAAAGAATGGAAAAGAACTGTATTCATACCACTGCCAAAAAAAGGGTAACCTGAAATTCTCCACAAACTACAGAACTGTTGCCCTGATTAGTCATGGCAGTAAAAGTCTGTTAAAAATCATAATGGCTAGACTTCATAAGAAAATAGAAGTCAATATGGTCCAAGCTGGTTTCAGGCAAGGAAGAGGATCAAGAGATCATATATTCAATATAAGATTAATAATAGAGAAATGCAGAGAGTTTAATGTGAATCTATATTTATCCTTTATAGACTATAGAAAGGCATTTGATTGTGTACAACACCGGAAACTTTGGGGAATAATGGAAAAATGGGATTTCCAACACATTTGATACAATTAACATCACTGCTGTATCTAGACCAACAGGCGCAGTAAGAATAAATGGTGAAACAACAACTTGGTTTGACATAGAACAACGGGTCCGTCAGGGGTGCATATTGTCGCCTTACTTATTTAACTTGTATACTGAAAATATAATGACGAATGTTAGAGAAAATGTAGACAAAGAATATTATGATGCCATAACAACTGGAGGTTACGAAATACCAGAGATTAGATATGCTGATGATATAGTATTACTGTTCACAACACAAAAAGGAATGGAAAAACTAATGTCAGTCCGTAACAACAGCGAAGCGCAAAACCTCTATCTTAATGCGAAGAAAACTAAACTGATGACAACTGACAAAACAAACAAGGTAGCTGAAATATGTATCAATGAGGAAAAAGTGGAGAATTTTGAATATCTTGGATCACTACTAACTGATAATGGAGATACAATGAGGGAAATTAAAAGGATGACATCTATCAGTCTTCAGAAAGTAAAACAACTAAAGATTCTGTGGAGAGGAACAGACAAAACCTCAAAAATAAGATTTTTAAGGGCATGCATCTTTCCCATCGCAGCATATGCCTGTGAGACTGGACACTTAACAAAACAGCTGAGAAACACATAAATGCCTTTGAATGTAAATGCTACAGAAGAGTTCTTCAAATATCATGGACACAAAAAAGAACAAATATATCCATACTACAAGAACTTAATATTGAAGAAGGCTGGCTAGTAAAGAGGATTAAAGAGAGAAAACTTAAATATTTTGGACACATTAAACGTCATGATAATCTAGAGAAGACTGTCTTGGAAGGGTACATAATAAGAAAAAGAAAGAGAGGAAGACCAAGGCGAATATTTCTGCAAGACATCGTTGATGATCTGCAAATAAATGTATCAGCAGCAGGCCATCTTGCTTACAACTGAGAGGCCTACAGGAGTGCTGTTTGGGAGGCAAAGTTCCACAAGGGACATGCAAATGAATGAATGATATATATATTCACACACACACATACATTTTTATATATAAAACTTTCTTTTGTTTTTACAGCTTCAGAACATTATCTCCGACCTGCGGCAAGAGTCTGAGTGCCTTCGTTCCCAGATTGAGCATGAGCGTAGCTCTGTGAAAAATCTGGAGAGTGTTCTGCAAGAAAACCGAGAGAAAGAGTTCCACACCCAGCTCTCAACTCAAGAGAAGATCACAGAAATTCAGATGCTCAAGGACCGCCTGTCTCTGAATGAAAACAAACTGTACGTACCACTTTCCCTTTCTGAGCTTGTTTATAGTTCATCTTACATCCTTCCTGTGCCATTAAACGTCACATAGGGCTCACATGGTAGTTCGCCAAGTTTTATTTATAGTTAACATGTTGATTATTAACCTGTTTAAATTTTATACAGATAATATATTAATGAACTGTATTAATGAAGTGTTAAATCATCATCGTGTGCAGTACGAAGGTTGGTGGTAATAGATTTCCAGCATCATCTCTCACCTTCGTCTTGATGGTGCACTCAGTTGGGCTGTATCTTGTTCACGCATGTATCATCCCATCTACATCTTTGTCTACCTTTTGGTCTTTTTCCTTCCACATTTCCTTCTGGTATGGTCGTCAGTATATTGTTTTGTCTTATGATATGGCCAAAGCAGATTGCTTTGTTTGGTCCTTATTTCTTTGAGAAGTTCACATTGCACTTTTAGATGTTAAAATAGTTGTTAAATAATGATATAAATATATTAATATATATTCATTTAAATAATAATATAGTATTATACAAAGTGATGTTCAGTTACATAATAATATATCATCAGCACCATCATCATCATCATCTGCCATGTTGGGCAGTATGGTTGTTCATACTCCTCCATAAATCTTTGTCCTTGACATTTCTGAGTGTTGTTGATTTCTTTCCATGCCACAATGTCAGGCCTTCCAGCGTCTGTTCCCTGGGTCATCCTCTCCCTTCGGTTTTGCCCATTGTTACAATGTTTTCCAGTGTCTCTCTTCTCATCACATGCCACATTTCCCTGGTGTTATTTGACATCTACATGACAGGCCTTGCCAAACTGCGTAAACCATCAACATGCAAACTATTAACTTTTGTGGATGATATTTTACTATATGCGTATGGCAAAAAATAGACAAACTATCATAAATAAAATCCAAAAGCAAACAAACAAATGTCACCAGGTGGTTCAGTGACCACTTAGCATTAATCTCTCTCCTCTCTCTCTCTCTCTCCCTCTCTCTCTCTCTCTCTCTCTCCCCTCTCTCTCTCTCTCTCTCTCTCTCTCTGAACCTTAAGTGCCCAGGGCACATGGGGCTTCTGCAAGCGTTTTCCACAAATGCCTGCCCTTTGCTTTTTTTTCTGCTCTTGCCAAGGTGAGCCCTCTGTTGCTCAACATCCTCTCTGTTGTTCTTCTCCATGTCTCTTTTGGTTTACCCTTACTTCTGTTCCCCTGTGGTGTCCATCTTAGTGCTATTTTTGGTAGTGAGTTGTCAGTCATTCGGAGCACATGTCCCAACCATCGCCAGCGTCTTTACTCAATAATTGCTGTCAGTGGCTTCATCTGCATCTCTGCCAACAAGATGTTATTTCTTATGGTGTTTGGCCAAAGTGTTTTTCTAATTCTTTTAGCATTAATAAACCCAGTGATAACAAAAGCCCTTTGGTGCTCACTAAACAACAGAACCATCAAAGAGATTTCTTATGGAAATACCCCTATTGAAAGATGCCATAACCTGGAATACCTAGAAATTAACTTGGTCAGAACCTTATCATTCACCAAACATATAGAAGGAATGGCATTTAAAGCAAGGAAGGGACTGGCTGCCATCAAAGCCATAACATGTCTACAACTTCCACAAAGCACCCTGTTCATATTAATGAGATCCTTGGTCCTATCCAGAATAGACTACAACCTGGGCTTATTGACATTGTCTAAAAACGCAGATAACCAAACTTGAATGAGTACAAAATGAGGCAATGAGATTCATACCAGGCTGCGCCAAAGACACATCTGCAGCAGTAATGAGCTACTCATTGAATCTTCCTGATCTACAAACCCGCCACAAATGTGCCCAAGTAAAGGAATACGTCAGAATCAGCAACAATAAAACCCACCCACTCCATAATAACCTTCACATGCTCAAAGGATCAAGAATAAAAAGAGGCAAACCCTGGATGGCCGAAGCAGAAGACTCACTGAGCACAGCTACTGACCCACAACACGCCTCAACCGAACATGAATGGATTACTTGCGGCGAGGCCCACCAAGATCTCACTAAAGTACACACAACCCTTACAAGAAAATGTCAAAAATGAGAGGAGGGGAAAGCACAAGAGGAAGTAAATAAACTCATTAACAAACATACAGCTACTGAGGACATAATCATTTATACAAACAGGTCAGTGAGCTGGGGAACAAAAAGCGGTTGGGGTTTTGCAGCATACTGAGGAGGTAAAACACTGAAACTCACGGCTGGGGCTCGTACAAACATCTGCTCAAGTATGTGCATGGAAACAGAGGCCATCACACAAGCATTAAAACTGGTAGCGACACAAAAAAACACACAGCATCACCATCATTACCAACCCTCAAAATCTATTAAGAAAGGTGGAACAAAAAAGCCATTAGAAGCGAAAGTGAAGAACTAATTAATAAACCCCACATCAAAAACATCACATGGATATACTGTCCGGGCATGCTGGAGTCGACGGAAACAACAAATCTGACCAGCTAGCAGCAAGGGCCAAACCAGAGGGCCTCATCGAAATGGTAAAATCTCACCTGTATAAACCCATCAAGCAGCACCTCGACGAACAAGTGCAAAGCAACTTCCTCCGAAGTACCTATCACATACAACTCAATGCATTATATGTAGCCAAGGATTCATTCATTCATTCATTTGCATGTCCCTTGCGGAGCTTTGCCTCCCTAACAGCACTCCTGTAGACCTCTTGGTTGTGAGCAAGATGGCTTGCTGCTGATGCATCCATTTGCAGATCATCAACGATGTCTTGCAGCCATATTCGCCTTGGTCTTCCTCTCTTTCTTTTTCCCATTATGTACCCTTCTAAGACAGTTTTCTCTAGATTATCATGACGTTTAATGTGTCCAAAATATTCAAGTTTTCTCTCTTTAATCCTCTTTACTAGCCAGCCTTCTTCAATATTAATAAAGTTCTTGTAGCCAAGGATAGTGGTTTGCAAATCCCAGCTAAATGCTAGACCACTGGCAACACACAGTCAACACAGCATTGGAGTCATCTCCCTAAAAACACTGAAGGAAATCCTGATGTCATAGACCAAACGTGTGGGGCAGGCCCTGGGTGTAATGAAGCCGCTCCCCAGGTCCAGCAGCAGAGTTAGGTCCCTTTGTTACAGTTACAGTTCATCACATGCCTCAAGAGTTACGATTGCCTTTTCCTTATCTTTGTTATTATACTACGTTTTTCATTAGCTTGTCTCAAGCACTCTCTCTCTCTCTCTCTCTCTCTCTCTCTCTCTCTCTCTCTCTGAGCCTTAAGTGCCCAGGGCACATGGGGCTTCCACAAGGGTTTTCCACAAATGCTGGTCCTTTGCCTTTTTTTCTGCTCTTGACCCAGGTGAGCCCTCTATTGCTCAACATCCTATCTGTTGTTCTTCTCCATGTCTCTTTTGGTCTACCCTTACTTCTGTTCCCCTTGTCTCAAGCACTGCTCACTAGTTGTCTTGGCTGTCTTTGGGAATCCTTAACATTCCTCTCAGGAATCACATCTTTGTTGCCTCCATCAATTATGTGATATTTAATTTCAAATATTTGAAATACCTCTCCATACCTGATGATGAGATTATGTATATTAGTATTTTGTTGTATTAACTTGAGGACTGTGAGGAACCTACAGTTTTTTTTTTTTATTTCAGTCAAAACCAAAGCAGGGAGATAGCTTCTCTCAGAACAAGGAATGTAGAGTTGGAGGGTGATGTGGAGAGGATGAGGAGGCAGCTGACTAGTGAGAGGTTTGAAAGGTATGTCGCTGACCAGTGAGAGGTTTGAAAGGTTTGTTGCTGACCAGTGAGAGGTTTGAAAGGTATGTCGCTGACCAGTGAGAGGCTTGAATGGTTTGTCGCTGACTAGTGAGAGGTTTGAAAACTGTGTAACTGACCAGCTATAGGTTTGCCACTGACCGGTGAAAAGTTTGAAAGGTTTTTTACTGACCAGTGAAAGGATTGAAAGATTTGTCACTGACCAGTGAGAGGTTTGAAAGGTGTGTCATTGACCAATGAGAGGTTTGAAAGGTATGTCATTGACCAATGAGAGGTTTGAAAGGTATGTCATTGACCAATGAGAGGTTTGAAAGGTAATGTCATTGACCAGTGAGAGGTTTGAAAGGTATGTCATTGACCAGTGAGATGTTTGAAAGGTATGTCATTGACCAATGAGAGGTTTGAAAGGTATGTCATTGACCAATGAGAGGTTTGAAAGGTGTGTCATTGACCAATGAGAGGTTTGAAAGGTGTGTCACTGACCAGTGAGAGGTTTGAAAGGTGTGACACTGACCAATGAGAGGTTTGAAAGGTGTGTCACTGACCAGTGAGAGGTTTGAAAGGTGTGACACTGACCAGTGAGAGATTTGAAAGGTGTGACACTGACCAGTGAGAGATTTGAAAGGTGTGACACTGACCAGTGAGAGATTTGAAAGGTGTGACACTGACCAGTGAGAGATTTGAAAGGTGTGACACTGACCAGTGAGAGGTTTGAAAGGTGTGACACTGACCAGTGAGAGATTTGAAAGGTGTGACACTGACCAGTGAGAGATTTGAAAGGTATGTTGCTGACCAGTGAGAGGTTTGAAAGGTGTGACACTGACCAGTGAGAGATTTGAAAGGTGTGACACTGACCAGTGAGAGATTTGAAAGGTATGTTGCTGACCAGTGAGAGATTTTGTAAGATATGTCAATAGTTATTGACTAAATGGAAAAAAAAATGTGTCTATGACTTTAAAATACTAGAGAAAAAAAGTAAGATTTATCTATGATTTTTAGATCAAGCAAAAAAAAAAAAAAAGTAAGGTTTATGCATGGTTGTTTGTTGATGAAGTAAGTAAGGAATATTCAGTTTCCACCAAAAAAGTTGTCTAGATTCTGGCTGAAAGAAGTTTGTAATGATCCTGATGGGAGTTCATGAAGAACATGCCAAAGATTTTGTTGTAGTGTCCATCTGTAACTCAAAACTGGGTTGTTTACATCATGTCCTGAGTCTTGAGTTCCAGTTGTTGAATAAAATGGGGAGAATAGATTGTGGCAGCTTGATTCAAAGTGGATGCACAAGCAAGCTTTCTGGTACACTCCACCACAACAGAGAGCTGTGTCTTCCTGGCCCTTTGTTAGCCAAGCTGAAAGAACTAAACAGAGTGTTTACAGGAGTGTCACTAGGAGGTAGAATAGAGCCCTGACCAGTCATGCCACTCCTTCAAGCTTTTTAGTACACTTCACCACAATAGAGAGCTACATCTACCCGGCCCCTGTTAGCCAAGCTGAAAGAACTAAACAGAGTGTTTACAGGAGTGTCACTAGGAGGTAGGATAGAGCCCTGACCAGTCATGCCACTCCTTCAAGCTTTTTAGTACACTTCACCACAATAGAGAGCTACATCTACCCGGCCCCTGTTAGCCAAGCTGAAAGAACTAAACAGAGTGTTTACAGGAGTGTCACTAGGAGGTAGGATAGAGCCCTGACCAGTCATGCCACTCCTTCAAGCTTTTTAGTACACTTCACCACAATAGAGAGCTACATCTACCCGGCCCCTGTTAGCCAAGCTGAAAGAACTAAACAGAGTGTTTACAGGAGTGTCACTAGGAGGTAGGATAGAGCCCTGACCAGTCATGCCACTCCTTCAAGCTTTTTAGTACACTTCACCACAATAGAGAGCTACATCTACCCGGCCCCTGTTAGCCAAGCTGAAAGAACTAAACAGAGTGTTTACAGGAGTGTCACTAGGAGGTAGAATAGAGCCCTGACCAGTCATGCCACTCCTTCAAGCTTTTTAGTACACTTCACCACAATAGAGAGCTACATCTACCCGGCCCCTGTTAGCCAAGCTGAAAGAACTAAACAGAGTGTTTACAGGAGTGTCACTAGGAGGTAGGATAGAGCCCTGACCAGTCATGCCACTCCTTCAAGCTTTTTAGTACACTTCACCACAATAGAGAGCTACATCTACCCGGCCCCTGTTAGCCAAGCTGAAAGAACTAAACAGAGTGTTTACAGGAGTGTCACTAGGAGGTAGGATAGAGCCCTGACCAGTCATGCCACTCCTTCAAGCTTTTTAGTACACTTCACCACAATAGAGAGCTACATCTACCCGGCCCCTGTTAGCCAAGCTGAAAGAACTAAACAGAGTGTTTACAGGAGTGTCACTAGGAGGTAGGATAGAGCCCTGACCAGTCATGCCACTCCTTCAAGCTTTTTAGTACACTTCACCACAATAGAGAGCTACATCTACCCGGCCCCTGTTAGCCAAGCTGAAAGAACTAAACAGAGTGTTTACAGGAGTGTCACTAGGAGGTAGGATAGACCCCTGACCAGTTATGCCACCCAAGCATAATTTAATGAACCAGAACTGATCAGACACCAATCCTGCTTGCAAGTGTTGCTGGTAATGACAGTTGTGTAATATATGACCTATGATTTCCCTTTCTCCCAGCGTCTTTATTTTGGGTCATTTGTATGGCCAAAAGGAAGCTTCTTGAACGTTGATATTTCTTCTGTCCAGGGAGCGTGTTATCCAGGAGTTGCGTCGCCATGGAATCCAGCCACCTGTGATGATCAGTGAATATGCGGGGCGCAGCTTGAGCCCGCCTAGGTCCCGCAGCCCTACTCGTACATACAGTCCTGGTGCCAGTGTTAGAGCAAGGTCTAGGTCAAGGTCGAGATCGCCTGGGGTCAGGTAAATGTCAGGGCGTAAATCTTCATCATCTTCTTCTGCATTCATTTTCATAGGTTCAGTCATCTTGACTATGTACTCTGTGTACTAGAGAGACAATGTACTTTCATAGGACATGCAGTGATAAGAGGGGGCATTGAAAATATTTTAACAGGAAAAATAGAGGGAAGAAGAGCCAGGGGAAGACCAAGAGAAATGATATTGGACAGTCTGACGGGATGGTGTGAGAGGAGATCACCAACTGAGCTGATGGCCTGCATGAAGGATCGTGTACTCTGGAGTTTTTTCCCATGCAAAACACTATACTACAAGAGCTTAATATTGAAGAAGGCTGGCTAGTAAAGAGGATTAAAGAGAGAAAACTTAAATATTTTGGACACATTAAACGTCATGATAATTTAGAGAAGACCGTATTGGTGGGAAAAAGAAAAAGAGGAAGACCAAAACGAAGATGGCTGCAAGACATCGTTGACGATCTGGAAATGGATGCAACAGCAGCAGGCCATCTTGCTCACAATTGAGAGGCCTACAGGAGTGCTGTTTGGGAGGCAAAGTTCCACAAGGGACATGCAAATGAATGAATGAATGTAGTATAGATATATTTGTTCTTTTTTGTGTCCACGATATTTGAGGAACTGTTCTGTAGCATTTACATTCAAAGGCATTTATGTGTTTCTCAGCTGTTTTGTTAAGTGTCCAGGTCTCACAGGCATAATTTGCGATGGGAAAGATGCATGCCCTTAAAAATCTTATTTTTGTGGTTCTGTCTGCTCCTCTCCACAGCTTCTTTATTTGTTTTACTTTCTGAAGAGTGACAGATGTCCTCCTTTTAATTTCCCTCATTGTATCTCCATTATTAGTTAGTTAGTTTTTTTGTGTGCCCTATAGTTTTCTCTTTATACTCTTTTCCTGGGGCCAGTTTTGGGCTCCTAGGTCTCTGTAGAAATTGTACATTTGCAGGATGTGTTGTGGGGCCTCTAGAGACTGTTTTAGTGTGTACAGAGTGGAAGTTTGGCAACTTTCAGTTTGTGTTAGTAGACTTGTAGTCTGCAGTGATGTACAAAAGTAAAAACAAAATCAGTGCCGTTCGAATAATTTATTCTGTTGTTGGAAAGTTATAATTTTCAAAGCTAAAAATAAACATGATATCGTTTTATGGAAAAATTTAATGTGTTCATTCTGAAACTTTTGGCATGAGATTTTTATTTTTGTCTGTGGTTATTGAAGGAAAACAGTTTTGGTCATCACAAAAATACTTTACTCAGCGCAGGATAATTTTATAGTGTGCTTGTGTTTTTTCCTTCTTCTTTTTCCTGTCTTGAATTTTTTTCCTGCTTTACGCCTCTTGCTTTTATAAGAGCATGAATGCTGTATGTTTTCATCATCATCATTTATCTCATCATCCACAAAGTGTCGCACGTGTAGAAATTTTTTTTTTCAAAAATTTTTTGTTGTATCAAAATTAGATTCCAAACAAGTCCAGATACATCCATACTGAACACAAGCCGTCGCAGCTACCTGTACGATGATGACTACACCGGCACAGCTTTAAAGACGTCGTCACACTCACAGGATTTGCTTTAGCCATGTATTGAGCACATGTTGTGGAAAAAATAATTCTATATTTGTAAGATGAGTGTTGACCTAAAATTATATGTTTGACAGGACAGCGTTTGTGTGATTAGGTGTCTCATTGTTTAAATAATTTTAGCAGGTTGCTGGAACTGACAGCATTATCGCCCCTGCTGGCTGATTTGGCAGTCTGAGACCTATATCTGGCATCAAGGTTGGTGAGCCATAGCTGACATGCTGGCATCCTGGCATCAGGGTTGGTGAACCATAACTGACCAAGACCCTGTCCCACCTTTTTTTTTCATCCTTAACTGCATTAGTCGGAGTTCAGTACTTATCACACCAAAATTGTAAGTTTTTAAATAAGTTGTAAGCTTTTTAATAAGCCTTTCCCCTTGAGTACTGTAGTTAGAGGCCATCACATTTTATCTCCAGAAACTAATGTCAGGAACAGTGTATACTTATCTTCCTATGGATGTGGGAGATTACATGCCCTTCCCTTTCTGTTGTGATTCAGATGTTTTTTTGCCCCTCATTTCATTGTCATTGTCATGAGATTTTCTGTCTGGAATACTACAGAAGAAGGGAGAGAGTGATGCCTGGATCAAGTGGCATGTGCCGGATGTGATGAAGACATTGTTAAGTTTAGACTTGTCCAGACTTCAGCAATTGACCAGCTTGAACAGAATATGAAGATCCAGATCCAGTCATTTTCCTAGGGAGGTTTGCTTCTTGTTTTGCTCCACTCCTCGCTGTTCTTGGGCCAGCATCTGAAGTTGCAGAAAGATCCTGATAATTCCACATCAGATTTGACATGATGTCTGTTCTAGATCTTCAGCAGTTAAAGATCATCAAGTTTGTTGTTTCAGGGAGATAAACACGGTAATGTAATTGTGGGGCCACTATATCACGTAAGGGAGATAACCACGGTAATGTAATTGTGGGTCCACTATATCACGTAATCATTAAAGAAAAATAATCTTGTAGTTTATTCATTTATTTTTTAACCTAGATCGAAGGACATTTTGGAGAGAGCTCCACATACACATAGTCCACACTATGATTTAAAAGTTTGACTATAAGAATGAATTGCTGCCCCAACTTTCAAGTAGGAGTGGTCTTGGAAAGCCAGTGTGTCCAAATGGCACTGTGTCTGAATGTATGGGATGATGTTTGTCTCTCTCTGTTTTTTTCCACAAAGTTTCTGTGATACAGCTTTGCTAAATGTTCTGTGTTATATTTATTTAGCAGTTTGAAAAAAAAAATGTTTATCCTCTGATTTTTTTTCTATGTTGGTAATAAATATTTGTTATTTTATAAACAATTTTAGCACAGATGTTTATTATGGGTTAAGTTTAAGAACGGTAACTTTTAGTAGAACTCTTCTTAATCAAGAAAACAATCATGTTCTACTGACTTATTGGATGTTTTATGTTGAGAGAGAGAGAAGTGGACTTTTGTTTCGATTTTAGTTTTATGGGGATTTTAAAAATGTATTAAGAAACACATAGAAAATATTGACATGAGATTTTGCTGTGTTTTTTGTTTGTTTTTTTTTTCATTTGTTTTTAAATTGGCCAGTCTGTTCCTAGATTCTCAGAATTACAAATAAATAATTTAAAGTTTATTTGAAACTGCTGGCTTATTCTGTGATGAATCCAAGATAAATTTAGCAATTACTATGGGATTACCAGAACTATGAGATACTGCTTTTTTTTTGTGTACAGGACATTTAGACTTCTGGTTTATGTGGTTTTTCTGCATAATTTCTTTGACATATTCGTATTAAATAAGCAGAGTTGGTGCTGCCATCTGAATGACTGGGCAGCCCACCTAGGCTGCAGACCTTAGGAGGCGCAGTGCTGACTTTTAATATGCAGTTTTTGTACAGACTTGATGGTCTTGACCTTGGCACGAAACAGACTAGCACTGATTACACAGACGAGTGTAGCTTTTCTCTTCTTTAAAAAAAAAACAAAAACAGATTTAATCATTGGCTGATTAAACAGAATTTATGGTGTGTTTTTTTTTCTTTCTAACTGCAGTTTTTTTTTTTGTGTAACAGTATCTATGAGTGCTGATATATATCACCTTTTGTGCCTTCACATAACGCTGTGACATTCAGAAGTTTCTAAGATGGTGTTCACTGGTTGACTGGTAGGTTTTTATTTTTAACCGTTTTGCCGTTCCTTCTGTTTCAACATTATGGTGGTATTCTCAGAAATTGGAGCCAGACGGTTGGCGCGGGGGGTGGGGGGAGATAAAGGAGCTGAAATCGAAAATAAATTCTAGTGCAGTTTTGAAGTAGAAATATACCTAGAGCTGAAGTTTTGGTGAACTGAACTCTAGATCTTTGTACAGTTTCTGTCATTCATTTTATCAGTGTGATTTGGCTTTGTGATTATTCATCTTGTCTGAAAGATATTCTGAGCTGATACGTATTGAATGCTTTGTTCGGCGTTTACCGACAGTACTGACAACATGGCTGATGCAACGTTAGTTTAGTTAGGGGTTGTTTTTTTTTTCTCGTTTTTTTTTTTTTTTTAGTCTGTGTGGATCGTTATTATAGTTGTTAATTTAAGTATGCATATGATAGTAATGAAAGGAATATTGAGAGAGATGTGGGGAAGTTCTGTTTTTGGATGCTCTGAGTGTATGAAGAATATATCTTGTAGAAATATCTTGTAGAAATGTCTTGTAGAAGTATCTTGTAGAAATATCTTGTGGAAGTAAAGTATGGTTATGAAGGCCTGCTAGAGGAGAGCATAGAACTATGCAGATGAGAAGATCCATGAGAGAAAGTAGCATAGAACTATGCAGATGAGAAGGTCCATGAGAGAAAGTAGCATAGAACTATGCAGATGAGAAGATCCATGAGAGAAAGTCGCATAGAACTGTGCAGATGAGAAGATCCCTGAGAGAAAGTAACATCATCAGAATGCTAGAAAACAAGCATAGAAAGCCTATGGTTGGCCTAAAACACAGCCCTGTTAGTGTTTTTACAAGGAAGAATTTAGAGCCCAAAGATTCTATACGTTAAAAACAGTTATATTCATCTGCCACTGCCTCCTAGAATTTGTGTTTTGGAAAATGCTGAAGGCGCCTGTTTTGTTTTTTTTGTGTGTGCATAAAATAATAATTGTGACAGAATACTGTCATAATCACACTTGTAATAAATCTGCAACATTTTTATATAAGCAATCATGTATTTACCCATATACTTATAAATAGATGCATTCCGTCCATATTCTGCCCTATGGTTATTTTACATTTTATTTATTTTTGTTTTGCAATGCAACTATATATTATTACTTAGCATGTCATTTCTTTCTTTCCTGGTTTCTAGCCAGAGTCAGTAATTGTGTTTTTTCTTTCCCTCTTTGTTTTTTTATATGAGTATTTGCGAGCATTGATCTTTTCTTGTGTCTGCTGGTGTCCATGTTTTGATATTCAGGTTTGGCTGGTCTTCATTAAGAATGAGTAAGAAAAGAGAGTTTAGAGTTTTATATTTGTAAAGTTTTGCTTTGAGGTTCAAGTTTCAGAACAGCGCTGTCGATTTGAATGTTTACTTTTCTCTAGAACTTTATGGAAAAGTGAGGATTTGGTGTGGAGCAGATTTAGCGCATTTTGAAGAGATATTTTTTAATGAATCATGTGTTTGATGATGAAAAATGCTAGTTTACAGTAAACTATATTCCTTTTTTTTATTAACAAGTAAATGTCAGTATTGTCTATCGTCAGACATCCTCCATATCATTTGCCAAATAAATACAATATTATTTTGTACTTTTGTAGACCAGTTTTTTGCTTTAAAGTCTGGATTGTTAAATTGTAAGTCTGATAATGATGACATCAGCCAACAGACATTGGGTCTTTGTTGATGTACTCATGGGAGGTGACATCAGTCAACAGACATTTGGTCTTTGTTGATGTACTCCTGGGAGGTGACATCAGTCAACAGACATTTGGTCTTTGTTGATGTACTCCTGGGAGGTGACATCAGTCAGCAGACATTAGGTCTTTGTTGATGTACTCCTGGGAGGTGACATCAGTCAATAGACATTTGGTCTTTGTTGATGTACTCCTGGGAGATGACATCAGTCAACAGACATTTGGTCTTTGTTGATGCACTCCTGGGAGGTAACATCAGTCAACAGACATTGGGTCTTTGTTGATGTACTCCTGGGAGGTGACATCAGTCAACAGACATTTGGTCTTTGTTGATGTACTCCTGGGAGGTGACATCAGTCAACAGACATTTGGTCTTTGTTGATGTACTCCTGGGAGATGACATCAGTCAGCAGACATTAGGTCTTTGTTGATGTACTCCTGGGAGGTGACATCAGTCAATAGACATTTGGTCTTTGTTGATGCACTCCTGGGAGATGACATCAGTCAACAGACATTTGGTCTTTGTTGATGTACTCCTGGGAGATGACATCAGTCAACAGACATTTGGTCTTTGTTGATGCACTCCTGGGAGATGACATCAGTCAACAGACATTTGGTCTTTGTTGATGTACTCCTGGGAGATGACATCAGTCAACAGACATTTGGTCTTTGTTGATGCACTCCTGGGAGATGACATCAGTCAACAGACATTTGGTCTTTGTTGATGCTCTCCTGGGAGGTGACATCAGTCAACAGACATTTGGTCTTTGTTGATGTACTCCTGGGAGGTGACATCAGGTCTTTGTTGATGCACTCCTGGGAGGTGACATCAGTCAACAGACATTGGGTCTTTGTTGATGCTCTCCTGGGAGGTGACATCAGGTCTTTGTTGATGTACTCCTGGGAGATGACATCAGTCAGCAGACATTAGGTCTTTGTTGATGTACTCCTGGGAGATGACATCAGTCAGCAGACATTAGGTCTTTGTTGATGTACTCCTGGGAGATGACATCAGTCAGCAGACATTAGGTCTTTGTTGATGTACTCCTGGAGGTGACATCAGGTCTTTGTTGATGCACTCCTGGGAGATGACATCAGTCAGCAGACATTAGGTCTTTGTTGATGCACTCCTGGGATGACATCAGTCACAGACATTTGGTCTTTGTGATGTACTCCTGGGAGGTAACATCAGTCAACAGACATTGGTCTTTGTTGATGCTCTCCTGGAGGTAACACCAGCCAACAGACATTTGTCTTTGTTGATGTACTCCTGGGAGGTAACATCAGCCAACAGACATTTGTCTTTGTTGATGCTATCCTGGGAGGTGACATCAGTCAACAGACATTGGTCTTTGTTGATGCACTCCTGGGATGACATCAGTCAATAGACATTTGGTCTTTGGTGATGTACTCCTGGAGGTGACATCAGCCAACAGACATTTGTCTTTGTTGATGCACTCCTGGGATGACATCAGTCAATAGACATTTGGTCTTTGTGATGTACTCCTGGAGGTGACATCAGTCAATAGACATTTGGTCTTTGTGATGTACTCCTGGAGGTGACATCAGGTCTTTGTTGATGTACTCCTGGGAGTGACATCAGGTCTTTGTTGATGTACTCCTGGGAGATGACATCAGTCAATAGACATTTGGTCTTTGTTGATGCACTCCTGGGATGACATCAGTCAATAGACATTTGGTCTTTGTTGATGTACTCCTTGGAGGTGACATCATCAACAGACATTTGTCTTTGTTGATGTACTCCTGGAGGTGACATCAATCAACAGTCATTGGGTCTTTGTTGATGTACTCCTGGGAGTGACATCAGGTCTTTGTTGATGCTATCCTGGGAGGTGACATCAGTCAGCAGACATTGGGTCTTTGTTGATGCTATCCTGGGAGGTGACATCAGGTCTTTGTTGATGTACTCCTGGGAGATGACATCAGTCAACAGACATTGGTCTTTGTTGATGTACTCCTGGGAGTGACATCAGGTCTTTGTTGATGTACTCCTTGGAGGTGACATCAGTCACAGACATTTGGTCTTGTTGATGTACTCCTGGGAGATGACATCAGTCAATAGACATTTGGTCTTTGTGATGTACTCCTGGGAGGTAACATCAGTCAACAGACATTTGGTCTTTGTGATGTACTCCTGGAGGTGACATCAGTCAACAGACATTTGTCTTTGTTGATGTACTCCTTGGAGGTGACATCAGTCAATAGACATTTGGTCTTTGTGATGTACTCCTGGAGGTGACATCAGTCAGCAGACATTTGGTCTTTGTTGATGCACTCCTGGGATGACATCAGTCAGCAGACATTTGGTCTTGTTGATGTACTCCTTGGAGGTGACATCAGGTCTTTGTTGATGTACTCCTGGAGGTGACATCAGTCAACAGACATTTGTCTTTGTTGATGCTATCCTGGGAGGTGACATCAGTCAATAGACATTTGGTCTTGTTGATGCTATCCTGGGAGGTGACATCAGTCAATAGACATTTGGTCTTGTTGATGTACTCCTGGGAGATGACATCAGTCAATAGACATTTGGTCTTTGTGATGTACTCCTGGAGGTGACATCAGGTCTTTGTTGATGTACTCCTGGAGGTGACATCAGTCAACAGACATTGGTCTTTGTTGATGCACTCCTGGGATGACATCAGTCAACAGACATTGGGTCTTTGTTGATGTACTCCTGGGAGGTGACATCAGTCAACAGACATTTGGTCTTTGTTGATGTACTCCTGGGAGGTGACATCAGTCAACAGACATTTGGTCTTTGTTGATGTACTCCTGGGAGGTGACATCAGTCAGCAGACATTGGGTCTTTGTTGATGTACTCCTGGGAGGTGACATCAGTCAACAGACATTGGGTCTTTGTTGATGTACTCCTGGGAGGTGACATCAGTCAACAGACATTTGGTCTTTGTTGATGCTCTCCTGGGAGGTAACACCAGCCAACAGACATTTGGTCTTTGTTGATGCTCTCCTGGGAGGTAACATCAGTCAACAGACATTTGGTCTTTGTTGATGTACTCCTTGGAGGTGACATCAGGTCTTTGTTGATGCACTCCTGGGAGATGACATCAGTCAACAGACATTTGGTCTTTGTTGATGCTCTCCTGGGAGGTAACATCAGCCAACAGACATTTGGTCTTTGTTGATGCACTCCTGGGAGGTGACATCAGTCAACAGACATTTGGTCTTTGGTGATGTACTCCTGGGAGGTGACATCAGGTCTTTGTTGATGCACTCCTGGGAGGTGACATCAGTCAACAGACATTGGGTCTTTGTTGATGCTCTCCTGGGAGGTGACATCAGGTCTTTGTTGATGCACTCCTGGGAGGTGACATCAGTCAACAGACATTTGGTCTTTGTTGATGTACTCCTGGGAGGTGACATCAGTCAGCAGACATTTGGTCTTTGTTGATGTACTCCTGGGAGGTGACATCAGTCAGCAGACATTTGGTCTTTGTTGATGTACTCCTGGGAGGTGACATCAGTCAACAGACATTGGGTCTTTGTTGATGTACTCCTGGGAGGTGACATCAGTCAACAGACATTGGTCTTTGTTGATGTACTCCTGGGAGGTGACATCAGCCAACAGACATTTGGTCTTTGTTGATGCTCTCCTGGGAGGTAACATCAGTCAACAGACATTTGGTCTTTGTTGATGTACTCCTTGGAGGTGACATCAGGTCTTTGTTGATGCTCTCCTGGGAGGTGACATCAGGTCTTTGTTGATGCACTCCTGGGAGGTGACATCAATCAACAGTCATTGGGTCTTTGTTGGTGCACCCCTTGTAGATGACATTAGTCAGCAAACATATGTTCTTTATATATAAATATGGATATAGATAATTTCAGTAAAACGATGGCCTTCTGAAGATCTTCCATGTCCCCCCCCCCCCCACTGAAAGCTGTGTTGGGTCGGGTATGACAGAAAGGGTTACTGCCAGTCCTAGTTAAACCTATTGTCGTGGGGGGTGGGGGAGGGCTTCGAGATAACCAGTGACTACGAGAGTAGCCTTCCCGTTTAAAAAAAAACATCCAGAAGCTGTGATCATAAGGCAGTTGTTGAGATTCTTTACCTTGACCTACTTTCTGACAACCTCTGCCAGACCATCAGACGTAGGACCTCGTCCTTCCTCCGGAGCAAACTGGCAGAGTTGAGAGGAGGAGAAGAAGTGAAAGACACTTTCTCCATGCAAACTCTCCAGACAGACAGCATATGTAATCAACAGAGACATCACACTCCGTTCTTTCTTTCAGCTTAGAAAGAAAAAAAAAACATGAGAGATGTTGGTAGAATGATGCTCCCACAGACTAAAAATCTGCCTACTCCAAAACGGCTTTTGGAAAAATTAAGAACATATTAACAAATGGGAAATGCAGAATAGAAATTAGGAACAGAATAGGCCAAGCAAAGACTGCATTTCAGAGAATGAGAAACATATTGTCAAACACATCCTTATCAATGAGTGTTAGAAAACGAGTCCTAAAATGCTATATTGAACCTATCTTGTTATAATGGAAGTGAATCATGGACAATAGGCAGTTGTCTGCACAAAAATCATTGGAAGCAGCAGAAATGTGGTTTATTAGAAGAATGTTGTGAATCCCCTGAACAGCAAAAATAACTAATGAAGAATGTATGAGAAGAGCTGGAGAGACAAAAAAACCTTGTCAAAAAGATAAGAGAGAGAGACAATGTACTTTCATAGGACATGCAATGAGAAGAGGGGGCATTGAAAATATTATAACAACAGGAAAAATAGAAGGAAGAAGATCAAGAGGAAGACCAAGAGAAATGATACTGGACAGTCTGACAGGATGGTGTGAGAGGAGATCACCAACTGAGCTGATGGCCTGCATGAAGGATCGTGTACTCTGGAGGAGCATAATAGCCAACGCCAGTCAGCACGGCACCATGATGATGAAAAACTGGCATTGGCAACAAGAGAGAGAGAGGGTTCTAAGAAGCTATATATAACCTATTCTACTTTATTCAACTGAAGCATGGACCATGAATAAACAATTAGAACAAAGATTAAAGGCTACTACTGAAATGTGGTTCCTAAGAAGAATGCTTCGAATACCATGGCCAGCCAGGAAGACAAATGAAGAAGTATTACAACAGGCTAAAGAATATCTCAAACTAGTGGCGTACATAAGAAAAAGACAGTCAAAGTTTCTCGGACACATCAGCAGGCGTGAAGGTGTGGAAAAACTGGTCATGACTGGAAAGAAAAATGGCAAAAGACAATGAGGGCGTTCAGTCAGTCATCTACGTGTCCCTTGCGGAACTTTGCCTCCTAACAGCACTCCTGTAGGCCTCTCGGTTGTAAGCAAGATGCCCTGCTGCTGATGCGTCAATTTGCAGATCATCAACGATGTCTTGCAGCCATCTTCGCTTTGGTTTTCCTCTCTTTCTTTTTCATGACGTTTAATGTGTCCAAAATATTTAAATTGTCTCTGTTTAATCCTCTTTACTAGCCAACTTTCTTCAATATTAAGTTCGTGTAGTATGGATATATTTGATCTTTTTTTGCGTCCATGATATTTGAAGAACTCTTCTATAGCAATTACATTCAAAGCCATTTATGTGTTTCTCAACTGTTTTTGTTCGAAGGTAAACTTCTTGTATTTCACTTGTAAAGTGCACTCTCGGTCTTACCCAAGGTAAGAAAGCTGGAAGTTGTAAAAAAACTTCTCTCAGTCGCAGTAATCTTTCAAATATTTTTCGTCAGTTTTTTACAATAATTTTACGTATCATCTTTTTGTTGATAATGACGACGGTAATAAATTTATAGTTATCTTATCATGCAGACATGGCCAGAGGACACAAGCTTGGGGCAAAAATCTTTTGGGCTCCTATCAGGATCTGGAGAGGACTGCGGGCTTTGCCCTGTCGGCAGGGATCAGGATCTGATGTGACCAACAAAGCAGAAGAAGAAGAAGAAGAAGAAGCTAATTTATAAATTGTTGTTAATGGTTTTAAAAATTACTGATCGGACACGTTAAAGCATAAAATAGCACGAACACCACAGGGCAGCAGAAGAAAGGGTAGACCAAAAGAGACATGGAGAAGAACAACAGAAAGGATGTTGAGCAATACAGGGCTCACCTGGGCTAGAGCGGGGGGGGGGGGTGAGAACAAAGACAAAGGTCAGGCGTGGAAGCCCCATGTGCCCTGGGCACTTAAGGTTCATAGAGAGGGGGGGGAAGAGAGGTTAAAACACATGTAACATAATCGGTTTTAAAACGTTAAATGTTAATTTTGAGAACTGGGTGGGGCGGCAAGGTAACCTACTTCACTGGGAGGGAGGGGAGGGGAGATTCCTGGGGGGGGGGGGCGGTCTTGATCTACTCATCTTGTAACATGTTACGCTATGCTTATTGTCTACTACTATAACGGCCGACATAAGGCCAGATGAACTTACGGCCAGATGACTAGCTCCAAATGCTGCTGTAAATCGGCCCATGGCTATATGTTTTAATGTCAGTTAAATATGGCATTCAGGTAGCAAGTGTTCTGTTGCCGCTCTGCCAAGTGTGCGGAGTGTAATGATAGTTTATTTGTCTGCAGTAGCTTTCTAATTAATTTAAACCGGAATCAGGAACAAGCAGATGTTTTAAAATCAAACTCATTTCGCAAATCTACGAAACAAAACAAAAGAAACAAAAACAGAATATTTCCCGCTGTTGTGGAACACTTCTTCACTGCACAGTTTCTATGTTTCCTCTCTTCTGCGTCACGCAGTAAATTGACCATATTCCTCTTCTTGGGCAACATATATTTTGCAGGCAAATTTAGTCTGGATTTTTTGTTTTTTTTCACACTGTCGACCTGAACTTTCCTCGATGATCATAAATGTCGACCTCACTTACTCTGTTTTGATATTTCACCGCTTTTCTAAACTCCTCCAATCTGCATTAGCCAGCCATCAAGTTCACACCAAACGACACTCACCGACCTTCATCACTGTCGCAGGATATTACACTTTAGAAATCTTTATTACAACATGGCTGCCGTCTCCACGTGGAGGTAATAGCACAACGCCCATTAATCTCATGGGCCAACAGTTCAAAATCTCTTCCACAGTTAACCGCCATACGAGCCTATGGATTATAAAGTGAATTAACCCGCACTGCACATGCGTACGCTTGCAGGAAGCAAAGTGAAATTAACCCGCACCGCGCATGCGCACGTCTCAGGATCCAGATAATTGACAAGATATTAGAAATGTGACTAACAGGAGAACCCAAGCGCGAATTCATTACTTTTAGCACACATAGCGGCTTGTTTAGTTAAGCTTACTTCTAATCAAAGATGTACCATACTACAAACCCTCTGCCTCATCCTTGTCTTGTCTTGTGTTATCTCCCTGTAACTGCGAGTTGTTGTTCTTTGCAGCCGATGCTTTGAGGGTGTTGAGGTACAGCATCGTACCGGTGTGGGAGCGGGTAATGGCAGCTATTTTTTCAGTCCCGGAGTACAGCTAAAAAAAAAAAAGCAGGGGGTGTGTAATGCTTCTTTAGCAGACTCCACCACCATGGGGACTATGGCGATCCCTGCCCCGTTAGCCAGGCTAGGCCTGTTACTAAGGGTACCAATGGAGAGGTGGGACAGGGTCTTATTCAGCTGTGGTTCGTTAACCCTGACGCTACCATATCAGCTATGGTTCGTTAACCCTGACGCTAGCATATCAGCTATGGTTCGTTAACCTTGACGCTAGCACATCAGCTATGGTTCGTTAACCTTGACGCTAGCACATCAGCTATAGTTCGTTAACCTTGACGCTAGCACATCAGCTATAGTTCGCTAACCCTGACGCTAGCAAATCAGCTATGGTTCGTTAACCCTGACGCTAGCATATCAGCTATGGTTCGCTAACCCTGACGCTAGCATATCAGCTATGGTTCCTTAACCCTGACGCAAACATATCAGCTATGGTTCGCTAACCCTGACGCTAACATATCAGCTATGGTTCGCTAACCCTGACGCTAACATATCAGCTATGGTTCGCTAACCCTGACGCTAACATATTAGCTATGGTTCGCTAACCCTGACGCTAACATATCAGCTAAGGGTCTCTGATTGCCTAATCGGACAGGGTCCTCACCCTGTCTACCCCACCCACATTCATCTGTTCCACCCAGCCTTTTCTCAGCTTGACAACCATTGTATCCCCCCTCTCTCTCCCTCATTTCCCCTTTCCCCCATCCCTTCTAAACTATCAACCAATCAAACTGGCTTATACACATTGCAAGTCTTCATACTTCACCACGCGCACTCCTAGACGCAGCTTCTCGCAAGTCACAGTTAAGAGATCCCGTTTTCCTTTTATTTTTTTCTTCCATTCTTATTTGTAATACATCACTGATGTGAGTTTATATTTTCCCTTCTTCACGTATCTCTTTGTCCCGCGTGTTTTTCTATGATTGAAGAGTAAACCGAAGCGTTGCACCCGTGTGTTCTCGTCAAGTACTAAAGCTGTTCCAAGTTTTGTTTGAAATAGTTCTAGTACTGGAAGATGAGATACGACAGAAACATGCGATAAATATGTTTGTGATGGAAATAAATATTGCAACAACAACAACAACAACAACAACAACAACAACAAATTAAGTATATATAAACCAAAAGTACCCAATAGCTATAAGAGGGGCATCCTCTTATATCGGCATACAAGGAAGTATTTCTTTGTTCTAAAGGTGGGCCAAGTGGCATGGTGCTGGGGCGGGGGGGGGGGGGGGGGGGTGGGGGGGGACGTCGTGGATGAAAACAGATAACCCCCGGGAGGGAGGGATGAGGGGTTGGGGGGGTGGGTTGGGGGTTGGACGGGCTGATAAAATCTCTCTCTCTCTCTCTCTCTCTCTGAAGTCGTGGTTAGTGGTCCAATTCTGTAAACTTGACCAAATGCTTTCTCGGCCGCGCGAGCACTGAAGCAAAGATGTTGAAGCACAAGTATGGAGTGGGATGGGGAGTGGGTTACAGGGGCTATTTGTCCAGGCCCGGAGCGAAGCCAAAAAAAGGCAAAGAAGGGCGCAATGCTTCTTTAGCAGGTTCCACTACCATCGAGGCCTGTAGATATCAGTGGAACAATTTTTTTTATATATAGGAAACAACGAAGCTTTCGTGCGGTAAAGTAAGAGAACACAGTTTTGTAGGATTAGAGAGCTACGGTAAAGTAAGAGAACACAGTTTTGTAGGATTAGAGCTACGGTAAAGTAAGAGAACACAGTTTTGTAGGATTAGAGAGCTACGGTAAAGTAAGAGAACACAGTTTTGTAGGATTAGAGCTACGGTAAAGTAAGAGAACACAGTTTTGTAGGATTAGACCTCGAAAAAATCGTAGACAAAACACTTTAGTGAGACGTGAGAGAAAGAAAAATCACACCAGAGTACGCGGTTCGAATCACTCTTGTGAGTGCAAAAAGGCTGCATGTTATATTTACACCTTCTGTTTATGACATTTCTTTTCGTTTCGTTTTCACGATCTCAAACTGATTCTCCTTCGATCCATAATTTTTATGTTTATCCTGGGTTACTGTGTTCCTTGTTGCAGGTGTTTTCTATTTGACCTTGACCTTACAATTTGCCGAAAATAGCAGTTTTATTTATTTATTTTTTATTTTATATATTTTCATTCACAGATAAACTGACTCGTTGTCCCGTATTAAACAGTACAGTTCCTTATTTTACGGATTTGTCCCTGGAATATGGATGCATCAGCAGCAGGCCATCCTGCTCACAACCGAGAGGCCTACAGGAGAGCTGTTAGGGAGGCAAAGTTCCGCAAGGGACATGCAAATGACTGACTGACTGAATGTCCCTGGAATCGTGTTACTTCGTTTAGGACTCCTACATGTCCTTTATTTTAAAACCTGTCCCGTATACTGCGCCGTATTTTCTCC
Source organism: Achatina immaculata (assembly GCA_009760885.1). Taxonomy (NCBI): domain Eukaryota; kingdom Metazoa; phylum Mollusca; class Gastropoda; order Stylommatophora; family Achatinidae; genus Lissachatina; species Lissachatina immaculata. Next base: position 21,520,070 of record CM019700.1, read on the forward strand.
TTTAATGGCAGCACGTCCGGAATACCCGGAATTTAAAAAGAAAAATGATCTTGGTGGAAATGTTTGCTGTTTGGAAGAAAAGTCACGCAGCAGAGAAGAACAACAAGGAAACGTTATTGGCACATTTGTAAGTTATAAACCCAGCCAGTGGTTATAGATTTGTAAGTTATAAACCCAGCCAGTGGTTATAGATTTGTAAGTCATAAACCCAGCCAGTGGTTATAGTTTTGTGAGTTATAAACCCAGTCAGTGGTTATAGATTTGTAAGTTATAAACCCAGCCAGTGGTTATAGTTTTGTAAGTTATAAACCGAGCCAGTGGTTATAGTCTTGTAAGTTATAAACCCAGCCAGTGGTTTTAGTTTTGCAATATATAAACCCAGCCAGTGGTTTTAGTTTTGCAATATATAAACCCAGCCAGTGGTTTTAGTTTTGCAATATATAAACCCAGCCAGTGGTTTTAGTTTTGCAATATATAAACCCAGCCAGTGGTTTTAGTTTTGCAATATATAAACCCAGCCAGTGGTTTTAGTTTTGCAATATATAAACCCAGCCAGTGGTTTTAGTTTTGCAATATATAAACCCAGCCAGTGGTTTTAGTTTTGCAATATATAAATCCAGCCAGTGGTTTTAGTTTTGCAATATATAAACCCAGCCAGTGATTATAATAAATAATTTAAACTGAACCCACCCCCCCCCCCCGTAAATCCCCCTACCCCCAAAGTGTCACGTATTAGAAAAAACTGTCAAGTTGTTCACAGGAGTTGTCCTAAAAGTGATTCCAATTCTTCTTTTTTTTTTGTTTCTAATCCTGTCTTTAATGGACACATTAAACGTCATGATAATTTAGAGAAGACCGTATTGGAAGGATACATAATGGGAAAAAGAAAAAGAGGAAGACCAAGACGAAGATGGCTGCAAGACATCGTTGACGATCTGGAAATGGATGCAACAGCAGCAGGCCATCTTGCTCACAACAGAGAGGCCTACAGGAGTGCTGTTTGGGAGGCAAAGTTCCGCAAGGGACATGCAAATGAATGAATGAATCCTGTCTGCGTATGTGAAATTTAAAAAAAATGTTTTTTCCCTGTGATTTTGAAATATACATTAATGTGATTCTGTCCAATGTCTTTCTCTTTTTCAGATTTATAAAGGTTATATTTGTTCTTGGGCGACTGAATTGTTCTTTAGTAGAAGTTCTAGAATTTACTATAAAATAAATTGTCAAGATTTGGCAAGAACGATAAATCTGTCAGGTTTTTGATAAATGAAGAGTAATGTTCCCTTACACGTACAAGAGCGGGGTCAACCCTTGTAATTCACGGTCTGGAAAGATGAGTCCCTTGAGTTTTCAAAATCAGCCTGGCTCGGATGTTAATAATATCTCCTGTGATTGACATTCAATCGCCGCCGACCATTCAGAACATTGTTTTTCACTTTAAGAGTACCCAATGAACAGTCGTGGTACACTTTATGACATAGAAATGCTTCTAATGGGCGTGTCAATCATGAACTGACCCGCCTTCCACCAACGGCCATTGTCAAGTCCCCTGCACAGTAAATAACTTTGCTGCGTAGTCCTAGTTTGTATGAGACTAGAAAGTAATCAACGAACAGAGATCTGTGCAGTGTTTTTATGTTTATCATTGCTTGCATGTTTGTTGCATTAGCATTTTTAGTTGAGTGTTAGAACAGAATAGGTCAAGCAAAGACTGCATTTCAGAGAATGAGAAACATATTATGCAACACATCCTTATCAATGAATGTTAGAAAACGAGTCCTAAAATGCTATATTGAACCTATCTTGTTATATGGAAGTGAATCATGGACAATGGGCAGGTCTGCACAAAATCATTGGAAGCAGCAGAAATGTGGTTTATTAGAAGAATGTTGCGAATCCCCTGGACAGCAAAAATAACTAATGAAGAATATATGAGAAGAGCTGGAGAGACAAAACATCTTGTCAAAAAAACAACAACAAAATAAGAGAGAGACAATGTACTTTCATAGGACATGCAATGAGAAGAGGGGGCATTGAAAATATTGTAACAACAGGAAAAATAGAGGGGAAAAGAGCCAGAGAAAAACCGAGAGAAATGATACTGGATAGTCTGACCGGATGGTGTGAGAGGAGATCACCAACTGAGCTGATGGCCTGCATGAAGGATCGGGTACTCTGGCGGAGCATAATAGCCAACGCCAATCGGCACGGCACATGATGATGATGAGTATGATGATGATGACGATGATGATGATGATGATTCCTTTCTCTTAATTTTGAACGCAATTCTGATCTTTCAACACAGGGGTTCTTAAACAGCGAGGAATTCCGAAGGTAATTTTATAGTTTCAACATGGAATTGGGGCCACATAGCGAAAGACACAAACTACTGGAATATTAAATTAGTGGAATATATTTGGAATGCACATTTTAAAAACGGACAATCATGGAAGGTGGAGTAGTGGGAATGACATTCTGTACGTATAGTGTGACAAGGGTGTTCCCCTGGCAGAAAAAGTTAAGAACCACTGCTTTATTAATAAAAGGTTTTAGTTATTTCCCTCGTTACTGACTGCTCTCCCCTTTTGTTATTAAATCATGCCAGATTCGTTATTAATTTAAGATCTTGGAATGAATCATTATTTCGGAAGGGAATATAACTGTAGAAGCAGAAATGAGTAGCGTGTAGCACAGCTGGGGGCCACAATACAAAGGCTGGGGCCTCTGTAAGTTTCTTGTTTCCCTTCGTGACTTCGTTGACTCGTTCTCCATGAATTTATCGTGTCTCTGTTCCTGCCCAATGAGTTTATGTTCTCCATGAATTTATCGTGTCTCTGTGCCTGCCCAATGAGTTTATGTTCTCCATGAATTTATCGTGTCTCTGTGCCTGCCCAATGAGTTTATGTTTTCTATGAATTTATAGTGTCTCTTTGTCTTTTCAGTGAGTTTATGTTATCTATGAATTTATAGTGTCTCTTTGTCTTTTCAGTGAGTTTATGTTCTCCATGAATTGCAATAGACTTCATAATGAAAAAATGCTGCACAGGTAACACAGGCATTGACTGGGTACATGGGACCCAACCAGAAGATCTTGATTTTGCTGATGACATAATTCTTATTAGTAACAATATGAATCCCATGCAAGAAAAAACAGATAGCCTGTCTTCACTGGCTAGCAAAATAGGACTTGAAATTAACAAGGACAAAACAAAAATAATTAAACTTCCCATTAATCAAAATGAACAAATACACGTAGAAGGGACAGATATTGAAGAAGTTAATCCATCTGCATACCTTGGCAGCTACATAGACCAGGATGGTGACACCAGAAAGGAAGTTAAAATCAGAATTGCTAAAGCAGCATCGATCTTCAAGAATGTTGAGAACATATGGCATTCAAAAGTTATAAGCACAAAAACCAAGTTAAGACTATTCAATTCAAATGTAATATCCACCCTCATTTATGCATGTGAAAGCTGGAAAACAACTAAAGAAATAGACAAGAAATTAGACTCTTTTGAAAACAAATGCCTAAGGAAAATACTTGGCATCAAATGGAACGAATTCAAGAACAACGCAGAGATAAGACAGATGAGCGAACAACAAGCAGTCTCATGGGTGATCAGGAAAAGGAGATGGACATATGTTGGTACTTGATGAGAAGAAACGATCAGAGAATTCCAAAACAAGCTATCAAGTGGAACACAACAGGCCAAAGAAAAAGAGGCAGACCGCGTGAAACTCTAAAGAGGACATTGTTAAGAGAGGCCAAATTAACAGGCATAAAATCCTTTGATGAGGTTGAATAGCTCGCCGAAAATAGGAAAAATTGGCGAACTACTTTGCGAGCCCTATGTGACGTTTAACGGCACGGGAAGGATATAAGATATAAGATACATTTCTAGCGTCTCTTTGTCTTTTCATTGAGGGGCCGAAGACGCTGTCCGATGAGACGGTCAGCGACCCTTGACTGATATGCCAGCGTCAGGTTAGCGAACCATAGCTGACCAAGACCCTGTCCCACCTCTCCGTGGTACCCCTAGTAACAGGCCTGGCCTGGCTAACGGGGCAGGGATCGCCATAGTCCCCATGGGTGGTGGAGTCTGCTAAAGAAGCATTGCACACCGCCTACTTTTTAGCTGTACTTCGGGACTGAAAAAGTAGCCGCCATAACCCGCTCCCACGCCGATACGATGCTGTACCTCAACATCTCCACAGCATCGGCTGCAAAGAACACCAGCTCGCAGTTACCGGGAGCTCGTACAAGTTCGTCTTTTCATTGAGTATAATGTTTTCATTCATGTCCTCCATGAAAATCTAGTGTCTCTTTGTCTTTTAACTGAGTTTCTCTACGTCGTTCGCGAATTTCTTGTTTCTTCATATCCCTTCACCGTATTTCTTGGTTTCCAACGTTTCCTTCTATTGATATGCTACTTAATGAACAAAACCCGCCATTCCACTTCTGTAAAGCACAAATTATGTCTCCCTTGTATAAGTGTTTATGTGCTCCTTGGAGAGGAAGATGAGAGGAGTCTGTGGTGTTGTTGAGTTATTACTCGTTTATTTGTCAGCTTTTCCGAATCCTTAATCTATTTGCGGGATATCTCTGATACCAACATCACCTTGCTGCTGCCGCCGCTGCAGAAGAAGTTTTGCAAACAGCCCAGTGCTAATCCTCTCTTTCTTTCGCGCTGCAGTGTCTCAGCTTCCATGTTTTTGTTCAAGGGGGAGACAGTTGAAGGCGAGAAGTGTCTCTTTCTTTAGCAGAGACATGAGAGTCCACGGCAAAATCCTCAAATCTCTCCCGACGACACGAGCGTTATTTGCAAACATTTGCTTAGCCGCCATTGCTAATGAGATCCTGCGCCGTCTGCAACAGTTGGCGCTGGTGACCTGCATGGAGATTACAAGAGGTCACGACATGACCCCGGTGTTGAAACTATTGTAAGGTCGGGGGGAAAATCTATGTTTGCCACATATAGCCCCGCATCTGTCAAGATTTGAGGTTATTTCACTATCATCCTGTGCCGTTCACACAGGGATGGCTGACTTCTGTGGAAATCCGGCCTGCTTTATCTTATCATTTGTTCAGAGCCCATAGACTTGTCCGTTTATTAACATAATATTGTTTCTTCTTCTTCTTCTTCTTCTTCTCTCTTTCTTTCTCTTCTATTAAATCGAATGTGTGGTAAGAACTGATGAAGGGCAGAATGTAAGACGGGCCTGCGTGCATAATTCTTTACCCTTTGAAAATACAGATAGTTCAGTTCAGTTAATTTCAATTCTCTTTCTCTCTCCCTTTCTTTTCTCTCTCTCTCTCTCTCTCTCTTCCAATTTTTCCTCATTGATATATATTTCAGGTGCCTTATTTGTTGTGCTAGTTGTCATCAATTTAGTTCTATTTGCATTAAGATAAGGGCTAAAAGGTTTGTCAGTTGTCATCAGTTTAGTTCTGTTTGCATTAAGATAAGGGCTAAAAGGTTTGTCAGTTGTCATCATTTTAGTTCTGTTTGCATTAAGATAAGGGCTAAAAGGCGAAGAGACAGCAGAAATTCATGGAGAACATAAAACTCAGTGAAAAGACATTCATTACATAGTAATGTCCTACTGTGTGATGTCTGAGCAAGGTCCTACTGTGTGGTGTCTGAGCAAGGTCCTACTGTGTGATGTCTCAGCAGTGTCCTACTGTGTGATGTCTCAGCAGTGCCCTACTGTGTGATGTCTGAGCAATGTCTTATTGTATGATGTCTGAGCAAGGTCCTACTGTGTGATGTCTGAGCAAGGTCCTACTGTATGATGTCTCAGCAGTGTCCTACTGTATGATGTCTCAGCAGTGCCCTACTGTGTGATGTCTGAGCAATGTCCTACTGTATGATGTCTCAGCAATGTCCTACTGTGTGGTGTCTCAGCAGTGCCCTACTGTGTGATGTCTGAGCAATGTCTTATTGTATGATGTCTGAGCAATGTCCTACTGTATGATGTCTGAGCAATGTCCTACTGTATGATGTCTGAGCAATGTCTTATTGTATGGTGTTTGAGCAATGTCCTACTGTATGATGTCTGAGCAATGTCTTTTGTATGTCTGAGCAGTGTCCTACTGTGTGATGTCTGAGGATAGTAATGTCCTAATGTGTGATGTAACCATTCTCTCTCTCTCTCTTTCTCTTTCTCTCTCTCTCTCTCTTTCTCTCTCTCTCTCTCTCTCTCTCTCTCTCTTCCATCCCTTGTTAAAGTATGAAAGTATTCTTCATAACTTCATTCCTCCCCCCCCCCCCAACAGTTTATGTATGTTGACAGAATGTTTACAGCCAACTCCAGTTTGAGGGAGAGGGGGGGGGGGAAGGGTGTACAGCAGGTTGTTCTTTTGTGTTCAAGTGCCGGGTCATTCTAGTTTTCTCCATGTTCTCGCGACAGCCCCCACAGCTTCTGTCTCATGTCCATCCTCTGTGGTCAGGTCTGACTTCGTAGGTCGGTGAACGTTGGGTCCTCTTGAGCATGCGCGTCCGTGTATGAGAGATCTCGAGTCGGTGAAGGTGGCTCATCTGTTAGCAGTGGCCCGTTCTTAAACTCCACGTGTCCGTGTGTGAGAGACCTCGAGTCGGTGAAGGTGGCTCATCTGTTAGCAGTGGCCCGTTCTTAAACTCCACACGTCCGTGTGTGAGAGACCTCGAGTCGGTGAAGGTGGCTCATCTGTTAGCAGTGGCCCGTTCTTAAACTCCACACGTCCGTGTGTGAGAGACCTCGAGTCGGTGAAGGTGGCTCATCTGTTAGCAGTGGCCCGTTCTTAAACTCCACACGTCAGTGTAGCAAAATTCACATGTCAAAGTAACATACGTTGCAAGTATTGTAGCAAATTACATAGTCTATTGTTCCACCCCTGACATAGCCTATTGTTTCACCTCTGACATAGCCTATTGTTCCACCCCTGACATAGCCTATTGTTCCACCCCTGACATAGCCTATTGTCCCACCCCTGACATAGTCTTTTGTCCCACCCCTGACATAGCCTGTTCCACCCCTGACATAGCCTATTGTTTCACCCCTGACATAGCCTATTGTTTCACCCCTGACATAGCCTATTGTTCCATCCCTGACATAGCCTATTGTTTCACCCCTGACATAGCCTGTTCCACCCCTGACATAGCCTATTGTTTCACCCCTGACATAGCCTTTTGTTCCATCCCTGACATAGCCTATTGTTTCACCCCTGACATAGCCTATTGTTCCACCCCTGACATAACCTATTGTTTCACCCCTGACATAGCCTATTGTTTCACCTCTGACATAGCCTATTGTTTCACCTCTGACATACCCTATTGTTTCACCCTGACATAGCCTATTATTTCACCTCTGACATAGCCTGTTGTTTCACCTCTGACATAGCCTATTGTTTCACCTCTGACATACCCTATTGTTTCACCTCTGACATAGCCTATTATTTCACCTCTGACATAGCCTATTGTTTCACCTCTGACATACCCTATTGTTTCACCTCTGACATAGCCTATTATTTCACCTCTGACATAGCCTATTGTTTCACCTCTGACATACCCTATTGTTTCACCTCTGACATAGCCTATTGTTTCACCTCTGACATAGCCTATTGTTTCACCTCTGACATAGCCTATTATTTCACCTCTGACATACCCTATTGTTTCACCTCTGACATACCCTATTGTTTCACCTCTGACATAGCCTATTATTTCACCTCTGACATAGCCTATTGTTTCACCTCTGACATACCCTATTGTTTCACCTCTGACATAGCCTATTGTTTCACCTCTGACATACCCTATTGTTTCACCTCTGACATAGCCTATTATTTCACCTCTGACATAGCCTTGTTTCACCTCTGACATACCCTATTGTTTCACCTCTGACATAGCCTATTATTTCACCTCTGACATAGCCTGTTGTTTCACCTCTGACATAGCCTATTGTTTCACCTCTGACATAGCCTGTTGTTTCACCTCTGACATAGCCTATTGTTTCACCTCTGACATAGCCTATTGTTTCACCTCTGACATAGCCTGTTGTTTCACCTCTGACATACCCTATTGTTTCACCTCTGACATAGCCTATTGTTTCACCCCTGACATAGCCTATTGTTTCACCCCTGACATAGCCTATTGTTTCACCTCTGACATACCCTATTGTTTCACCCCTGACATAGCCTTTTGTTCCACCCCTGACATAGCCTATTGTCCCAGCCCTGACATAGCCTATTGTTCCACTCCTGACATAGCCTTTTGTTTCACCCCTGACATAGCCTTTTGTTCCACCCCTGACATAGCCTTTTGTTTCACCCCTGACATAGCCTTTTGTTCCACCCCTGACATAGTTTATTGTCCCACCCCTGACATAATTTATTGTCCCACCCCTGACAAAGTTTATTGTCCCACCCCTGACATAATTTATTGTCCCACCCCTGACATAATTTATTGTCCCACCCCTGACATAATTTATTGTCCCACCCCTGACATAGTTTATTGTCCCACCCCTGACATAATTTATTGTCCCACTCCTGACATAGTTTATTGTCCCACCCCTGACATAATTTATTGTCACACCCCTGACATAATTTATTGTCACACCCCTGACACTGCAGCACACTACACGATCTGTTGGTGTCTCTGTAGCTGTTGGACTGGGATCATGGGCCCTGTCTATATTCAGCCTCTTTGCCCACTGCAGTATATTTCTTGTAATGGTCTTATCCTCTTTGTTAGTGACTTGATGTTCGTACAGCAGGTGCGTCGATTCTAAGCACGGATAGTCTCCCCTGTTTTAAAGGGTACCATAGCAGATGGAAGAGAGAGAGAGAGAGAGAGAGAGAGAGAGAGAGAATCAATATGTTTACCGATTTCACAGTAAATATTTTTCGAACATTTGACATCTCATGCATTAGATAAGTGTATATTATTGCACGTTTATCTTATTTGTCATATTTCCAGATCTTAGTTTGCTAAGAAGCCTCTCATCCACAGAACTACTAGTGGAGCATAGAGGCTGACGTAGATCTTGGCTTAGATCATGATTAGTTAGCCTCATGTCGACACACCAGGGCTAGACTAAATGAAAGGCTCCAAACCAAGGGACGTAACCATTGAAAGGCTCCAAACGAAGGGACGTAACCATTGAAAATACAGTAGACACTCCGTTACCCGGAGGTCAAGAAACAGGCCACTTTCAATCAACCGACAACGCAGGCTTACCAGACGTCCCGCTTTGATCGGGACTGTCCCGGTTTGATGATGTGGTCCCTGCACCTCGGCCAGTTTGTCATTTTGTCCCAGTTATTTGGTAAAAATTTAACAGCGCCGAATATACAAGAAGTAAAAAAATAGTGTAGTCTTTGATAAAATGACGATTTGGCAACTAAAATATCTCTTCTGTTACACTCACTGTTGCCAATCTAAATATTTTGTATCTAGATCTAAGTACTTTTAAAGTTGTCTAGATGTTTTCCTCCAAAATTTAGAGCCTAATGAATGTAGATATTTTATTTTTTCATTCAGATATTTTTTTCCACAGAATTTATAATAGCATGTAGCCTATGAGATACATATATTTTTATTTCATTTTTTAAAGATATTTTGTTTCAATTAGAGTTGGCTACACTGGAACTTACGCTGGCCACGTCATTGTTGCGCATGTCCTATCTTAGTTGAGTTCAAATTGCGAGTCGGCATTTGCCACAATTCTGTACTGTACATTAAATTAATTTAATCTCCAAAATGCCAAAAAGAAACCGCGTGTTTACTGATGAATTTAAAAAAAAAGATTATCCGTTTTTGAAAAAAGTTTGTGATCGTATTGACAAAGTGAAATGTGAACTGTGCTTTTCAGAATCTTCAGTAGCTCATGGTGGGCGTACGGACATTAAAAATCACTTGAAATGTGGGAAACATAAGGGAAGCAAGAAACGTTTTAGAATACTAGAAAATAATGGAAGTATTAATATCAATACAATCCTACAAGAGTTTACAGCATTTTATGACAGATGTCTTTCTTACATTGAGCTGTGGGAAAACAGTTTTGGTGGAGCAGAATCTTTTACTTGGATAAACAACAATGAATTACCATGGTCTGAAACTGAAGCTTCAGGTGAAAAGATTAATGAAACTGTTGCAAATAATACAATAAACATGGATCAACTGTTTGGTCGGCAAATTATTAAATTTGGAAAAATACAAGTTGTGAAGAAAAATGGATACAACATTTCAGTCATTTCAAAGAAAAGAACATTTCATTGCCCAATCTTGTTCGAATTATAGAATAAATTTTCAGCATGCCAGGCATATCTGCACCAGTGGAAAGAGTATTCTCAATAATGAATATCGTATGCTCTGAAGAAAGAGTATTCTCAATAATGAATATCGTATGCTCTGAAGAAAGAGTATTCTCAATAATGAATATCGTATGCTCTGAAGAAAGAGTATTCTCAATAATGAATATCGTATTCTCTGAAGAAAGAGTATTCTCAATAATGAATATCGTATGCTCTGAAGAAAGAGTATTCTCAATAATGAATATCGTATTCTCTGAAGAAAGAGTATTCTCAATAATGATATCGTATGCTCTGAGAAAGAGTATTCTCAATATGAATATCGTATTCTCTGAAGAAAGAGTATTCTCAATAATGAATATCGTATTCTCTGAAGAAAGAGTATTCTCAATAATGAATATCGTATGCTCTGAAGAAAGAGCTAGAAGGGCTGAATCAACCGTCAAAGCTTTACTACGCTGCAAAATTTAAATCGCAGTGAATTTTTCGATGCCATTACAAATAACAAAGAATTTTTACAGAAAGTTCACACTAGTGATAAATATTAATAACTTCTTACTTGTACGAGCTCCCTGTATCTGCGAGCTGTTGTTCTTTGAAGCCGATGCTGTAGAGATGTTGAAGCACAGCATCGTATCGGTGTGGGAGCGGGTTATGGCGGCTAATTTTTCAGACCAGGAGTACAGCTAAAAAGCAGGGGGTGTACAACGCTTCTTAGCAGACTCCACCACCATGGGGACTATGGCGATCCCTGTCCCGTTAGCCAGGCTATGCTTGTTACTGGGGGTACCACGGAGAGGTGGGACAGGGTCTTGGTCAGCTATGGTTCGCTAACCCTGACACTGGCATATCAGCTATGGGTCGCTAACCCTGACACTGGCATATCAGCTATGGGTCGCTAACCCTGACACTGGCATATCAGCTATGGATCGCTAACCCTGACACTGGCATATCAGCTATGGATCGCTAACCCTGACACTGGCATATCAGCTATGGGTCGCTGATTACCGTATTGGGCGTCTTCACCCCTCTAATAACTTCTTAGTAATAAGCTGTGTTGAGTTGAGTCATTAAAAATTGCATTTAACTCATTGTTGTTTTTTTTAACAACTTCTTTATTTAGCCTTTTCTATCACAGGTACTTATCCTAGTAAGTTTTTTTCTGTTGTATTTCTCAAAATTGTCCCGGTTTGAGGAACAAATATTATGGTTGGCCAATATATGCGTATATATTACTTAAAATTAAAACAAAATCAAAGCAACCTGATATTTCTTAATTTTTCAATAAAACTGCAAGCCATTTTGCCAGTACAGCATCATCTACTGATGTACATCCAAAAACATCCATATCCACTTCTCCTGATCCTGTCCCAGCTACATCATCATCTGATTCTGATGCAATGTCTACCCCTACTGCAACAGTCTTAAGTGTGTGTTTATTTGTTTCCTAAGTTATTGGAAAGGTAAGAAAAATATGTTTGTGACAATCGTTAAGTTGAAAAAATGTATTGACTGCCATTTAACTAAAATTGCATACTTCATTTACAAAAGCTGTTTTTATAATAAGACTGTGTTACATTAAGTTAAATTTGTCTTTATTTGCTTTTAATTACTATCTGGATAGCTAGACCAAGAGTCTTGTCTTGTCTTATCTCCCTGTAACTGCGAGCTGTTATTCTTTGCAGCCGATGCTGTAGAGGTGTTGAGGTATAGCATCGTATCGGCGTGGGAGCTGGTTATGGCTGCTATTTTTTCAGTCCCGGAAAACAGCTAAAAAAGCAGGGGGTGTGTGCAATGCTTCTTTAGCAGACTCCACCACCATGGAGACTGTGGCGATCCCTGCTTCGTTAGTCAGTCTAGGCCTGTTACTAGGGGTACCACGGAGAGGTGGGACAGGGTCTTGGTCAGCTGTGGTTGGCTAACCCTGACGCTAGTATATCCGTTATGGGTCGCTGATTGCCTCATTGGACAGTGTCTCCACCCCCGTAGACCAAGATTGAAAATCTTAGATGGATTGTCAGAACGGTATGGGAGAAGCACCAAGATTGAAAATCTTAGATGGATTGTCAGAACAGTATGGAAGAAGCACAAAGATTGAAAATCTTAGATGGATTGTCAGAACCGTATGGGAGAAACACATCTACAGAACTGAAAGATCGGAAGCACAGTAGCCGACGCCTTCAGGCAGGGCACATGATGATGGTGATTTCAATATTAATATCAAATCAATACAGAGTTTATGATACGGTATAGTATGGTGTGGTATAATATGATATAGTATGGTATTTTTTTCAGAGAATGAGAAACATATTGACCAACACATCCTTATCAATGAATGTTAGAAAACGAGTCCTAAAATGCTATATTGAACCTATCTTGTTATATGGAAGTGAATCATGGACAATAGGCAAGTCTGCACAAAAATCATTGGAAGCAGCAGAAATGTGGTTTATTAGAAGAATGTTGCGAATCCCCTGGACAGCAAAAATAACTAATGAAGAATGTAGGAGAAGAGCTGGAGAGACAAAAAACCTTGTCAAAAAGATAAGAGAGAGAGACAATGTACTTTCATAGGACATGAAATGAGAAGAGGGGGCATTGAAAATATTATAACAAGAGGAAAAATAGAAGGAAGAAGATCAAGAGGAAGACCAAGAGAAATGATACTGGACAGTCTTACGGGATGGTGTGAGAGGAGATCACCAACTGAGCTGATGGCCTGCATGAAGGATCGCGTACTCTGGAGAAGCATAATAGCCAACGCCAGTCGGCACGGCACATGATGATGATGATGATGGTATGGTATAGTACGATATGATATATGGTATGGTATAGTATGGTATAACCCCCGTGTGGTACCCGGGATCTGCAAAGAATAGGACCACTGTACCCTACCATGCATGATCGTAAAAGGCGACCAAGGAGGGTTCAGCATAGGGCCAGCAACCCTATCTGGTAAAAAACTATCAGACTGCTACAGAAACAGAAGCAAGGGAAAAAGCAAATGCAGGTGGAAGGAGAAATGCTTATCAGGAAACTGAGCCCATGAAGGTTGTGGATGAAAGCCAGCCACTGGAAGTCCCCAGCCCGACTGCAGACCTCCTGGAACCAAAACAAAAGATGCAAATAGGCAGCTGGAATGTAAGAACACTAAACCAGACTGGAAAACTAGCACAAACCATCAAGGAAATGCACAGATACAAACTAGACATACTAGGAATACAAGAAGCAAGATGGACAGGACAAGGCAGAAGGAAATTAACAACACAGCACACAGAAGATACAATAATATGGTCAGGTAAAGAAGATCTTCATGAAGGAGGAGTAGCATTGATTATAACAAAAGAAGCATCAAGAGCATTGCTGAAATGGACCCCAATAAATGAGAGATTATTATATGCACGGTTCAACTCAAGATTCACGAAGCTGTCTATTATAGTTTGTTATGCACCAACAGAAGCAGCTGAAGAGGAATTAAAAGAAGATTTTTACAACAGCCTCCAAGCACAGTAGAAACAATACCCAAGCATGATATGCTACTCATCTTGGGCGACTTCAATGCAAAAGTAGGTGAAGGAAATGAAGATAGAAGAAGAATCATGGGAAGAGAAGGAATCGGAGAAATAAATGAAAATGGAGAAAGACTGTGCAGTTTCTGTGAAGAAAACATGATGACCATCGGAGGGACAATTTTCCAACACAAAAACATCCATAAGGTGACTTGGAGGTCACCAGATAAAACCACAGAAAACCAAATCGATCACATACTAATAAACAACAAGTGGAAACGGTCACTACAAGATGTGCGAGCAAGGAAAGGAGCAGATATAGGAAGTGATCACAACCTTCTGGTAGCAAAATAAAACTAAAATTAAGGAAAGCCAGAATCGGAGAACACAGAAAGATACACTTTGATACAAGAAAACTGATAGACCAGCAAACAAGAAATGAATTCTCAATAATACTTAAGAACCGCTTCAGTGTCCTACAAGATGAAGCAGAAATGTCCATATTAGAGTTCAATAAAACACTACAGGAAACAGCAAAAGAGGTGCTGGGATATCGGAAAAGGAGAAAAGAGGAATGGATAAGTGAGACCACATGGGAAAAGATAGAGCAAAGAAAAGAAATCAAGAAAAAATTACTGAACACCAAATCACAACGGCTTAAAGAACGAGTTTTAAGTAATTATGCACAAAAAGACAAAGAAGTGAAGGAATCATGCCGTCAAGATAAACGTCAATTATGACAACTTAGCAGAAACAGCAGAGAAAGCAGCATATACAAATGACATGAAAACCATATATAAAATCACAAAGCAGATGACAGGTAACTTCAATACAAGATGTGAAAGTGCAGTAAGAACACAAAATGGACAACTGGTCAGTGGAGAAAGAGAAAAAATTGAAAGATGGAGGGAACACTTTAACACCCTACTAACAGAACACAAGCAGCACAAGCAATAGATATACCTGAAGCAAAAGCGGAACTAAACATCAATACAGGACCAATAACAATAAATGAAGTAAAAGAGGCGATAAAGATGCTAAAATCAGACAGGGCACCAGGTGAAGATGAAGTGACTGCTGAGATGTTGAAAGCAGAAGAAACAGAAACACCAAAACAACTTTGCCGGATATTACAACAAATTTGGGATTTAGAAAAAGCCCCAGAGGAGTGGAAAACTGGTCTTATAGTAAAACTACCAAAGAAGGGTGACCTCAGAGATTGCGGGAACTGGAGAGGCATTACCCTACTGCCACTCACTAGTAAAGTATTTTGCAGAATAATCATCAACAGAATTGTACCAACACTTGAGGAAAAACTTCGGAAAGAGCAGGCAGGATTTAGGAAAGGAAGATCATGCATAGACCAGATATTTGTACTTAGACAAATATTAGAACAGGCAAATGAGTGGCATAGCACAACATATGCATTATTTATAGATTTTGAGAAAGCCTTTGACAGTGTCAACAGAGATGCACTGTGGAAAATCCTAAGATGGCATGGCCTCCCCCATAAAATAGTTAATGTAATCAAAGCCCTATACGAGGGTTTTCAGTGCAAAGTTATCTGTGGAGAACATACCTCCAGCAGCTTTAGGGTACAAACAGGAGTGAAACAGGGATGTGTACTATCACCAACATTATTTATTTGGCAGTAGACTGGTTAATGAAGGAGGCAACATCAGACAAACGCAGAGGATTACAATGGACCCTTGACACAGTGCTGGAGGACCTTGACTTTGCGGACGACATTTGTCTATTATCAAGCAGTCACAAAGATATGCAAGATAAAATAAACAAGTTAACCCAGAATGCAAACAACATAGGACTAAAGATCAATGTAGGAAAGACAAAGTTAATGAAGCAAAATGTGAACAACAGAAATGTACTCAGAGTAGATAACAAGTTAGTGGAGGAGGTCAACGAATTTGTATACCTTGGCAGCAGAGTAGTAGAAAATGGAGACAGCACAGAGGACATCAACAGCAGACTTACTAGAGCAAACCAGGCTTTTGCAATGCTACAGAATATATGGAAATCAAATAAACTAAGCATAAATATGAAAATCAGGATATTTAAGAGTAATGTTCTAAGTGTACTACTCTATGGAAGTGAGTGCTGGAAAATCACCAAAACCATAGAAAACAAGTTGAATTCTTTCCAGACTAAATGTTTACGTAGAATTAAAAAAATATTTTGGCCAAACACCATAAGAAATAACATTTTATTGGCAGAAATGCAGATGAAACCACTGACAACAATTATTGAGGAAAGACGCTGGCGATGGTTGGGACATGTGCTCCGAATGACAGACAACTCACTACCAAAAATAGCACTAAGATGGACACCACAGGGGAGCAGAAGTAAGGGTAGACCAAAAGAGACATGGAGAAGAACAACAGAAAGGATGTTGAGCAATAGAGGTCTCACCTGGGCAAGAGCAGAAAAAAAAGGCGAAAGACAGGCATTTGTGGAAAACCCTTGCGGAAGCCCCATGTGCCCTGGGCACTTAAGGTTCAGAGAGAGAGAGAGATAGTATGGTATAGTATAAGGTATGGTGTAGTATGGTCTGGTATGATATAATATGGTATGGTATAGTATGGTAAGGTATGGTATAGTATAATATAGTATGGTATGGTATGGTGTAGTATTAGTTAGGCCTATTTTCAATATTAACCCAAGTAACCAGAAACTTCATTTATCCGGCATCTGCCGATCTCCACGGTTGCCGGTTAAATGAGAGTCTGCTGTATATGGAAAAAAAAACAAACGTTTAACTTCCCCTCGAGGCTATTCGTAGATTTTCATTGATTATTTCCCTTGATTCGCGTTTACTTTTTGATTCGCCCTCCTATAATGTCATCATTCCCGTCCCCGGTCTACATCTGTCCTAGTCGCTCTCTCAGAAAGTTCAAAACTGATCCCAGTTCTAACATTCTCAAAGGTCAAAGATCAGGTCGTGTCAAAAGTTACGGTTTGCCAGGACCCAGTTAAGTTTTTTTTTGGTGAAAATCACGTCCCAGGTAATCCAGGATCCCGTGTGCTGGCGGTTTAAAATTTCAAACTTTTTAATGAAAAGAGGTGAAAAACAAACATGACTTTTTGGCCGTGCATCAAAAGTCAGGTTCTCGGGCGATCCTGTAGCTTCTTGTATTCTATGGCCACATTCAAAGAACTTGAAAAGAAAAAAAAAAGAGTCAAGATTTGGAGTACTGGTAGGAGGGGGGGTGTTTGCTTTGTAACACTTCAGTTGCCAGTTTGGAATTTTAGCGACTAAAGCACGGAGTGATGTGCCAGTTTGCCCTTTGGGCAATGAGATAAATGTTCGTTTCTTAGCTAATCAACTCCGAGTAGTTTACTAAAGGTGATTCTTTCGCTACGAACATGTCAGTGTCTTATCTTTAGACCCTGTCCCAACTCTGCGTGGTACCCCTCGAGTAACAGCCCTAGCCTGGCAAATGGGGCAGGGATCGCCATAGTCCCCATGGTGGTGGAGTCTGCTAAAGAAGCATGCACACCCCCTGCTTTTTAGCTGTACTCCGGGACTGACAAGATAGCCACCATGACCCGCTGCCACGCCGACACGATACTGTACCTCAACATCTTCACAACATCGGCTGCAAAGAACATCAGCTCGGGAGATAACAGGGAGATAACACAAGACAAGACAATTTCCCCGAAACTGAGGGCTGGTATTCTTTGCAGCCGATGTTGTGAAGATGTTGAGGTACAGTATCGTGTCGGCGTGGGAGCGGGTTATGGCAGCTATCTTGTCAGTCCCGGAGTGGAGCTAAAGAAGCAGGTGGTGGTGGGTGTGCAGTGCTTCTTTAATAGACCACACAGCCACAGGGGCTGCCGCAATAACTTCCCGGTTAGGCAGGCTAGACCAGTTACTGAGGATACCTGCGGAGAGTTGGGATAGGGTCTTGGTCAGTTATGGTTTGCCAGCAGTGACCTTGCCATGTCAGTTATGGTTTGTCAGCCATGACCCTAGCGCGTCAGCTATGGTTTGCCAGCAGTGATCCTATCATGTCGACTATGATTTACCAGCAGTGATCCTACCATGTCGACTATGGTTTGCCAGCAGTAACCCTACCATGTCAGATATGGTTTGCCAGCAGTGACCCTACCATGTCGATTATGGTTTGCCAGCAGTGACCCTACCATGTCGATTATGGTTTGCCAGCAATGATCCTACCATGTCGACTATGATTTGCCAGCAGTGACCCTACCATGTCAGATATGGTTTGCCTGCAGTGACCCTACTATGTCGACTATGGTTTGCCAGCAGTGACCCTACCATGTCGACTATGGTTTGCCGGCAGTGACCCTACCATGTCGACTATGGTTTGCCAGCAGTGACCCTACCAAGTCGACTATGGTTTGCCGGCAGTGACCCTACCATGTCAGATATGG
Organism: Achatina immaculata; assembly: GCA_009760885.1. Lineage (NCBI taxonomy): Eukaryota > Metazoa > Mollusca > Gastropoda > Stylommatophora > Achatinidae > Lissachatina > Lissachatina immaculata. Next base: position 21,538,280 of record CM019700.1, read on the forward strand.
TTTGCCAGCAGTGACCCTACCATGTCAGATATGGTTCGCCGGCAGTGACCCTACCATGTCAGTTATGGTTCGCCGGCAGTGACCCTACCATGTCAGATATTGTTTGCCGGCAGTGACCCTACCGTGTCGCTAACTACCAGACACGTAAGAGAAAGTTATTAACCTCCAGGAGGCAGCGAGGACGCATACTCCTTTACGGGTACTGCACACGTTACATTATCATGGTCACTGACACATTTGAAAGGCGAAAGAAGAAAAGGGGTGCCAAAACATATATCTCAATGGGTTTACGTGAGATGGATTGGAAACATCAGCGAATGTACAGAACGGGAAATCATGATCGTCAACGCATACCTGTACACTGGACCTCCGAGAGAAATTATTTAAGTCGGTGTAAAACTCACCCGCCTCTCCCCACCCTCGCTTGTCTTTTTGCATCCACCTCGAGGCAACCCTTAAAACAAAGGCCTCGAAGCAACACATCGGCTGCTTCCCTTTTCTGTAGGACCCACAGGCAGAGCACATAGTCATCAGTCAATCAGTCAGTCAACTCAACCTACACTATGGAATGTACTTACTGGCAATAGAGAGAAGAGCATGAACAGTATCTTACATCTTACATCCTTCCCGTGCCGTTAAATGTCACATAGGGCCCGCATGGTAGTTCGCCAAGATGTCCTGTCTTCGGCGAGTTTTTCAATCTCATCAAGGGATGTTATGCCCACTGAATTGGCTTCTCTTAACAATGAACAGTATGGATATACAAAAAATGACTCTACAGTCTTTGACGAGGTACGGATAGTCCACAAGAACGTAATTAGTGACAGCTATATATATATATATGATGCAGCTTGGTGTGCCTCGCCTTGCGTGTAAATATTCGCTTTCAAAACTTAAAGATCTGATATCAGCATTGATATACCGTGAAAGATTTGCTACCAGTACATGAGCCCCTGATGTGCGAAAATAAAAAAACAATAGTATTAAGTGGGTTTGGAACCCTCGATGCTTTCCCTACCGGTGAGATGCTCTAACCACTAAACCACCTAAGTCCCATAAGGTGGTCGATTTATTTCTCTTCTCACCCCCACCACACACACACACACACACACTCTCTCTCTCTCTCTCTCTCTCTCTCTCTCAGCGGTATCCTGGCAGTTCAACTTACATTACTCTCGTTACGTCATTTGTAGCATAAGAAAAGACAAATTGCTTGAAGTCGTGCCTTACAACTCATTGTAGCAAATTCACACTTTTATTAAAGCAAACTCCACACGTCAGTGTAGCAAAATTCACATTTCAAAGTAACATATGTTGCAAGTATTGTAGCAATTTATATACTCTACTGATCCACCCCTGGCGCTGCAACACAGCAAAGTAATACACTTCATTGTAGCAACTTTCCACATCTCATTGTAGCAAATTCATACTTCATCTTTTTTTTTTTTCACGAAAAGCCTGAAATATTTACATGTCATTATCATTGATATCATTGATATCAGTGCCAGTAGCGAATGAAAGGAGAAGGTGGAGACGGATTGGCCACATTATGAGAATGATAGACGGATCACTTCCATGAAGAGCCCTGTAGTGGACTCTGCCTGGTATAAGATGCACAGGGCGATCAGAGTCGTAAAGAGACAAGGAGATGTACAGGAAAGAGAGAGAGAGAGGAGAGAGAGAGAGAGAGAGAGAGAGAAATATATATAGAGAGAATTCTCGCAGACAAAGGGCTGATTGGGAGACAAAATAGCAAAGGACTGACATGGGAGACAGCTAAGAAAATAGCAATTTTCAGACATGGGAGACAACCAAGAAGACAGTAAAGAACAGACATGGGAGACAACCAAGAAGACAGTAAAGGACAGACATGGGAGACAACCAAGAAGACAGTAAATGACGGACATGTGAGACAACCAAGAAGACAGTAAAGGACAGACATGGGAGACAACCAAGAAGACAGTAAAGGACAGACATGGGAGATAACCAAAAAGACAGTAAAGGACAGACATGGGAGACAACCAAGAAGACAGTAAAGGACAGACATGGGAGACAACCAAGAAGACAATAATTGACCCCACAAAAGTGGAAATCGTTTGCCAGCAGCAGTCCCGGGTGTCGGAGGCAATGAAGGGACGAGAGGGAAGGGGGAGAGGGAGAGAGGAGGAGAAGGAGAGAGGAGGAGAGAGGGGAGAGGAGGAGAAGGAGAGGGGAAGAGGGAGAGAGGAGGAGAAGGAGAGAGGGGAGGAGAGAGGAGGAGAAGGGAGAGGGAGAGAGAGAAAGGGAGAGAGGGGGACAGGGAGAGAGGAGGGGAAAGAGAGAGGGGAAGAGGGAGAGAGGGGAAGAAGGAGAGAAGGGGAGAGAGACGGGGAGAAGGAGAGAGGGACGGAGAGGGGGAGATAGAGACGGGAAGAGGGGGAAAGGGAGAGAGGGGGAGAGGGAGAGAGGGACGTAGAGGGGGAGACAGAGACGGGAAGAGGGGGAAGGAAGAGAGGGGGAGAGGGACGGAGAGAGGGAGAGAGGGACGGGGAGAGGAAGAGAGGGAAAAGGGAGAGAGATGGAACGGGGGAAGAGGGACATAGTAAAATAAATGCTTGAAATTGATATAGACAGACTAATAGAAATACACGTAGATAGATAGATAGATAGATAGATAGATAGATAGATAGATAGATAGATAGATAGATAGATAGATAGATAGATAGATAGATAGATAGATAGATAGATGTAATAACTGGTGGAAAATGTATACATGACAATACAAAAAACACTTGATGAATGTATAGAACAGGCACACGCAAATTAGTTTTAAAGTAATTGTAACATTTTTGTCAATGTTTTGTTATAGATGCGGTGAAACAATTTCTGTGAAGAAAAAAAAAAGGAATACGGAAGACAAACAACATAAATCTGTGATGAATTAAATGAAGGAGGCGCTAATTAGTGTCACTTGAACTTCACTGGCTGAATGGTCCATTACTTTTATTTTTCATTTTGGGATTTGTCTCCTGCGGCTTTCTGTATTACCGCGTCTGTCTGCTGGTTTGCCGACACGAGTTTTTCCCCAGCCTAGGGATGTGTGCACTGTAGTTACTGCTGATGTTTTTCAGCTTACTACGGCAATATTGCCCAACGTTGATTTAAACAGACGAAAGATTTTCACCATCATCTCCTGCCTTCTAAACACTGTCTTGATGCATAAAACAGGCACCATTTCAATACTACCTAGGTAAAAGGAGAGAACACTATAAACTTACGGAACTCATTTAGTTATCAACCAGTCACAAGTACTCTTCTTTCTTAAAGTGTATGGAGACTAAAGGTCATCTTTAGGGCTCATTTCACCAGACTAAAGTATCATATGTCTTGTATTACACATTTGCTGCAGGAAGGAAATGGTATGTAAGCACGCAACACACAGGAATGGTAGTCAAAAATTACATACAGACTTGAACAAGCTCATAAGACATCTTTTGTTTTTTGGCATCACATTATGTAGCAGCGTCTTATCTTCGTAAAATTAGACCAAGATTTAAAAAAAAAACAAAAATATTCCCACCAGAGACTGTGCTAGAAGGCTGGATCAAGTTTTAGGGCCAGCTAACCAGAAGCTGGTCGTGATATTATCCTAACTCCTCAGAGCTTCTGCAGACACCGTCCGTCTTTTTTTTTCCCGTTTAAACTTGGCCACTAAATGCGGGACGGGTATAGTCTATATTGTGGCCAGAGTCCGTCTTTATTTCTTGGGCCAAATCTAATCTGACACTTGAAACAATCCACCGTAAACAGCCTCGATGTCCAGGTTTCCAAGCCCCTGGACAAAGGGTTTAGTTTTCAGCGCAAGAAAGATCTATGGAAGAACAAACTCACACGACCACATCTTTGTCCATGAACCCTTCCAGTCTGACGTCTTCGGGAGTTATGACGTAACTTCCGGAAGTTGTCGTGCTGGCGTCATCGTCCATGGAGACAGAGGGGTCTTGGTCCCTGTACGCCGTGGCCGAGGCGGGCCTGAGCAAGTTCGTGTGCAAGCTGTTGTCCTTGTACGAGTTGTAAACCCTATGACGTCCAGGATTCTTCAAGGAAGAGGATACACCGGAAGTGAACGATGAGAGCGGAAGGTGATGTTGCCCTTGGTAACCGCTTTTCGCATTGGGTACTTCCTGATGTTCTTGGCCTGTTTCTGAGATGCTTGGCTGACCAGGTCTTACTGGCGGCGTGGCAGCTCGCAGACGTGAGCCACCCGGACCTTGAAGACTTGAGGCTGTTCGAATGTTGACCGGGTTGGAGAGTACGAACTGGTCAAACGATCTGTTCTTGACTGACAGCAATGGCTCGCCCAGTCTAGACGGACCTGCAAAGAAAAAGTATAGCTGTTGCAGAGTAGTTGGGAAACTTGTGATAAACGTATATTTTACACAGATTATAACAATAAGCATATTTTCAGTGGAAAGAACTATCTCAGACCAGCGCTGTACATAAGAAAAAGATAATCAGAGTTTCTCAGACACATCAGCAGACATGAAGGTCTCGGAAACTTGGCCACTGGAAAGGTAAATGGCAAAAGACAAGATAGGGAGGCGATAACAGAAAGACATGGATGGTTCGGCAGGAAAACAGCAACCGACTTGATTCGAGACACGGAGGATCGAGCGAGATGGAAAGAGGTGACCCCCCCCCCCCCCCCCCCAATGAGTTTTGTTGACTTGGCGCTATCTTATCTGAAGATTGACAAATCGATAGCAAGCGATTCCGTTTTTAAAGTAAGCGAGTTCTAATCCCTACTGCTGTCGCCTTCTGGTTTGTCGGGCTAGGCACAGAATACTGAGGATATCGCCCTAAAAAAATTAATAAATAAATAAATGAAGAACTTCTACCTGCATCTCTACGTCTCCATCTCCTCCTTTCAGTCACTACAGATAATGATGTCATGATATCAACAGTCTCTCTCACTCTCTCTCTCTCTCTCTCTCACTCTCTCTCTCTCTCCGAACCTTAAGTGCCCAAGGCACACTGGGCTTCCGCAAGGGTTTTCCCACAAATGCCTGTCCTTTGCCTTTTTTTTTTCCTGCTCTTGCCCAGGTGAGCCCTCTATTGCTCAACATCCTTTCATTTGTTCTTCTCCATGTCTCCTTACTCCTGTTCCCCTGTGGTGTCCACCTTAGTGCTACATTTGGTAGTGAGTGGTCAGTCATCCGGAGCACATGTCCCAACCATCGCCAGCGTCTTTCCTCAATAATTGCTGTCAGTGGCTTCATCTGCATTTCTGCCAACAAGATGTTATTTCTTATGGTGTTTGGCCAAAATATTTTTCTAATTCTTTGTAAACATTTCATTTAGTCTGGAAAGAATTCAACTTGTTTTCTATGGTTTTGGTGATTCTTCCAGCATTCACTTTCATAGAGTAGTACACTTAGAACATTGCTCTTAAATATCTTAAAACAAACGCAAGTGGAAGGAGAAACGCATATCACGAAACTGAGCCCATGAAGATTGTGGATATTAGCAATCAGTCAGTCAGTCATTTGCATGTCCCTTGTAGAACTTTGCCTCCCTAACAGCTCTCCTGCAGGTCTCTCGGTTGTAAGCAAGATGCCCTGCTGCTGATGTGTCCATTCGTAGATCATCAACGATTTCTTGCAGCCATCTTCGCCTTGGTCTTCCTCTCTTTTTCCCATTATGTATCCTTCCAAGCGGGTCTTCTCTAAATTATCATGATATTTAATGTGACCAAAATATTTCAGTTTTCTCTGTTTAGTCCTCTTTACTTGCCAGCCCTCTTCAATAGTTCTTGTAATATGGATATATCTGTTTGTTTGTTTGTTTGTTTGTTTTTGTGTCAGTGAAATCAACAATACTGACACGTAAATATTTCAGACTTTTCTTGAAAACAATGAGGTATGAATTTTGTTACAGCGAAATTAGTTGGCATACGCGTAGCTGTCGGTGGCTGTCAGGGGTTGTCAGATGATATCAGGGGATGTCAGGGGTTGTCAGATGATATCAGGGGATGTCAGGGGATGAAGGGAAAACAAGAAATAAGAATGGAGGAGTCACACTCACTAATAAAATATACAGTCTTGTCCCAGCACATTATTCTCTTTTATTTAAACAGACTTAATCTTCTCATTATATTTATCTTCTCAATTACCTTAATCACTGAAATATAATTTCATCATATGCGAGTACTTCTGATTTAAAAAAAAATCAGATTAAATTTTCAGAATGTGTCTTCACAAAAGGAAACCGATTGTCTCACACATGTCTTCACAATACAATTTGATGTTGTGCTTTGTTCTATGTCATATTATGAAACAAATTTCACATTGTCCTTTGCTATATGTCATATTATGAAACACATTTCTTATTGTCCTTTGTTATATGCTGTGCATTAGCAACAAGATTTGTTATTGTCATATGCATGTCTTGTACCAACAACTGAAGTTTACATTGCTACATACATGTCTTGTTCTTATGTCTAAATTTGACATTGTAACATGTATGTCTTGTGTTAATAATGAAATTTGAGATTATCACTTACATGCTGTGTGTTAATGAAATCTGACATTGTCACATACACGTCTTTTTTAACAACTAAATTTGACATTGTCACATATATGTCTTTTTTAACAACTAAATTTGACATTGTCACATACATGTCTTTTTTAACAACTAAATTTGACATTGTCACATATATGTCTTTGTTACAACAAAATTTGACATTGTCACATACCTCTATTCAGTAGGTGATCGAACTTGATGTCCTCGTCACTCGTGCCACGCCCACTGTCACAGGTACCTGACTCACCAGAAGTGTCACTGCTGATGTCATCAGGCTGTGAATAGTTTGAGAGTTGAAGGACACGTCAATCACATGAAATCAACAGTGATAAAGGAGGAGAAGGGGGTGGGAACATGTTTTGAGAAAATAATTGTAATTCGCTGAAGTTTTCTGTTCAGTTCTTGTTCTCAGCTTTTTGTTTCCCTTCTGTTCTTTGTATATTTCCTACAGAGGGTATGACGTATTCACACTGAATGAGATAGCGCTCGTCTACTCACGTTCATCTACGAGGGATGACTGATAAGTTCTCGCCACAAGGTACAAATACTTGAAACACACAGTTGATATTAGGTGCATTCGTAGATCAGGTTAATGTAAGATTAAACACAAAGTTTCAAGAATTAACTGCAACCAATTTTTTTTACAGGTTACGAAGTTGTAAGGGGTGGCAGAAATTGAGAAAATGGATACAATTTCTCATCGAGCAGTCATTCGTTACCTCTGCATTAAGGGCTTATCGTCGAATCAGATCCATGAGGATATGGTAGAGACTCTAGGGGAGAGTGCCCCTTCTTACAGCACAGTGAAGAAATGGGCAGCTCAATTCAAACACGGAAGGCAGAGTCTAGAAGACGATCCCCGTCCAGGAAGACCAAGAAAGGTAACCACAGATGAAACCACCGGCAGAATCCATGACATGATAATGGAGGATCTACGACTAACTGAGCGGTACATTGCTACTGAGTTGGGCATCTACCAGGAACGTGTTCATGCCATTATTCACAATGATCTTCAAATGACAAAGGTCTCTGCTCAATGTGTCCCGAAACGTCTTGGAGTTGATCACAAACGACAGTGTCTCAACATGTCAAGAGACAATCTTGGTCATTTTTCTGCAGATCCTGAAAAGTTTCTGCAGCAATTTGTGACTATGGATGAGACTTGGTTCATCATTTTCAACCAGAAACCAAAGAACAGCCAAAGCAGTGGAAACATCATGGATCCCCACCTCCAAAGAAAGCAAAGGTGGTTCTGTCTGCAGACAAAGTAATGGCTTCCATCTTTTGGGATTCAGAAGGTGTGCTATTGGTAGACTATCTTCAAAAGGGCAGAACGGTCACCTGGAACTATTACGCTAACATTGTGAAGCAACTACGGGTGAAATTGAAGGAAAAGCGTCGAGGGAAATTGACAAGAGGAATCATCTTTCATCAAGACAATGCTCCAGTTCACAAGTTGACAGTGGCAATGGCTGCCATTCATGAATGCGGCTTCCAGCTTCTTGAACATTCTCCTTATTCTCCAGATTTGGCCCCTTCGGACTATTACCTGTTTACCAAACTCAAAAAGGAGCTCAGTGGTGGCTAATATGCTTCAGATGATGACGTCATTCATGCTGTAGACCACTTTCTATTGGCACAAGATGTAGACTTTTACAAAGAAGGGATCCGTATGCTCTAGGATCGCTTGACTAAGTGCATAAACTTGCAAGGGGACTATGTTGAGAGATAACCCCAAAAAGTTGTCCACAAATAATCCGTTGTACCTTATGCCGAGAACTTATCAATCACCCCTCGTACCTGCGTCGGGATTTCGTTTTCTAAACTTTGACTTTTATGTATTTAATTATGAATTTATTAGAATAAAAAGGTTAGGTTTTCTTCGTATAATCTTATCTTATATCTTATATCCTTTCCGTGCCATTAAACGTCACACAGGGCTCGCAAGGTAGTTCGCCAATTTTTCCTGTTTTCAGCGAGCTTTTCAACCTCATCAAAGGATTTTATGCGTATTAATTTGGCCTCTCTTAACAATGTCCTCTTTAGAGTTTCACGTGGTCTGCCTCTTTTTCTTCGGCCTGTTGTGTTCCACTTGATAGTTTGTTTTTGGGATTCTCTGATCATTTCTTCTCAAGTGACCAACATATGTCCATCTCCTTTTCCTGATCACCCATGAGACTGGTTGTTGTTCAGTCATCTGTCTTACCTCTGCATTGTTCTTGAATTAGTTCTACTTGATGCCAAGTATTTTCCTTAGGCATTTGTTTTCAAAAGAGTCTAATTTCTTGTCTATTTCTTTAGTCGTTTTCCAGCTTTCGCATGCATAAATGAGGGTGGATATTACATTTGAATTGAATAGTCTTAAGACTGCTTGAATTCTTTTGATTCTTTTGAAATTCTCCACAATGAATCTCTGTGTATGCTATCAAATGGCTTTTTAAAGTCTATGAAGTTCAGTATTAATGGTTTCTGCTTTTCTATATATTCTTCTAGTATTATTATTCTTAGAGTAAAGATCTGGTCGAGACAGATTCTTCCTTTTCGAAATCCTGCTTGTTCTTCTCTCATTGCGGTATCCACCATATCTTTAAGTCTATTAAAAATGACCTTGCAAAATACTTTTGACACAACAGATAATAAGGTTACTCCTCTCCAGTTGTTACAGTCACTAAGGTTGCCTTTTTTGTGTGTGTGGTATTTTAACAATTATTCCTTTTTTTTCTTTTAAAAGGGACCTTTTCTTCTTTCCAGCTCTTATTATGCATTCTCTGCAGTTGTCTGATGTCACTATTGATAGCTTTTAACATTTCGGATGTATTATTACACTACGTATTCTTTGTATAAGTAGACATTTAACTCTTCTTCTCCTGAATTATTTTCCATCTTTTGCTAGACTAAATTGTTAGGAAGTGTTGATAGATGGAGACTGGGAAGAAAGTATTCTATAATATACAAAAATGGGTTGAGTTAGAAATGTGCTATTTTTCACTTCTCCCCCGTGCTGTTAAACATCACATAGGGATCACATGGTAGTTCGCCAAGTTTTCTTGTTTTCGGCGAGCTTTTCAACCTCATTAAGGGATTTTCATTCATTCATTCATTTGCATGTCCTTTGCGGAAATTTGCCTCCCTAACAGCTCTTCTGTAGGCCTCTCGGTTGTGAGCACGATGGCCTGCTGCTGATGCATCAAGGGATTTTATGCCTGCTAATTTGGCCTCTCTTAACAATGTCCTCTTTAGAGTTTCACGTGGTCGACCTAATTTCTCATTAAAAAGTCTATGGCAATTCCAAAAAGCAAGGAAGACAGTATACATCCTTGTCTTGCGCCTGTTTCAATCTGGAACCATTCACTCATTCCTTCTTCTGTGTTGACTGCACAAACATATCCGCTGTAGAGATCCTTAGTGATGTTGACAGTTTTAGATGGTATTCCATATACTCTTAAAATTCTCCATAATAAATCTCTTTGTATGCTATCAAATGTCTTTTTAAAATCTATGAAGTTCAGTATTAATGGTTTTTGCTTTTCAATATGTTCTTCAAGTATTATTCTTAGAGTAAAGATCTGCTTCTCCCTTTTCGAAATCCTGCTTGTTCTTCTCTCATTGCAGCATCCACTATATCTTTAGGTCCATTCAGAATGACTTCGCAAAAATACTTTTGACACAATTGATAGTAAGGTTACTCCTCTCCAAGTGTTACAGTCGCTAAGGTTGTGTGTGTGTGTGTGTGTGTGTGTGTGTGTGTGTGTGTGTGTGTGTTTTTTAAACATTCCTTTTCTCCATTTAGAAGGGACTTTTTCTTTTTTCCATACTTTATAAAACATGCTCTGTAGTTGGCTCATGTTGTCACTGTTAATAACGTTTAACATTTCGGCTGTTATTTCATCTTCACCTGCAGCTTTGTTATTAGTCATTAAATTCACTGCTGTTCCAATTTAGTTCAGTGTATTTTCATTTAAGCTGAGATTTTTTTGTGGGGCTGGTAAGTCGGTTTCAAGGTTTATCACTTCTTTTGGGTGTGGTCGATTAAGCATTTCTTGGAAGTGTTCGGCCCATCTTTGCTTTTGGTCTTTACTTAATATTAATAGGGTTCACGTTTTGCTAAGGATTGGTCTTTCTGTGGATGTAATAGCACCTTTTAGCTTCTTCTGTATGTTATATAGAGTTTTGCTGTCTCCTGTTTTTGCTGCCTTCTCCGCTTCTTTTGCCATATTGTTCATGTATTCTGTCCCTTCTAGCTGAACTTTTTACTTTTTTGTCTAGTTCTTTGTATGCTGCTTTTGCCAAATCTTTTCCAAGATCTGTCTTTACATTCAACATAGCTAATTTGGCTGCTCTTCTTTCATGTATGTATTTTCATGTGTTATCTGATATCCATGCTTTTCTACTTGTTTTTTTTTTTTTTGCAGTCCAGCACTTGTTTTAGCTGTTGTGATTATGGCTGTGCTGTAAGAATTTCATAATTCATCTATATCCGTCTCCTCTACTTCAATGAATACAGCAAACTGTTTGGTTAGTTCCAGATTAAAATTACTCTTAGTATTTTCTTCCTCTAGGCTGTGGCTGTTTATCTTTCTGAGCATTGCTTTCTTGTGTTGGCTTTTCAGTTTTAGTCTTAATTTTCCCTATACACAGATTGTGATCACTGTTGTCATCTGCACCCCTATATGTTCTTACATCTATCAGAGATGTTCTGAACTGCTTTCTAATACAAAAATGATCTATCTGATTTCTGGTTCTATCATCTGGATATATCCACGTTGTTTTATGTATCTCTTTGTGTGGGAATATTGTGCCTCCAATGACCATGTCCTCTGTTAGACATATTTCAATTAATCTTTCTCCGTTCTGATTAACCATGTCACTTCCTACTTTCCCCATTACTGTTTCGACTTCGGTGTTATCTTTTCCAACCTTGGCGTTGAAGTCTCCCATGACAATTAGGATGTCGTGTTTAGGGACTTTGTTAATGAGCTATTGTAGTTGGTGATAGAAATCGTCTTTTATTTCGTCTGCGTCGTTCTTCGGTAACTTAGTATCGCAACTGTTCACTGGTTCCCATTCTATAAGGCTCTTTGTTGCTACATTTGACATAATTATACCCTCTCCTTGGTATTTCCCATCGTGTCTGCCTGAATGTATGATTGACTTACCGTTCTGCGCCGATTTTTTCCCTGCTTCTGGCTATCGCATTTCACTGATGCCTAGTACGTCTAGGTGGTATCTATTCACTTCTCAGATTACTTTAGCAGTTTTTGCTGGTGCTGCCATTGTTCTTACATTCCAGCATCCACTCTTGTCAAATATTTGGGGCCGATGAATGCATTTTTTCTATCTTTGTCTGAGTTCTTTGTAGTTGGTATCCCTGATGCGTCACCCTTGACTTGGTTGGTTTTGTTGCGAGTTTCCACAACAAATCCTTTTTTTTCCCCATCTAGGGTCGTCTGAGATGGGTCTCAGGATAAGGTTGTTAGCCTTATCTAGAGTTGCCTCTAGGTGGGTCTCAGGATAAGATTGTTAGCCTTATGCCCAACTCCCGGTTCAGAATATACGACAAATCAAGCGAAATCCGGCTGAATTTTGCATGTCGGCAAGAGTATTATTTAAAAAAAAAGTCCGCCATCTTGCACGTCACCTCGATGTGCTTTACTTAACACTACGTCTAAATATAGCACTGAACATTGATTAACGTTAAGTGTGCGAGATCTGTCAGTATTGCTAGTGTTGCTTTGGAATGAAAAGGTTAAGGAATTTGTTATTTTCTCTGCCTCCTGCGTGGGCGGCTTCCTCCTCTCTTTCCTACCACATTTTGTTAGTGTTTTCCCCCTCTTCTTTGCGGCTTTAAAGAGAGTGTGCACACACATACACAGAAACACACACCCATCAACACTTATGATTTACGATGCAGCAGTCAACAGCCAGATCACGTGACAATATAACGACCATTGGGATCACTGCACGTCATTTAGGAAACAATAATAAGTTCAGGAACTAAATAAGTTCAGAGAGTGAACTTTTGTTTGAAGCACTTTCTTACACTTCATACAATGGCAGTGGAATAGACGCCATTGTCAGTGAAAAGTCTTCTAGTTCTTTTTTTTTCAGCTTGCTGCTTTCTTCACTTTAGAGCATTCATCATCATCATCATCATCATCATCATCATCATGTGCCGTCTTTAGTACGAAGGTTGTTGGTAATAAATCTACAGCTGTCCCGCTCCCTCGCCCTGATAGAGCCACTCAGTCAGGTCGTCTTCTCTTCCCGTCTACATCTCTCTCTCTACCTGTCGCTTTCTTTCCTTCCAACTTTCCTTCTAGCATGGTCTTAAGTTTATTATTTTGTCTTTTGAAATGGTCAAAGTATTTTGTTTTCTTGATCATTTACTTCTTTGAGAAGCTCACGTTGCACATGGAGTTGTTCTAATATTCCTACATATTGTTCTTCTCACTTTCCGTGATGGATGACCTATTTTCCTGTAGATCCATATTTCTCCTGCATTTATCATACTCTCTGAGTCCAGGTACAGTTGTACAGATTAGATATAGTATTTCATAAGTATTATTTTTGGTTTCAAGGATAGATCGCTTGATTTGGTCTTGTCTTGTGCTATCTCCTTGTAACTGCGAGCTGGTGTTCTTTGCAGCCGATGCTGTGGAGATGTTGAGGCACAGCATCGTATCGGCGTGGGAGCGGGTTATGGCAGATACTTTTTCCAGTCCCGGAGTACAGCTAAAAAGCAGGGGGTGTGTAATACTTCTTTAGCAGACTCCACCACCATGGGGACTATGCATATCCCTGCCTCCGTTAGCCAGGCTGGGCCTGTTACTAGGGGGTACCATGGAGAGGTGGGACAGGGTCTTGGTCAGCTATGGTTCGCTAACCCTGACGCTGGCGTATAAGCTATGGTTCGCTAACCCTGACGCTGGCGTATAAGCTATGTTTCGCTAACCCCGACGCTGGCGTATAAGCTATGGTTCGCTAACCCTGACGCTGGCGTATAAGCTATGGTTCGCTAACCCTGACGCTGGCATATAAGCTATGTTTCGCTAACCCCGACGCTGGCGTATAAGCTATGGGTCACTGATCGCCTCATCGGACAGCATCTTTGCCCCCAGGTTCCTGGCCTCCCTGGCATTGTCTTCTTGCTGCTGAACGTGTCTCTTGCCACTCAAGTTCTTTCCATTATCTCCAACTCACAACTCCCGTGTTCAGTTAGTATTTGCCCTATGTACCTGTAGCCTGCCACTTATTCTAGGTTAGTATCTGCCCTATGTACCTGCAGCTTGCCGCTTACTCCAGTTTATAGTTTTGTTGTTGTTGTTATGATTATATCCATCTGTGGCTTTTGATCGGTCCTACTAAACCCCATACTTTGAGTTTTTTTCCATATATATGGCTAATCCAGACTCTTGCCTTAACATTGCTTTTCTTATCTAGAGACATCCTCTAGGTTCTGTGGATTCTCTGCTTTGACAATAAGGTACCGTGTATGAAGTTCGCTTTACGTTCTTTTCACTTTCTGACTGAACGGAGTCCCCGTGGTAAAGCGAGAATTATCCGTATTTACATCTGACAGCAAAGTACTAATACAAATGATATGACTTTGTGACTGACTTTGATTCATAAAGATGCAAAAAAAAAGAAAAAAAAACTTACCTTGTTGAACTTCCTCCAATGAATATTGGCATCAACAGATGGCGGGATATTCAGTCTTAGATGTTTATCTGGCAGCTGGTTGTGTCCATCATCGCGAAGACTGAAACTGACCTTTTTCTGGACATCCTCGGCGTGTTTACTGCCAGTTTTGCCCGGGCTTATCCCGTGGGAGTCACTGCCGAGAGATGAACTGCTCTGCGACTTGGTGGCATCCAAGCTGTCCACCGGTTTATGTACAGGGGCGGCTTTAACCTTGGTCCCGCTAAAAAATTTGCTTTTGACCGCTGGATCGTTGCAGACACTCCGCCTGTTCTTTTCAGAGCGAAGAATGATTATAATAGCACTGATTATAATAACGGATAGGATAATAGTCGCCCCGCCTATCACCCCAACAATGATGACGTACTGCTCATGTGAACTTTCACCTTTATTGAACAAGAACGTCGCGTTATCAAAATTAACGTCTACTCTCAGCTGGGTCGTGGTATTTCTCGGATTATTTGAAGAATCTTCGACTTTTATAAACAGGAGATATTCGTGTGGAGTTTGAAGGCGTTCCACGTGATGCAGGATAAGTTCCCCGGTGTTAAGACCCATAGAAAATGCCCCGTCTTCATTGCCTTCATAGAGGAAATAACGAAGCTCTGTAGCCCCTCCTTCATCCATGTCATAAGCTATAATTCTCCCGAGAACCATTCCGTTTTCAGGGTAGTTTGAGATGGCAATAGTGTGGTTTCTTGATGTAGGGAATAGAATCACTGGGTCGTTGTCGTTTTCATCTA
The DNA here is from genome assembly GCA_009760885.1 of Achatina immaculata. Classification (NCBI taxonomy): domain Eukaryota; kingdom Metazoa; phylum Mollusca; class Gastropoda; order Stylommatophora; family Achatinidae; genus Lissachatina; species Lissachatina immaculata. The sequence goes on from CM019700.1 coordinate 21,553,282, forward strand.
GAATTTTGACTTCCACGGGGACTGCACTAGAGCGAGGAATCTCTCCTCGGTCTCTGACAATTACTGTAAACGAATACTGGGCCTTGGTCTCTCTGTCCAGGGAACCGCTGACTTGGATAGAGCCATTTTTCAACACGGCAAAAGGCAGAGGCATTTCGCCAGTCGCAGAACCGCCGAAGTAGAAATCAAATTGTCCATTGGCGCCAATATCTACGTCGCGCGCTTCAAGGGTTCCCACAATTGTAGAATTTGGGGCTTGTTCGGAAACAGAGAAAATAAATTTAGATTTATTGAACTGGGGGTTGTTGTCGTTTGCGTCCTTTACAGAAATAGAGATTTCAGCAACGCCTATTCTTGGCTTCTCACCTCCGTCTGTCGCAAACACCTTAAATCGAAGAGCTGTGTTCTTTTCTCGGTCAAGATGGCCGTTTGTTGATATCACCCCAGTTTTAGAATTGATTCTGATGTATTCATACGCCTCTTTCGGAAGAGAGTAAGTGATATCGGCGTTAGCTCCTATGTCGTCATCATGAGCTACAGCTTGAGCTACGAACTGACCTTTTTCTGGACATCCTCGGCGTGTTTACTGCCAGTTTTGCCCGGGCTTATCCCGTGGGAGTCACTGCCGAGAGATGAACTGCTCTGCGACTTGGTGGCATCCAAGCTGTCCACCGGTTTATGTACAGGGGCGGCTTTAACCTTGGTCCCGCTAAAAAATTTGCTTTTGACCGCTGGATCGTTGCAGACACTCCGCCTGTTCTTTTCAGAGCGAAGAATGATTATAATAGCACTGATTATAATAACGGATAGGATAATAGTCGCCCCGCCTATCACCCCAACAATGATGACGTACTGCTCATGTGAACTTTCACCTTTATTGAACAAGAACGTCGCGTTATCAAAATTAACGTCTACTCTCAGCTGGGTCGTGGTATTTCTCGGATTATTTGAAGAATCTTCGACTTTTATAAACAGGAGATATTCGTGTGGAGTTTGAAGGCGTTCCACGTGATGCAGGATAAGTTCCCCGGTGTTAAGACCCATAGAAAATGCCCCGTCTTCATTGCCTTCATAGAGGAAATAACGAAGCTCTGTAGCCCCTCCTTCATCCATGTCATAAGCTATAATTCTCCCGAGAACCATTCCGTTTTCAGGGTAGTTTGAGATGGCAATAGTGTGGTTTCTTGATGTAGGGAATAGAATCACTGGGTCGTTGTCGTTTTCATCTAGAATTTTGACTTCCACGGGGACTGCACTAGAGCGAGGAATCTCTCCTCGGTCTCTGACAATTACTGTAAACGAATACTGGGCCTTGGTCTCTCTGTCCAGGGAACCGCTGACTTGGATAGAGCCATTTTTCAACACGGCAAAAGGCAGAGGCATTTCGCCAGTCGCAGAACCGCCGAAGTAGAAATCAAATTGTCCATTGGCGCCAATATCTACGTCGCGCGCTTCAAGGGTTCCCACAATTGTAGAATTTGGGGCTTGTTCGGAAACAGAGAAAATAAATTTAGATTTATTGAACTGGGGGTTGTTGTCGTTTGCGTCCTTTACAGAAATAGAGATTTCAGCAACGCCTATTCTTGGCTTCTCACCTCCGTCTGTCGCAAACACCTTAAATCGAAGAGCTGTGTTCTTTTCTCGGTCAAGATGGCCGTTTGTTGATATCACCCCAGTTTTAGAATTGATTCTGATGTATTCATACGCCTCTTTCGGAAGAGAGTAAGTGATATCGGCGTTAGCTCCTATGTCGTCATCATGAGCTACAGCTTGAGCTACGAACTGTCCCGCGTCGCGGTTCTCATCAACAGCCGCTGTGTACAAGTTGTTTGTGAACTTTGGCGTGTTGTCATTGACGTCTGTGATGTTCACTGTCAGACTAACACGTCTTTCTAAAGGCGGCGAGCCTCCATCTTTGCAACTTATTGTGATCTGGTAAGAATCCTTTTTCTCGCGATCCACTTCTGCGTTCAGCAGCAAAGTGTATCCCTTATTTGGAATCGGACTCAGTTTGAAATCAGACGCCGGCAATATCTGACACACCACTTTCCCATTGTCACCGTCGTCATTGTCTTCTACATCTACAAAAGCCACAAAGTGATCAAGCGCTGCGGACTCCGGAATGGTCAGTGTGGACACATCAGCAGCAGCTACTGTGTTAACTTTGACATAGGGGGCGGTGTTCCCTGAATTTATAATGAGCACAGAAACGAGCGTCTGGGCACTCAGTGGAGGGTCTCCGCCGTCTTTTGCTACCACATACATCAGAAAGGGAGATGATTTCCTGATTGTTCTCAGATCTCCGGCTAAAGTTATCAAGCCGCTGGATGAGTTGATAGAGAAGACTCCTTTAATGAGACCAACGCCTGTCCTCGCTTCTTTTTGTTTCCCCAAGGAAGTCCCAGGTGCCCATTTCTTAAGTCCGTATTGACCTTGGTGCTGGTCATTTTTGAAAAAAAAAAAAAAAAACTCCGCATCAGTGAGCAGTTGCACCAGGGATATTCAGGTCGACATGTTCATCACTTCACCACCTCTCCACCATCGCTTCATCACCGCTCCACCATCGCTCCACCACCGCTCCACCTTCGTAAAGGTGGACACTTTTATCAGTTATTTCCATTCTATAAAACACCGGTTTATCTTACAATTCACAAAACACCTTAACAATCCACCTGACCACTCTCACCTGTCCGATGTTAGCACCAATCAGCTCATTCTCCTTGATGGTCATCTCGTATCTGGACTGCCCAAACTTGGGCACGTTGTCGTTGTCATCCAGGACTCTGACGGTCACCTTCAGGTAGTCGCTCTGGGGGCTGCTCCCGCCGTCGTAGGCCATGATGTTGAAGACGTACTCATCTTTCTTCTCCCTGTCCAGCTCTCTCTCAAGCCGCAGGTTCACAGTGCTGCTGCCGTCCAGGTTCTTCTTAGGCCTCAGGCTGAACGTGTCCAGAGCTGGCGTGATGTTGTAGTGCTGGACAGTGAACTGTGGCCTTGAATCGCGGTCATCTGCCCCGCTTATCTTCAGCTCTGTGCCAACCTTAATGAAAAGAAGAAGAAAAAAATGCACACATTTAACAGGCAACGGAGCTTTCCAGTTCAGGAAAAAAGGAAACTGAAGCGTCCAAATTCAGAGCCGTCAAGGGCCACAACTGTACCGGAAACTGAGTTTCAGACCACATCAAATCAACGAGCCTTTCCTGGCCCCCATAAAAGTGAGAAAAGGGGGGGGGGGTAGTTCAGTAAAGGACAGTTTCTGTGTTTAAGCAACTTTCATGTCTTAAAAAAAATTTCCGCATATTTAAAAGAGAATATTAATCAAATAAAGTACATGTTCATAATAACTTCGCGGGTCGCACAAAGATTACTCGCGGGCCGCGGGTTGGACACCCCCTTTTATAATAAAAATATGACGAAAGATATGGAAAATGAGTCCGCGTATCAGAGAGTGACAAATATTGCAACATGGTTGTGAAACTTCAAGAAAAAGATGGAAGCAACGGAGATGTTTTAGAGAAAGAGGCAACATATACTCGGAACATAGAGAAAAACAAACGGAAAAGTCCTCAAGGAAGTTTCAGAACAGCGGAAACTTGTTAAAACTGAACATGAAATTTAAAAAAAACAATCAACATTTCTTGGATATGTCATGAGAAGCAGACAGAAGCTAGAGAGCTTGGTAATAATTGGATGATTCAAGGAAACACAAGAAAAATATCTCGCAGTGGACTGACCAAAGGAGGGATGTAAAAAAGAAAAAAAAAAAGTGAATTCATCGAAAACATCAGGTACCGCACATGATTACTACTACTACTACTACTACTACTACTACTACTACTACTACTACTACTACTACTTTTACTATTGCTACTAATACTACTACTACTACTACTATTACTACTACTACTATTACTACTACTACTACTACTAATAATAATAATAATAACGCTTGTAAAACCGCTGTATTATGCTGTACATTATTTAGAAAAAAACTGGAATATATCTCAAGCTTGAACCCTACAATAGTTTAAGATGGAGTTATGTCTCAAGCTTGAACCCTACAATAGTTTAAGATGGAGTTATGTCTCAAGTTTGAACCCTACAATAGTTTAAGATGGAGTATGTCTCAAGTTTGAACCCTACAACAGTTTAAGATGGAGTTATGTCTCAAGCTTGAACCCTACAATAGTTTAAGATGGAGTTATGTCTCAAGCTTGAACCCTACAATAGTTTAAGATGGAGTTATGTCTCAAGTTTGAACCCTACAATAGTTTAAGATGGAGTATGTCTCAAGTTTGAACCCTACAACAGTTTAAGATGGAGTTATGTCTCAAGCTTGAACCCTACAATAGTTTAAGATGGAGTTATGTCTCAAGCTTGAACCCTACAATAGTTTAAGATGGAGTTATGTCTCAAGCTTGAACCCTACAATAGTTTAAGATGGAGTATGTCTCAAGCTTGAACCCTACAATAGTTTAAGATGGAGTTATGTCTCAAGCTTGAACCCTACAATAGTTTAAGATGGAGTTATGTCTCAAGCTTGAACCCTACAATAGTTTAAGATGGAGTATGTCTCAAGTTTGAACCCTACAACAGTTTAAGATGGAGTTATGTCTCAAGTTTGAACCCTACAATAGTTTAAGATGGAGTATGTCAAGCTTGAACCCTACAATAATTTAAAATGGAGTACGTCTCAAGTTTGAACCCTACAACAGTTTAAGATGAAGTATGTCTCAAGTTTGAACACTACAATAGTTTATGATGGAGTATGTCTCACGTTTCAACCCTACAATAGTTTAAGATCAAGTATGTCTGAAGTTTGAACCCTACAATAGTTTTTAAGATGAAGTATGTCTCAAGTTTGAACCCTACAATAGTTTGAGAACATGCGTAGAGCTGAAGGAAAACATATCACAAACTCTGATGAACATATGAGCTGTAACAGAATTTAAAGAAAGACGGGAAAAGAAAAGTTTTAAAGTAATTATTATAACGGGCACAAATACTTGTTATAGACTACACAGCTTGGAAAATATTGCTGACTGTATAACCCTAAAATATTGTTATAAACTACATCATCATCAGTCTTCTATACTCTCAATGGCATCAACAATTGTTCGCTAGCCAATCCTGTTCTGAGCATGTCGGGATAGCTCAAACCATATATAGAAACTACATAGTCTAGAAAATAGTGTTATGGACTACATAGTCTAGAAAATAGTGTTATAGGCTATATAGCCTAGAAAAGATTATTACAGACTGCATAGTTTAGAAAATATTGTTATAGACTACATAGCCTAGAAAACATTGTTACAAGCTACATAGTCTAGAAAATATATAGACAGACAGTCTAAGAGACACGGGAAATAAATATAATACACGGAGTCTCTGTTTTACGAACGTCCGACATACGTGCCACACGTAGTTACGAACGACCCTCCGTAAAAAAAAATTCGATTTACGTACAATAGTTTGTAATAGGAAATTGGGGGTACTTTTTTTTCCCTTTTTTTTTGCTGTTCTATACTGCTCCATCGGTTGCTTAAATGTTTTTCATGTTATAGAAAAGTACATATTATACTAAGACAAACGTTTAACTAATTTTCGTTTGATACGGACCGTTTCCAGCTGTTCTGAGTTACGTAAAAATTCGACTTATGAACAGCTTTAGGAACGGAACTTGTTCGTAATCCGGAAACTACCTATCATCATCATCATCATCATCATGTGCCGTGCCGACTGGCGTTGGCTTTTATGCTTCTCCAGAGTACACGATCATTCATGCAGGCCATCAGCTCAGTTGGTGATCTCCTCTCACACCATCCCGTCAGACTGTCCAGTATCATTTCTCTTGGTCTTCCTCTTGATCTTCTTCCTTCTATTTTTCCTGTTGTGTATTCAGTAATTATAAATATAAAAAAAGATAAAGGTAGACCCATAGCAAATGCCGTAGGGGATATTAAGGACCTCATTATGCTGGGCCATCAGTGTATATGGTAGGGTGGCCAGTTTGTTTCCTTCCCAGATTTTCTCTGGTGCCCATTTTACAAGGCAGGGGCGACCTCGGGGCCGTATTGGCCGGAAAAAGAAAATCTCACTCAACTGGGGATTCGAACCCTCGACCATTCGGTTGCTAGACAAGTGCTCTAAACACTACGCTAGCCGGTCCCCCCTTATAAATCCAAAGACAAATTGAAGACTAACGCTTGTCAGCACGAGCCCTCATGATGGTGATGACCAGAGTGTAACTGATCTTTGTTACTCTGGCCTAGAAAGTAACTAAAAACAAAAAATTAACTTTCACCACTCACCTTGGCGTTTTCAAGAATGTCTAGAGTTACGTCCCTTGCCGGAAACCTGGGCGGGTTGTCGTTAACGTCATTGATGACCACGTCAAGGGTGACAACTGTAGAGAAAGTAACTTGAGCCTGGTTGCCTGCCTGAATTGCTATGTTAACTTTGACCTGCAAGTGAAAGTGCGTTATAGTATAATGTAGTGCTGGTTCTTATGGCTTATCTTAATACTGGAAATCGCAAGGCAAAAAGAAAAGTGTAATATTGTACGGTTCTGATGTGCTCATTTATCTACTGTAATATTTTTTAAAATGAAAATTTCCATTAATCAAAATGAAAAAATACACCTAGAAGGGACAGATATTGAAGAAGTAAATCAATTTGCATACCTTGGCAGCTACATAGACCAGGGTGGTGACACCAGAAAGGAAGTTAGAATCAGAATTGCAAAAGCAGCATCGATCTTCAAGAATCTTGAGAAAATATGGAATTCAAAAGTTATAAGCATAAAAACCAAGTTAAGGCTACTCAATTCAAATGTAATATCCACCCTCATTTATGCATACGAAAGCTGGAAAACAACTAAAGAAACAAACAAGAAATTAGACTCTTTTGAAAACAAATGCCTAAGGAAAATACTCGACATCAAGTGGAACGAATTCAAGAACAATGCAGAGATAAGACAGATGACTGAACAACAAACAGTCTCATGGGTGATCAGGAAAAGGAGACGCACATATGTTGGTCACTTGATGAGAAGAAATGATCAGAGAATCCTAAAACAAGCTATCAAGTGGAACACAACAGGCCGAAGAAAAAGAGGCAGACCACGTGAAACTCTGAAGAGGACATTGTTAAGAGAGGCCAAAGTGACAGGCATAAAATGAGGTTGAAAGACTCGCCGAAGACACGAAAAATTGGCGAACTATCTTGCGACCCCTATGTGATGTTTAACAGCACGAGAAGCATTTAAGATACGATATATAAGAATATTTGTTGAATATTTTTTTTAGGAAGGCTGGCTAGTAAAGAGGATAAAATAAAGAAAACTTAAATATTTTGGAAACGTTAAACGCCATGATAATCTAGAGAAAAAAACAGTCTTGGAAGGGTACATAATGGGAAAAAGAAAGAGAGGAAGACCAAGGCAAAAATAACTGCAAGACATCGTTGATGATCTGCAAATGAATGCATCAGCAGCAGGCTATCTTGCTCACAACCGAGAGGCCTACATGAGAGCTATTAGGGAGGCAAAGTTCTGCAAGGGATATGCAAATGAATGAATGAATGAATATTTTTTAGTTGGTCTCGACTGTCAAGTTTGAAATGTTGAGTTCATTAGTTCGCTGTTCCCTCGTGACTAGACGACTGGTCGTCCTACAGGAGACCGTGGTTCGAATCCCAGATAATTCTCTCATGATTTTTCTTTCTCTCACGTCTCACTAAAGTGCTTTGTCTACGATTTTTCGAGGTCTAATCCTACAAAAAGTATGTATGAGAGAAGGTATCAAATAATAAGTGACGAGATGAAAAGAATGTGGATACACATTTTGGGAATCTGTGAACATCGATGGAAAGGATCAGGGCACATCAAGAGCGAGAATAATAATATCTTTATATACTGTGGTAGAGAATTAGGAGGAAAGAATGGAATGGCTTTTTACTTGGACAAATTAACATCAAAAGCATTACTAGGTTACAATCCAGTAAGTGATAGAATCCTCATGATCAGACTTAAGGGCACTCGTAGAAATGTAACAATCATCCAGATATATGCACCTACATCAGCAGCAGAAGAAGAGGAAGTAGAAGACTTTTATAACACACGCAAACAACGATAGATCAGGACGGAATAATGATATTGTATTAATAATGGGGGATTTTAATACAAAGATTGACACAGAAAGAGCAGAAGATGAAGGAAATGTTGTAAGGAAATTTAGCATAGGACATAGAAATGAAGCAGGTGACAATCTAATGGCGTTTTGCATGGAAAATGAGCTAATGATCACTAACACACTTTTTAAACAACATCCAAGAAGACTTTACACATGGACATCACCTGATAGGAAAACCAAGAATCAAATTAGATTAACTTTTAGTGCAAAAAAGGTGGAGATCAATTATAACTTCAGAAAAAAAAACTTTACCAAGTGCTGATTGTGACAAGGACCATGAGTTAATAATAGCAGACATGAAGATAAAGATAAAAAAGACAGTTGCAAGATCAAGGCCACTTCGCTTTGATCTTACAAAATATACCAGAACAATGTAGTATAGAAGTGAAGAACCGTTTCGAAAATCCTGATGGCTGTACAGGAGGAGATGACACCAGATGATTTGGCTACACAGGCCAGAGATATCTTAATAACAACAGCTAAAGACATGGTTCCAGTAAAGAAAACACAAAAGAATGGATGGATTACAGCAGGTACACTAGAACTGATAAAACAGCGTAGAGAAATGAAGACTCAATGGAAAGTGACAAACAACAACAAAGAGGAATATAAATCTTTCACAAAAGAAGTACGAAGAAACATAAGAAAAGACAATAAACAATACATACAAGATTGTTGTGAAAGAATAGAAGAACATCAGAAGTGTGAAAGAGATAGTTTAATGTTTAAAGAAATGAACACATTGACGAGAAATGTCACACCTAAGCTAAATGTAATTTATGACGAAATGGGGAATATCTTGACAGAGACAGAGGAAATTCTAGAAAGATGGAAGGAATATTGCAGAGGAATGTATGAAACAACCAACTGTGAAAGCAGAAATCTACAGTGTGAATTATTATTGGAGGAGAAAGAACCCGAACCGATAATAGAAGAAGTTTTATGGGCAATAAAGAATCTGAAAAATGTAAATCACCAGGATATGATGAGATAACAGCTGAACCTATTAAAGCAGGAGGAAAGGAATGTGTAACAATCTATCATGCACTATGTAAAAAGATATGGCATTCAGGTATTTGGCCAAAAAGAATAGGGAAGAATAGTATTTATACTACTGCCAAAAAAGGGTAACCTGAAATTGTGCACAAACTACAGAACTGTTGCCCTGATTAGTCATGCCAGTAAAATTCTGTTAAAAATCAGAATGTGTAGACTTCGTAAGAAAATAGAAGAAGAAGTCAATATGGTCCAAGCTGGTTTCAGGCAAGGAAGAGGATCAAGAGATCATATTAATCTAAGATTAATAAAAGAGAAATGCAGAGAGTTTAATGTGAATCTATATTTATCCTTTATAGACTACTCAAAGGCATCTGATTGTGTACAACACCAGAAACTTCTGGAAATAATGGAAGAAATCAGATTTCCAACACATCTGATACAATTAACATCACTGCTGTATCTAGACCAACAGGCAGCAGTAAGAATAAATGATGAAACAACAACTTGGTTTGACATAAAACAAGGGGTACGTCAGGGGTGCATACTGTCACCCTACTTATTTAACTTGTATACTGAAAATATAATGAGGAATGTTAGAGAAGATGTAGACAAAGAATATTACGATACCATAACAATTGGAGGTTATGAAATAACAGAGATTAGATATGTTGATGAGACAGTATTAGTTTCCACAGCACAAAAAGGAATGGAAAAACTAATTATGTCAGTCTGTAAGAACAGCGAAGAGCATAACCTCTATCTTAATGCGAAGAAAACTAAACTGTTAAGTGTCCTGGTCTGACAGGCATATGTTGTGATAGGAAAGATGCATGCCTTTAAAAATCTTATTTTTGTAGTTCTGTCTGTTCCTCTCCACAGAATCTTTAGTTGTTTTACTTTCTGAAGAGCTATAGATGTCCTCCTTTTAATTTCCTTCATTGTATCTCCATTATTAGTTAGTAGTGATCCATGATATTCAAAACTCTCCACTTCTTCCAGTTTTCTCATTGATACATATATCAGCTGCCTTGTTTGTTTTGTCAGTTGTCATCAATTTAGTTTTCTTCGCATTAAGATAGAGGTTTTGCTCTTCGCTGTTCTTACGGACTGACATAATTAGTTTTTCCATTCCTTTTTGTGTTGTGGACAGTAATACTGTATCATCAGCATATCTAATCTCATCTCCATGGACACAAAAAAGAACAAATATATCCATACTACAAGAACTTAATATTAAAGAAGGCTGGCTAGTAAAGAGAATTAAAGAGAGAAAAGTTAAATATTTTGGACATATTAAACGTTATGAGAATTTAGACAAGACAATCTTGGAAGGATACATAATGAGAAAAAGAAAGAGAGGAAAACCAAAACGAAGACGACTACAAGACATCATTGATAATCTGCGAATGGACGCATCAGTAGCAGGGCATCTTGCTTACAACCGAGAGGCCTACAAGAGAGCTGTTAGGGAGGTAAAGTTCAGCAAAGGACATGCAAATGACTGACTGACTGGCAGTCATCATTCATTCCACAAAAAGTATGATGAGATGAGGAAGATTTGAAAGCATCATAACAAAAGGAAATATAAATGGGAAGAGAGGCAGGGAAAAGACAAAGAGAAAAAAAGTCATGGACAATCTAACACGATAGCATAATAAAACGTCACCATCTGGGCCGATGAAAAATACTCGTACCAAGGAGCGAGACCTTAGAGAAGCATGACATGGCACCTGATGATGATGATCTTGATATATAATCATAGTTTTCTACATGGCAATAAAAAGGGAGATGGAAACAAATACAGAGAAATGACCAAGATTGGATAAAACTAGAAAAAGAAACTATACAATCAAAAAGTGAAATAAAACTAAACAGAAGGCAAAAGAAAAATGAATGTGAAAGAAAAAAATAAGATAAAACAATTGACCGAGGCTTTACATAATGTACAGAATAATAGACTAAAATATAAGATAAAACAACTGAATTGTGATAAAACAACTGTCTAGATGGAAGTAACTTAACACCTGAATGAGAAATGTAGGTGGGGGGAGTACAGGCAGCTGAATCTCAGGGTGAATGAAATAAGCTGGCCTTGACCTAAAGCTGACCGCTTGTGCCAGAGCTTTCGAACAAGACCCTATTCTACATCCCAGTGGTGTCTCATGGAAACAGACAGTTGTCTGACTGAGTGGATAAGGATCATAATGAAAAAGCTAACTCACCAGAAGTTGGATGTGTCCGGCCGAAGGGTGCAAAATACCACAGCTGTTAAATCGTGGCAATAACAGAAGGCAAGGAACCGAATGTGGAACAAAGAAATAGAACACATAAGAAGTGCAAGGCGATCTGATATTAAAAACCTCACAAGCAATGTGGCTTAGGATTTTGCTTTAAATTACACATGGATACCCACCCACTATACTACAAGAGCTTAATATTGAAGAAGGCTGGCTAGTAAAGAGGATTAAAGAGAGAAAACTTAAATATTTTGGCCACATTAAACGTCATGATAATTTAGAGAAGACCGTATTGGAAGGATACATAATGGGAAAAAGAAAAAGAGGAAGACCGAAACGAAGATGGCTGCAAGACATCATTGATGATCTGGAAATGGATGCAGCAGCAGCAGGCCATCTTGCTCACAACCGAGAGGCCTACAGGAGTGCTGTTTGGGAGGCAAAGTTCCGCAAGGGACATGCAAAGGAATGAATGAATGAATGAACCCACCCACCACACAGTAGTTCTTCAACTTACCGAGCATTTTTCAACTGGGTCGCAAATGCTTTCCCTGTCCATTCTACTGGCCACGGTAACGAGGCCAGTCTTGGGGTCTATTTTAAAGAAAGTGGCAGGCGGAGTGTTCTGGCTTAAGATGGCGTAGGTCATCAACGGAATCTGGTCGTCAGACAGACCTCCGTAGACTGAGGGATGAGCCGGGAGGGATGTAACCTCGGTGCCTGGGGAAACTTCCTCGTCGATGCTTACTTCGATGTCTGCAGAAGCGAGAGCCGAGAACAGCGCCAGAACTACAGTTATTGCTTGAAGCATTCTTGAAGATCGTTTTAGAAGAACACAAATTGTAGCGACGACCGTAAGAGTCAAGTAGTGGTTTTTACAGAAAAAAAAACTTGTGACAGTAGATGAAATCAGACTACAAGTATGCTTCTTCCAGAAAAAAAAAACCAAAACAAAACTTGCAATGATGGTCCTTAAAGCGAAACACTGGTTCTCTGATGGCTGTCGAAATGAAGCAATTGTTCGTTTTAGAAAAGCTTTTCCGGTCCTCTGTGACGTCAAATATTGGTTTATTGCAGACTTTCCCCAGATATTCTTTTCAAGGGAGAAATAGTTGACAGCCACAGAGCTTAAGTCTGTTTAACTCCAGGAAGGAAGTATGTAATCCTATGTTTGGACCTGGATCAACATTTTGACCTGAAAATGATAAAAGATAAAAAAAAATTTTACAGTGAAATCAAAAAGTTGTTAACGAAACCTGAAACTGATTAATGTGAGCGAAAGGCCAAGACGGATGGAGCCTGTAGCTGGTGGGAGAGGGGGGGGGGGGTTCAAATCTCCCTAGAATTTCCGGCACGAAGTTCTTACTAGTCAAAGTCTTGAAGATACTAGAACACTGTGTCTGACTGGTAGTTGACTGCGGTCACCTGCTTGAAGACCAGGTGTGGACTGAAGACAAAAAAAAAAAAAGATACAGTAGATATATTCTGTCAACATAGGTACCACAACGACCCCGTCACATCTTTAATGTGAGAGTGTTACCAGGGGAGCTGGATAGGGTCTTGAACAGGACTGTTTTCTCTCTGGCAACGATAGTTACTATGTAACTGCAGCGTAGCCTGTGTTGCTGCGGAATATGTAGCTAAAGTCTAAACAGAAACGCGGACTAGATTTGTAGAGCATAGCGCTTATGGCACCTCCAGCTTTTTAAAAATTATCGCTGTCGTTAAATTTTTTATCGTTAAATTATTTCCATCACTGTTTCCACCACCACCACCACCACCACAATCATCATCACCATCATCATCATCATCATCATCATCATCATCAACTTAAAACTTTCATCGCTTTCACCACATCAAAATTTAAATGAGCGTTATCTGTGACATCATCAGAAGTCTTCTCTTTCATCAACCCAGCTGTTACAACTGTAATATTATGAAACTTGCTGTCTTCATCATACATATCATCGCTGCGTCATGTTCTTACATCACCGCTGCCACCCAACGAAAACAATGTAAATTAACAGAGAAAAGCGAGAAACAATATCAAATACAAGAGTTGGAGAAATTAACAGACAAAATGTCGAGACAAAAAATTCGAATAAAAGAGATGGAGAAGTTAACGGACAAAATGTCCAGATAAAAATATGAAATACAAGAGTTGGGGAAGTTAACAGACAAAATGTCCAGGCAAAAAATTCGAATAAAAAAGATAGAGAAGGTAACAAACAAAAATCAAACAAAAGATGGAGAAGTTAACGGATAAAATGTCCAGACAAAAATTTCAAATAAAAGAGTTGCAGACGTTAACAAACAAAACGTCCAGACAAAAATATCAAAGAAAAGTTGGAGAAGTTAACAGACAAAATGTCCAGACAAAAATTTCAAATAAAAGAGTTGGAGAAGCTAACAAACAAAATGTCCAGACAAAAATATAAAACAAAAGTTGGAGAAATTAACAGATGTAAAATGACCAGATAACAATACCAAATAAAAGAGTTGCAGAGGTTAGCAGGCAAAATGCCAAGATAAAAATAAGCAAGAGAATGAAAGACAAAAAAATATCAAATAAAAGAATTGATGAAGATAACAGACAAAATGTCCAGATAAAAATATCAAATAAAAGAGTTGGAGAAGTTAACAGACAAAATGTCCAGACAAAAATTTCAAACAAAAGTTGGAGAACTTAACAGACAAAATGTCCAGAGAAAAATATCAAATAAAAGAGTTGCAGAAGTTAACAAACATAGTGCCTAGATAAAATAAGCAGAAAATGAAAGATAAAAAATATCAAATAAAAGAATTGGAGAAGTTAACAGACAAAATGTCCAGATAAAAATATCAGAGCTGGACTCAAGTTTTTGTTTGGTTGATTTTTAGCATATCAGCTATTGTCTGTTAACAATGTTAACTAGAAGACAAGCTGGCGTCAGGGTTGGCGAATCATAGCTGACCAAGACCCTATCCCACCTCTCATTTAGTACCCCCAGTAACAGGCCTAGCCTGGCTAAGAGGGCAGAGATCGCCATAATCTCCATGACGGCGGAGTCAGTCAGTCAGTCAGTCAGGTGCATGTCCTTTGCGGAACTTTGCCTCCCTAAAAGCTCTCCTGTAGGCCTCTCGGTTGTACGCAAGATGCCCTGCTGCTGATGCATCCAACTGCAGAGAAGAACTGCTCAAGAAGTACTGCACATCGTAACAGCAACAACAATAACCCCCCCCCCAAAAAAAAAAAAAAAACCAAAAAAAACCAGGAAATATATTGGTCATGTGCTCCGAAGATACCCCAGCAACATCGTTATTTTACGGCCATGCGATGGACACCAGAGGGGAAAAGAAAGAGAGACCGACCAATGGCTACCTTGCGGGGAACTGTTGGTTAGTTGGTTGGTTGGTTGTGCAGTCTCCCTGTAACTACGACCTGTTGTTCTTTGCAGCCGATGTTGCAGAGGTGTTGAGGCACAACATCGTATCGGCGTGGGAGCGGGTTATGGCGGCTACTTTTTCAGTCCTGGAGTACAGCTAAAAAGCAGGGAGTGTGCAATGCTTCTTTAGCAGACTCCACCACCATGGGGACTATGGCGATCCCTGCCCGGTTAGCCAGGCTAGGCCTGTTGCTGGGGGTACCACAGAGAGGTGGGACAGGGTCTTGGTCATCTATGTTTCGCAAACCCTGACGCTAGCATATCAGCTATGGGTCGCTGGATGCCTCGCAGATATGAAGGACTATAGAAGCAGAAATGTGACACAGCTAGTGGAGAACACGAAGTCTGGCCGCAGACCGTGAGACGTGGAGAGAATTTGTTGCCTTCCTGCAAGACGACATAGGGCGTACTGACCTGTGACTGATTTAGCCGATTATCGACCAAGGAGATGGATGGAAAGAAAGATAAACGTAATCAGTCCGTAAGTACTCAAATAATTAGAAATCACCAATTCAACTATCAACAACAAAGCATAAACATTAATCAACACACTACGTGCCACCTTAACTGGTTTCTAATGGGGATGTTCCCATTGGACAGTTTGAAAAAAAACAAACAAACAAAGCAACTTAAAGAATTTTAACCAGATAATAAGTTAACAGTTAACTTTTCTTCCTGCTGCAGTAACCACGCTTAAATGATCATGCTTCATGATTTCAGGGGGCAAAACTCCTGCCCGTTTTGGCAACCAGCAACCCAAAGTTAACATGCTGGAGTCAGGGTTGGCGAATCATCTCTGACCAAGACCCTGTTCCACAACTCCATTGGTATCCCCACTAACAGGCCTAGACTGGCTAACAGGGCAGGGATCACCATAATTTCCCTGACGGTGGAGTCTTTTAAAGAAGGACTGCGCGCCCCCCCCCCCTCCCCCGCCTTTTAGCTGCACAAGACTGAGAAAAAAAAACTAGCTGCCATAACTCGCTTCCATGCCTCAAAGTTTTCACAGCATCAGCTGCAAAGAACATCAGCTCGCATTTTCAAGGAGATAGAAGATAAGAGAAAATTAGACTATCATGATATCATACAGTACCTCGCTCCTCTAAAGTATTGTCTTGTCAGAGTCTGTGCGACGAGTGTACAGTTGTAAAACATGTCTAAAGTATTAAAGAATTTACATCCATCCATCCATCCATCCATCCATCCATCCATCCATCCATCCATCCATCCAATCTATTTGATCCTTTCTGCGTTTATTTCAAGAGAAGAAAGCAAGAACTAAAATAAACATTTATCTTAAACTAACCGGCTAGCAAAATAGGGCTTGAAATTAACAAGGACAAAACAAAAATAATGAAAATTCCCATTAATCAAAATGAAAAAATACACGTGGAAGGGACAGATGTTGAAGAAGTCAATCAATTTGCATACCTTGGCAGCTACATAGACCAGGATGGTGACACCAGAAAGGAAGTTAGAATTAGAATTGCAAAAGCAGCATCGATCTTCAAGAATCTTGAGAACATATGGCATTCAAAAGTTATAAGCACAAAAACCAAGTTAAGATTATTCAATTCAAATGTAATATCCGCCCTCTTTTATGCATGCGAAAGCTGGAAAACAACTAAAGAAATAAACAAGAAATTAGACTCTTTTGAAAACAAATGCCTAAGGAAAATACTCGACATCAAGTGGAACGAATTCAAGAACAATGCAGAGATAAGACAGATAACTGAACAACAAGCAGTCTCATGGGTGATCAGGAAAAGGAGATAGACATATGTTGGTCACTTGATGAGAAGAAACGATCATAGAATCCCAAAACAAGCTATCAAATGGAACACAACAGATCGAAGAAAAGCAGGCAGACCACGTGAAACTTTAAAGAGGACATTGTTAAGAGAGGCCAAATTAACAAGCATAAAATTCCTCGATGAAGTTGAAAAGCTCCCTGGAAACAGGAAAAATTGGCGAACTACCTTGCGAGCCCTATGTGACGTTTAACGGCACGGGAAGGATATAAGATATAAAAAAAACATCTAGAACGAAGGAAAAAAAAAGGACATCGCGTATTTTGTTTCGCCGCAGATAATTAACTGGAGTAGACTACAAATTCTTCATGTAGTACAAATTCTTCATGTAGTAGTTGTGTAATACTATCCCTCTTTGGACGAATCAGAAAATACATTTTCAATTTCCTGGACTTGTCACCGTCCAAGTTCTCATTTCCTGTATTTGTCTCCCCCTGCAGTTCAAATGAATTTTCCATCCTTGAAATGGTCTCCTTTAATTACATTTATTTCGGCTCCAGGATAAACCATGACCTATTTTTAAAAAGCGGCCTTAGCTGGTGTTAAGTGCGTGGAGCTGAGTTCAGTCCCAGCTGATCTATAGCCTTACTCTCAAACAGTTTTCTCTCATCCTTTTGTGATGGCAAAAACCCCAGTCTTTGTTTCGTTTCTTCCTTCCAGAATTTCAAGGGAACTTCCTGCTGAGAACCGGAAGCCAACAGAAAGTGGACTCCGGGGGGATGGAGTATGAACACTGGTCAAATTACTTCATTAAGTGTTCTTTCTTTCTCCTCTACTCTGCCAGTTCTTTCTGTGCGAGCATTAAAAGAATTGTGGTCACGTGTCATTGGAATTTCTGATTCTAATATTTGATTGTGATTATTTGGGATGTCTCTCCTCTCTCTCTCTCTCTGTCTCTCTCTCTCTCTGTGTCTCTTTGTCTCTCTGTGTTCCTGTCTCACTGTCTCTCTCTTTCGTTATCTCTCTGCTTCTCTCTAAGTCAGTCTCTCTCTGTCTGTCTTCCTCTTTGTCTCTGTCTCTATCTGTCTGTCTTTCTCTGTATCTCCCTGTTTCTGTCTCTTTCTCTCTCTCTCTCTGTCTCTTTGTCTCTATCTTTCTCTCTGGCTCTCTCTGAGTCTGTCTCTCTCTCTGTCTGTCTCTTTCTCTCTTTGTATATCTCTCTGTCTCTGTCTCATTCTCTCTGTATCTCTCTCTGTCTGTCTTTCTCTCTGTCTCTTTCTCTATCTGTCCGCCTCTTTCTCTCCCTGTATATCTCTCTGTCTCTGTCTCTTTCTCTCTGTGTCTTTCTCTTTGTCTCTATCTTTCTCTCTCTGTCTCTCTCTCCGTCTCTGTATCTCTTTTAGACTGTCTGTATATCTGTCTGTCTTTCTCTCTGTCTGTCTCTTTCTCTCTCTATATCTCTCTCTGTCTCTTTCTCTCTCTCTGTGTCTCTCTCGTTGTCTCTATTTCTCTCTCTGTCCCCCTTTTTTTCTCTCACAATTTATGTATGTATATTTCTGTGTTGTAGAAAGACATACATTTGGGGTTATTACATAACTTAGAAGGAAAACAGAAAGTGGAAAGCAGCGATGTCATTTGAAGGAATGATGAACCACACAACTACAAATAGCTGGAAAATACATCAGCTTCTCAAAGAAAATGTAGACTGAGAGAGAGAAGCCAAATACAATGAAAAATCTCGCTTGAGGAAATCACAGAGCATGTCTTCTTCTTCTTCTTCTTTCTTCTTCTTCTTCTTCTTCTTCAAACGGGATATCATTGAAGATCCCCGCCGTACGCCCCAGACCGTCAACACCCACCAACAGTTTTGCCTGGAGCTAGTGTCTGTGACGATCATGTATGCCTTATCTGATCCTGGAAGCAGCCCTTAAGACTAGTACAGTAAAGCAGTCATTTAGCCTGTAGAACAGACATCAGCTCTGAAGTCTAGTACAACAAGCAGTCATTTAGCCTGTAGAACAGACAGCAGCCTTGATGTCTAGTACAGCAAGCAGTCATTTAGCCTGTAGAACAGACAGCAGCCTTGATGTCTAGTACAGCAAGCAGTCATTTAGCCTGTAGAACAGACAGCAGCCTTGATGTCTAGTACAGCAAAGCAGTCATTTAGCCTGTAGAACAGACAGCAGCCCTGAAGTCTAGTACAGCAAAGCAGTCATTTAGCCTGTAGAACAGACAGCAGCCTTGATGTCTAGTACAGCAAAGCAGTCATTTAGCCTGTAGAACAGACAGCAGCCTTGATGTCTAGTACAGCAAAGCAGTCATTTAGCCTGTAGAACAGACAGCAGCCTTGATGTCTAGTACAGCAAGCAGTCATTTAGCCTGTAGAACAGACAGCAGCACTGAAGTCTAGTACAGCAAAGCAGTCATTTAGCCTGTAGAACAGACAGCAGCCTTGATGTCTAGTAGCCTTGATGTCTAGTACTGCAAGCAGTCATTTAGCCTGTAGAACAGACAGCAGCCTTGATGTCTAGTACAGCAAGCAGTCATTTAGCCTGTAGAACAGACAGCAGCCTTGATGTCTAGTAGCCTTGATGTCTAGTACTGCAAGCAGTCATTTAGCCTGTAGAACAGACAGCAGCCTTGATGTCTAGTAGCCTTGATGTCTAGTACTGCAAGCAGTCATTTAGCCTGTAGAGCAGACAGCAGCCGTATGTCTAGTACAGCAAAGCAGTCATTTAGCCTGTAGAACAGACAGCAGCCTTGATGTCTAGTACTGCAAGCAGTCATTTAGCCTGTAGAGCAGACAGCAGCCGTATGTCTAGTACAGCAAAGCAGTCATTTAGCCTGTAGAACAGACAGCAGCCTTGATGTCTAGTACAACAAGCAGTCATTTAGCCTGTAGAACAAACAGCAGCCAAGTATGTAACATCAACTGGAAACGATGCCCGTTGAACCAAGGAACATGTACAGATGTCTTATGTCGGCCTGGCTGTTCTCAAGCCGGTTTAAGAGATGGTGCCCTCAGTCTGACTGTGACCGGTAGAGGAGCCAGAGACTTCTTACTCCTCCAAAGCATCAGCAGAAGGGCATCTTGCTTACAACAGAGAGGCCTACAGGAGAGCTGTTAAGACGGCAAATTTCCGTAAGGGACGTGCAAATGACTGACTGACTGACTGACTGACTGACTGACTGACACTGCTTCATATTCAGCAGGTAGCAGGCATAATTTGTCTGGTGTCTGTGAAGCTCTTTCGCCCGTTGTATGTTATTTTTATCATTGATTTAGTCTCCTCTTATGCCATATTTGTATCTGGGGCAATCTGCCATCTTCGTTTACCTGCGTGTTAGTTGATGGTTGACAGAGAGGATGTTGAGCAGTAGAGGGCTCACCTGGGCAAGAGCGGGGAAAAAAAGGCAAAGGACAGGCGTTTGTGGGGAAACCCCTGTGGAAGCCTCATGTGCCGTGGACACTTAAGGTTCAGAGAGAGAGAGAGAGAGAGAGAGAGAGAGAGAGAGAGTTGGTGGTTGATGACAGATATAAACAGTCAAGTTATATCCAGATAAATAATCCATTGGTAATACGCCCGGTCTGAGTAGCGAAGTTGTTAGTGCACTGGTCTCTCTTGGCGAAGGTCGGGGCGTTCGAATCCGGCCGGAGGCACCCCAGTCACCCAGCTGTAGAAATGGGTACCCGAGCTCTTCTGGAGTTGGGGAAGGAAAGGCAGCCAGGCGTGATACTAACCATATCACCCTCTAGTGTGCTGACAGGTCAAGGAAAATATGGGCACTAACACCATATCCCTATGTGTCTCTAAAGCATGACAGGATTATCTTTACCTTTACCTTTTTTTTTAATACGCCCAGCACGGCCAAGCGTGGTGGAGACTGGAATCCTCCATTGGTCGCAGTGTCTAAAACCTTCACTGTTTCTTGCCCATCCTTATTAATAAACTTTCCTAAAACATGTTTACACAGATATAAAATCCTCAGCAGCGCATACTGCACTGTGCCCGGAGACAAATTAATCATGTATGAACTATTTCATTTCTGAAAGTTATCAATCTTTCCTTTTTCTCTTTTTTTAAAAAATCTTTTGCATATTTTTTGTTTTCTTTGCTCGAAGGAAGTTCCAGGAAAAATCATTTTCGTCGTCGAGTTTTAAAAAAAAAAATTTAACAATAATGTGCTATATAATTTGTGCTATATATGATTTTGATATAATACTAATAATACTAATAATAATAAAAGAGGAAGGCAGAAAGTGAGAGTGTAAGAGGTTCCTGGACTGCAGGCTGATGGTTAGATATTGGGCAGGAAAAATTCCATGTCTTTTTTCTTATTATTATGTAAAGAGAGGACATCTATCGCTCTTCAGAGAGTAAAACAACTAAAGAATCTGTGGAGAGGAGCAGACAGAACCACAAAAATAATATTTTTAAGGGCATGCATCTTTCCCATATCAACATACGCCTGTGAGACTGGACACTTAACAAAACAGCTGAGAAACACATAAATGCCTTTGAATGTAAATGCTACAGAAGAGTTCTTCAAATATCATGGACACAAAAAAGAACAGATATATCCACACTACAAGAACTTAATATTGAAGAAGGCTGGTTAGTAAAGAGGATTAAACAGAGGAAACTTAAATATTTTGGACATATTTAAAATCGTGATAATCTAGAGAAGTGTACATGATGGGGAAAAGAAAGAGGAAGACCAAGGCGAAGATGGCTGCAAGACATCGTTGATGATCTGCAAATGGATGCATCAGCAGCAGGGCATCTAGCTTACAACCGAGAGACCTACAGGAGTGCTGGTAGGGAGGCAAAGTTCCGCAAGGGACATGCAAATGAATGAATGATTTAAAGTTATGGTCGTCACATTCCTCTTGGGGCGTAATGTTTTTTTTTAAAAAATTTGCTCGAGTGTCGTCAACTATCATCATCATCATCATCATCATCATCGTGAACAGATGGATGCAACAATAGCCGTCAGTTTCAATGTCCCAACTCGTCTTTCTTACGCCTCAGAGTTATGTTAATAAAAATAGTTCATACTTTAACATATTTATAAACTTATGCACTTCGTTCCGCTAGCCGCTGTAAAGAAAGACGTCCCCCATTTTACACACGGAAATCTCTGCTTGTACTTTCCTATATGCAAGATTTTCTTCCGAATCTATTATCTTTGCTGGAAAAAAATTCTAAAAATGCCACGCGCGAAGTTATTTTTGCTAAACTTATATTTAATCTGTCATTTAAAAGACTTCTTTCAAAAGCTTGAAAATTTCAAGTGGCTATGCTGGTAGAAGAGAAAAGAGAAACTAAAAGTGGAGCACGTTTGAAAATAGAGAGAGTTGACCGTTTACAAGGAAACTGCCACGATGTGAACATAAGCGCTTTGTAAATAGCTCTTAAATGTGATTCTCTCCCCTGTCTTTGTTGTTGTTGTTGTGTCGTCGATGTTTGTAAAGCTTGGCTGCTTCTCTGGTATTTCGTGGCAATACCTGGGGCTTGGACGTCGGCGGATGTTGGCTGTGACAGGTGTCCATGGATGTGACGCTGTTAAAACGATTTCTCTTCAAGCGCGTGACAGAACGAAAGCGATGAATGCAGTGAATCTGTTGTTGTGAAGGTATATGTGCTAGGTATAAAGTCCACTTTTAGAAAAGCTAGGATGTTAGATAAGGAAAGGAACATTTTTTTTTGGGGGGGGGGGGGAATTAAACAAATACATAAAGAAAAGAATCAAAACAATCAATATTTCAACCAGAAGTCTTCCTCTGAAGCACAGAGAAATGAGAAAATAACTTACAAAAGGAAATACAATCTTCAGGCTACGAACTGGACATTGCAGACTAAAGGGCTCATCTCCACAAGATAAAGGATGCCCCAACAGCTCAATGCATGTGGCGAAAATGCCCCTAGATACCTGAACACATGCAACAGACCGGCACTACAATAAGAGGCCTCAGATTCCAGGTATGGAAGAACAGATGAGAAACCCCGGGCAGAGAAAAAGCATAGAAATTATCACTCATCATCATCAGGTGCCGTGCCGACTGGCGTTGGCTATTATGCCTCTCCAGAGTACGTATTTTGGTCTTATCACAGGACAGGAACTTATGAGAGCGCAATATATTTGTGTTAGATACTTAACAATCAATTTTTTTCTCTAATGGTCTTCCATTACCAAGTCCTCCTTTAAGCTAACAGCATCGTCTAACCAGTAGTGAATATCTGGACTTTGCGAGCGGTAAAATGATGAAGCAGACAAAAGCTGGGATTAGCCGTGAATATCATCAAACACTTTAGACACGAAAAGAAGGGAAATAACAAGGAGAATAACAAAGGGAATAACACGGGGAATAACAAGGGGAATAAAAAAGGGGAATTCTTTTTCATCTTCTTAGTTCGCTTCTACCAACAAGACCGCCCTGTGATCCTACTGAATTTACGCCTGTGATCCTCGATAGGTCCCGTGGTCTCCTTGTGGTGCCCGAGAGGACCACAAGAGGTTCAGAGTATCGCAGGGCTTGAGCCTGTATTCTTGGTGGGTCTGAGAAGCGGGATTGCGTGACAAGGGAATAACAAGGCGAATAACGGGGTTAACAGATTGGGCGTATGCCACCACGTGTTTGTCTGTTCTACAGGATTCTGGGCTCATCTTTCGGCCAGTATTTTCCTCCATTTCTCCTTTTTTTTTCCCTGACGTCTTATTTTGCTTGTTTAATTTG